>OZ004708.1:35210831-35758331 GCA_963924515.1 Vespertilio murinus | reverse complement strand
ACCAGCTCCTCCTCTGGCCCGGCTATGGCCCATCCTCCCAGAGCACCCTTCGTCCTGGCCTGGGCGCTGCAGTTTCCCTCTGTGGGCCTCGCTGTACAGAACGTCTGCCCCTTCACACGAGCTCACTCCCGCCGCTGCACAGTGGGTGTTGGAAGGATGCTTCTCCTGAGCACCGCACTCTCTCTGGTCACACGCCTCCCACATGCCCCGCCCCTGTGCACACGCATGCACACGCGCTTTCATTCACAAACACCCACGCCCACAGGTGTCTCCTTGTGCACACACCTGCCTACTCCCCGCTGCCTACACACACACACACACACACACACACACACACACACACACACACTGCTTCCCTTCCCGCAGGTGCATGCCCACGCACCCCTAACATGGAACGGGGGGACATTTCTGCAGGTTTTTGTTCTCAGGTGGCTTGGGCGGGGGGATAAAATACAGGCTCCTTGCAATCCGGAGGAACTTACTTTGGTGTATCCTACACTCATCTTTCCTCCCAGAGCGGGCAGGGAGTCAGGAGAGGAGAAGGAGGGGGTGGGGAAATGAGAGAGGGGCCCTGATCGTGGATCAATCGTTGGCCCACCTTCCCATCCACCCAACACCCTGGCACCAGGACCTGGAGAGCCACTAGCAGCTTAGTTTGCTTTACACACACGATTTCGATGTGGGGAAACCACTGGCCCGTGTTCACTGCTTAGTTGCTGGGTGCCCGTCCTGGTCAGATGCTGCACTAACCACCCGGGCAGACCTCGCCGTGGCCCCACGCCTGATACCGAGGCTCTGGCCCGCCCACGGCCGCACGGCGAAGGTGGCCAAGTTGCAGTCCGGTCCCCGCCACAACCGCCACGCTGTGATGCCTGGCGCTTTTGAAATTTCCATTAGATCTGAAAATCTCCACTCATTTTGCCAGAGCAGGTGGCTTCAAAATAACTTAGCTGTTCTCTGCGAGAATAAAATTATCTTGTGTGTATGTGCTAATAATTTGTTGTTCTGAGCCTTTCTTTTACAATTCACTAGATGCGAGCTTCCTGTGGCTCGGAATATATTTGAATCATCCTTCTTTCTGGGTACTCCGCATCGCATTACCCGGCACACGTGAGGGGCCCGGCCCATGTCCAAAGGAAACGGAGTAAAACAAGATCCAGGTTTAAAAGACAAAAGTAACCATAATAATGATAATAATACATAAAACAGAATACAGGGTTTTGCTCTAAACGCTGTCCCAGATAAACTCAAAAACACCCGGGGAGGGGCGACGATCCATGGCAAAAATCACACGGAGGGAGTCATTCCTCGAGGGTCACGTGGCCGAGCCACTCCTCCCAGCTCCTGAAGGACTTACCCAGCTGTCCCAGCCTCCGGGCGGGTTAGAAAGGCCACAGGCAAAACCCCCGCTCCTGGCTGCACCGTCTGCAACCTGAGCAGCCACTTCCCAGATTCTGAACGCCCCCGCCCCCCGTACCTCTCTCAGGCCGGGGTCCTGCACCAGCTCACCCGGGCTCCTTACACACTCCATGGGGAAAGCGTTCCTTGCACACCGGCCCACAGGACCCAGAGTGAAAGGGAACGCAGCCTGGACACGGACACGAGTTTTCTTATCGGGGAGCCGGTGCCCTGTCACCTGGCAGCTGGCAGGAGCCCTGGGGGTGACATGCACAAGACACTTGGCATGGAGCCTGGCAGCCAGGAGGCGCCGGGGAAGAGCAGAGTGGCGGGTCCCAGCCCCTTGCTTGCACATCCCTGCACGCCCCTGGGGAAGCAGAGGCGCCCCCTGAACCCCAAACCCGCCGAGATGTCCTCATCCCCCTAACCTGGCTCTGCTGTGATTCCCCAGCGACAGCTCCCCACCAGGGAGAGGCAAGCTTTCCGACCCTTGAAGTGCATTCCTGAACCCACGCCTCCCCTCCCGGCCGTGGTCCCTTTCCAATCTGCTCCTTACGGGGACCCGGGTCCCCCTCCCGGCCCTGGGGACCTGTGAGACGGAGCCAGGCCCTGGGAAACGGGACTCAGCTGGGCGCAGGGGAAGGGGGGAGATTATGAAAATGAAAAGTAAGTAAATAGGGATGTTGAGGACCTAATTCCGATAAGCGGATTTTCGAAATTAACCATTTGCAAGAGTAGATTAAACGCGTTGAATGCGGTGGGAGGAAGGAAGTTGATTAAGATGCACAGCAAACCCCATTTCAGCAGATTCTGGGGTGCAGGCATCGCAGGCCCCCTCTGCAGCGAGCTGCTTGCCAGGATAAACGCTGAATGCCTTTAAGAGCACCGATTTGCCGTTGTTGTGCTGGTAAACAGGCCTCCTGGAAAGGGGCCACTCGCCGCCTTCTGTGCACGAGGCGGAGGGGCAGGACGGGGGGGGGGGGCGCTGGGGGTCGGCTGCAAAGGGGGCAGCTCCGGGGGTGTGGGGGGACCACCCACTGTCTTTGGGGATGCAGGAAAACACCGAGGACAAAAGAAAGATACTGGCTTCCCCATCACCTCCCCTAAGCACCCCCCCCACACACACACACACATGAATCCCCTGCAGTGAGAATTCTGATCCCAGAATACCTTGCAGCTCCTTCCATGGCAACAGCCGCCCTCCCTCCCGCAAGCCTCTGCCTCCTTCCTTGCCGCTCCTTCTCCCTGCAGCCCACTCCCGTCCTCGGAGCCAGGCCTCCAGAGAGGCCGGCGCCCCCTTGGGCGGAGGGCCAGCCTGTCCATCCTCTGAGGAGGTCAGGCAGGCACTCACCTTACGGACACCCAGCTCCCCCGGGGCCAGCGCCCCAGAATGACCAGGCCCTGGGGCACCTCGTTCGAGGGCCTGGAAGGAGCTCTCGGAAGCTCTGGCTGGATTTCAGGTTGGAGGAAACAAAGAGAGAGAGGAGTACTCTCAGCAGAGAGGAGCCAGTGACCTGAGCGAGCACAGCCACACGGGCTCAAAGGGGACCCCAGTGCCCAGACTCGGACGCCATCTTAGTTCCTTAGCGGGCCCGGGGTCCCAGGTCACCACGCAACTCATGTCACAGGCCCTGCGAGATCTGCCCACTGCTGACCCCCCTGACCCCCATCGCCCCCCCCCCCTCGGTGCTCCTGCCACATCAGCCATCTCTCTGCTCCCCGTGCAGCCACGCCCACCCCTGCCCCCAGGCCTTTGCACGGCTCTTCTCTCCGCCCGGGAGCTCCGCTGTGGACAGCGGGCCGGTCACTCTCTGCCGGATCCTTTCTCTTGCCCTCACAACAGGATCACTACTTCAGCCTCTGTGTCTCCCTGGTGCATTTGGGAGCGGCTCGCCTGTCCTCGCCCTGGGCAAGCAGGGGCCCTGCCCAGCAGAGAGCTGTGCTCCCGCCCCGAGGAGGGAGCAGTGAACGCTGTGAGGGGCTCGGAGCCGCGCCCAGCCCTGACGGAGCCCCCACCACCCGGGACCTGACGGGGGGGGGGGCCGGGTCAGGGACAGGCCCGCGTCTGCGACAGGTCCCATCGGAACTGCTCTCGGGAAGCCCGGAGACAGGTGCCTCCCGCCCCCCTCCAAGCAGGGCTCGGAGAAGCTGAACGAGCAGGCGGGTCCTGCTGCTCTCCCATTGCACAGACCAGGCCGGCGAGGCGGGGAGGCAGGCAGGTCCAGTGCCCAGCCAAACGCCCCAGCTCCCAAGTGGCAAAGATGGGGCTCAGACCCAGGCAGTGGGGGGGGGGGGGGGGAAGCGGAAGGGAAGGGCCAGCTCTGTTCTCAGAACGGTGACGGGTGCGTCTACAGTAGAGGGTCCCCCGCACGCGTCGAACCAAGAGCACCTCCGGGACGGTCCTTGGAAAGGTCGGTTCCCGGCCCTGCCTCAGTGGTTCTCCCTCTGCAGGGTCGCCCAAGTGACTCTGATACAGGAGCTGCAGGGAGCCCCGCACTTTGATGGGGGGTGTTCTGGCCAGAGACCAGGGGAGCCACCACTGCCACGGTCCCTCCAAAGCCCCCTTCCTCCCCCACCCCACTTGCCCCCTACTCCCCCCCCCCCCCGCCCCTCACTTCCCCTTCCCTGCCGCCAGGGTGAGCTTGCACTATCAGTGGATGAACCTGAACCTTTGGAGGGAACAGAGAAAGGAAAGGCATCTGGTCAAGCTCGCCCATCATCCTCACACCCGGCTGAAAACCCCCACTAAAGGATGCTGTGCTCCGTGTGGTGCTCGAGAAGGGGGGCCTGGGACAGAGAGGGCAGGTGGGCCCCACCGCCCGGCTCCGTCCGGACGTGCCGACGCCCATCTGTTGGTTACAGTAGCTCCTCTCTCCGCCCGATGGCCGCGCCTCTCACAAGACTGGAGCTGGGAGCACACAGGAGCGGGATCGGGCATCAGACGTCCAGCAAGCGCTCCCTGAACACGGCCTCAGGCCGGGGGGTGGACAAGGGTGGTCACCTCTGCCCCAAGCTCTGGAGCACCAGGTGCTGAAGCTGCCGCCAACCCATGGACAGGGAAACTGAGGCCGGAGCGACCACCTCCCCCAGGCCTCCCCCAGGCCTGCGGCAGTGAGGACAGGGTGGACGGTGGGATGTGTGTCCCGGGACAGTGGAGAGGCGCCAAGCGTCACCCGGCCACGTGCTGCCGGGAGCCAGGGGCTGATGGCTGAGCAGCTCCTGCCTCCAGCTCCCGGGGCCCCGGCCCCTCTGTCCCGGCCCCTCTGACTCCCTGGGCCTCCCCGGCCATCTGTCTGCACCTGCCCCAGTCCACGGCTGGCCACAGCTCTGGTGGATCCGCGTCTGGCCCGTCTGGTTGTCAATTATTTTGACTGTCCCCGGAGTTTCAGGAGAGGATTTGGCGCAGATCTGGCCCGAAGTCCTCCCTGAGCTACGAAAATCCCCGTCCCCCGGAGGCTGCTGGGCAGAAAGGCCCGGATGGGAGCCTACATCTGCCTGGAAACAGTCCTCTCTCCGCCTCAGCTGCCTCCTCTGTCCGAACCAACCGCAGAGGCTAATGCTTCCTGTCCCCCTCACCGACGCTCCTCCAGGAAACTTCGCTGGCAACCTGGAGGCTCTCTGCCCGGGTGAGCGCTCAGAGCCGCCCAGGCCACAGAGTCTCCGGCTCAGCCCCCCAGCCCCACTCGAACCCCGTTTTTCCTGACAACTAATTCTGCAGACTTAGTCTTTAGTTCTGATGAGAGCAAGAAATCATTAGAATTTTCCATCCGAGCCTTGCTTCCATTTGTACTTGCCAAACCCCAGCCTGGGGTCTCTGCTGTTCGTTATTTGTATTTTTCCGTTCGTCACTGAGGAGCTGGTTTCAGAATCCAGTTGCCCATGTTCCAGGGAAGCGCGGCCTCCCACACGGCGCTCAAACTGGCCCTCCCCGGCTCCCGGGCAGGGGAGAGGGAGCCGAGATCCAGATGGCTCCGGGAGCCGCCACGGGATGGAGGAGACAGAGGGAGAGCGGGGAGGGAGGGGGAGTGTGGAGCGCTGAGGTAAACAAATTCGAGTCCAATTACCGTGGCAACCTTGGCCCCCCGGCCCCCGGCCCCAGGAACGGAGGTGGCTGAAGAAAAAGAAAAAACAACACGCGAAAATAATACGGAACTAAACGCATGATGGTGGAAGTTGGTGTCCAGCTGGGAATTTGCTACCATCTCTCCCCCAACTCCGTGGGGTGGGGAGGCCATAGAAAATTCCAGCATCCAACAGGATAGGGAGGTTGGCAGAAGGGTCTGCGACGCTCACAAGTACAATATAGTTAAGAGGGAGGAGCCTGCGGTTAGGAAAGAAGAGAGAGGCTGAGAGCAGCTCCTGGAGCAAAGGTGCCGTCCACCCCTTGCCTGCCACCCGCCCGCAGGGCCTGCTGGGTAAGGAGGGCCGGGCCCGGTCCAGACTCAGGGGCCCCCTTCCTGCGAGAACGGCGTTTTGTCCTTGAGCAGGTGGTGATGGATGGAGAAACCAGCTCCGAGCAGGGAGGTAAGTAGCCCAGGGTCACCGGGAGAATTAATATCATAATTGAGAATAACAGCGAGGCCTCCTATTTACTAGATAAAATAGCGCCAGGGGATGTGCTGAGAGATGGGAAAATAGAATTTGAAATCATTTTTTATTTCCCTGCAAATGTAGTTGCAGTTGCATTTCCCCCTCCTCTCCCCGGGAGAGCAGCCGCTGTCTTTTCCGGTCTGTGCACAGATGCTGAGACCCCCGTGCTCCCCTGGATCTCGCATCCCCCACCCCCCACCCCGCTGGGCAGTTCCTCCCGGCAGGAGGCAGGGGTGGGCCGGGAATCACCAGGGGTGAGTGAATCACCAGGGGTGGTGAATCACCACCAAGTTCACGCCAAGGCCACCTGCAAGGTCAGAAGTGCACCCGGGAGCTGGGACCCACTGCCAGCGCTCCCTGTACCACGCGCTCGGGATGGTGGAGGGGGTGGCGGTTCACATCCCAGCTCTGCTCACACTAGGGCCCCAAGAAACTCAGTCTCCCCTCCCTGTGAAAGGAGGCCACTCTCAAAGGCTGTTAGGAGCACCCAGTGCAACCAACGTGCCGAGAGTCTCCCGCGATCAGGTGACCGTGCCGCGGGGACGTGGTTACACGCACAACAGTTGAAGAAAAGGGCATTTGGGGCAACTTATGTGAGAACTTTCAAGAGCTAAGAAATTAATTCGGAAGTGTTAACTGTAGAAATAAAGTTTAAAAAAAAAAGAAGAAAACTACCTCTACCGAATTAATACAAAGCAATTAGTAAGAAAGAAAAAAGAAATTGGTCTAGAGGAGGAGGAAGACACACAAATAGCTGTGGCATTGAGACCCAGGAGAGCACAGCCCCTCATCAAGGCGCTCCAAAGGGAGAGGTGAGAAACCCAGGCTGCAAACCAGTCAGACCAGGGCCACCCAGGTAACCCCAGGTTCCCAGCTGCAGGGCAGGGGGGCAAAGAGGGTGGGGGGAGGGTAAGTGACCATTAGACCTGGGCTCTGGTTCCTGTTCTGCATTCACTGGCTGTGTGCCCCTGAGCATGTCACTGAAGGAGGTGGAAGCAATGAGCTCTAAGACCCTTCCCAAACCCAGTGTCTCGGTGCTCTGGAATAGGGGGTGGAGGGAAGGGGAAGGCTAGATGAGGAGGGGTTGGAAGGAACTTGGAGTAAAACAGAAGGAGGAGGCTGGAACCCCTCTCTGGGTTTGGGGCCTTGGGCAAGTTCCCCAGCCTCAGTCTTCTCACCTGTCAAATGGGAAGAAGAATCCCTGCAGAGGCCGCTGGGAAGGGTAAGTTGGAGGAAGCATGTGAACACAGGCTGGGCCATAGCTAGGAGCTGACGTCTGCTTGGTTCCTAGCCCCCTGCCCTCTGTAAGGCTTGGATAGAACTGGCACCTTCCCTTCCTCTGGCGCCCCTTGCAGCTGGCTAAGACAATCCATCTGTCTCATCCTCCTGGCCACAGGGATTGGTTTGGGGCGTGGGCCATGTGACCTAAGCCAGACCAATCAGGAAGCATCTCAGGACTTCGGCAGGAAATGCCTGGCCCCTAATAGGCCCTTTTCCCAGGTTAAACCAGGAGCATGTGGTTTTGAGAGCTGCTGAATGTTCTCACAGGGGATCCCGGATCCAGCCAGATCTGAAGATCGATTGCCACATGAGCCAGCACGTCCCCTTGTTCGCTGAAGCCAGCATGGGTCCTGCCGCCTTCTCGGCCACTTCTTAATTAAAGCCTCTTCCCTCGCACCAAATCACCGGCTCATTTGGAATCGAGTCCCTTCTCAAAGGTGCCCCTGCCGGGCTCCAGGGCGGGAGCTGTCGCCTGCAGATACCCAAGCACTGGGCCACCGGCCGTGGCCATTGCCGCCTGGCCCAGCCGCTGCTGCTGCTCCGACTCGGGAGCTCCACACGCTCACCTTGCTGGTAAGCGTTGCCAGGAGCCGCCTCCTCCCAGCTCTGGGCCCCGGTGCAGCCGGGCTCAGAGCTGCGTTAAATAAAGACCGCAGCCCCGGAACTGTTCACATGGATCTACATCAACGAGGACAGCGAGGGGGGGGCCTTGGAATAGATTGTCCCCGGCGCCGGCCGCGGCAGGCAGAGCTTGCCTTTAGCCTCATTCTCTCCTTGTTCACGTGGACCCACCCCCTCCCCGCCGACCACTGTTAGCTCCCCTTACCCCACCCCCTGCCGTAAATTAACTCAGACAGCAACGACTTAGATTTAAGGGAGGAACAGAACATCCGCGTGGTCAACATGTAACCTAAAGGAGAGGCTTGGTGATGATGGGATTGTAGGCATTTTAAAGACACAATACATCAACGGAATGTATGACTAGGGACAAAGGAACTTCCCCACCCACCCCCGCTCAAGCCACACCGCCCAGGCCCCGGTATCCCCATCATTTCATGCCCACAGACCCTACATCCTTCCCATCCTCCCGGGAGGCTGCATCCCAGCGTCCACTCTGTGCAGAGTCCGGTTCAGGTTTGTGAGCTCCCTCCTCGGGGAGGTCGGAGACGGGAGGAGGGATGCCTCCCTCCTTTCCCCAGGGTCAGCGTTCCTGCTCGCCCTGGGGTGAGGTCCATCTCTGGGGACCTCTGAGGGCTGGTACCGAGGAAGTCAGGGCTTCCTCGGGGCGAAGTTGCTACAGGCCCCACTGCGTGGCCTACCCCACCCAGGGAGCCCGGGAGCCAGGCTCCCCAAGGGCCTCAGGGGCATTATCTCTTTTAATGCTCAAAACTAGCCTGGGAAGTAGCAACTGCTTTCTCTCCATTTACAGTGGGGAAGGTAGGGTACAGAGGGGCCAAGCTGCCTGGCCAAGGTCGCCCAGCCAGAAGCCACGGCGCTAGGATGCAAGCTCCGGGGAGCTGGCCGCAGAGCCCAGAGCCTCACACCCGCACTGCCGGCCCTCCCTGGAAAGCCGACATAACACGGCTTCCACGTCTGTGCTATTGCTTATTGTCCGCCGCATGCTGGGCCCTGGGCGGGGCAGATCACGGTTGTCCATTTTCTCTTCAGAACCGCCCTACAGGGTAAGCCCCGCTTCACAGTCGAGGACACTGTGGGCGAGAGAACAGGCGTGAGGGACCTTCCATCGCTCAACTTGTGAACGGTCATGCTGGGACTTGAACTCAGGTCCCTCTGATCCCAACATCCACGCTCTCTGCCCTTCAGGATCCAAGTGCTGTTGGATGTGACAGCCTACAGAGGACTTTCTGAAAGAAGCTGCAAAGATAAACAGCACCCAGAGGTCCCAGGCACTGGCATTCCGTTCCTTCCTCTCGCCCCCCCCCCCCCCCCCCGTGGTGACATCCGGCATAACTCTGGTGCGAGGCCAAGACCAGGAAGCTGGCACTGGTACAATGTGTGCATATTGTTCTGCCATTTTATCGCCTGTGGGCTTCGAGAAATCACCACAGCAATCAAGACACAGGAGTGTCCCATCACCACAAAGATGTTCCTCCAGCTGCTCCTTCGCTGCCACCTCCGTTCTCCTCAGCAACCCCAACCCCTGACAACCACGAATCTACTTGCCATCTCTCTAACTGCATGTCAAGAATGGGTTGTAAATGGAATCTTATGATTGTGAGCTCTTGAGAATGGCTTTCTTCATTCACAAAGTATTTCTTTTAAAATAAATAGTTGAGTATCTACCACATATCAGACAGCTGTCAGGAATTCTATATAATAAAGAGGTAATATGCAAATTGACCCTCACACCCTCTTGTCATCACAAGATAGCCACCCACATCATCCCAAGATGGCAGTCACAAGATGGCTGCCCCCATCTGTCACAAGATGGCTGGCAGGGGAGGACAGTTGGGAGCAACCAGGCCTGCAGGGGAGAGCAGCTGGGGGTGACCAGGTCTGCAGAGGAAGGCAGTTGGGGGTGATCAGGCTGGCAGGCAGAAGCAGTTAGGGGCAATCAGGCAGGCAGGCAGACAGGCGAGTGGTTAGGAGCCAGCAGTCCTGGATTGTGAGAGGGATGTCCAACTACGGGTTTAGTCCCGATCCCACAGGAATATCCCCCGAGGCTTCCCAGATTGGAGAGGGTGCAGGCTGGGCTGAGGGACACCCTTCCCCTCCCCACCCCCATGCACAAATTTTGTGCACGGGCCTCTAGTATATCACATATGACTCTTTGGTTGCATGTGGCAGAACCCACCTCAAACCGTATTGTAAAGGGAATGTGTTGGCATTGGTCATGGGAAAGTCCAGAGGTGGGGCTGGCTCAGGCCCAGCTAACTCTAGGGGCTTGTTAGGCCTGCTCTCATTCTCCATGTTTTGGCTCCGCTCTCCACTGTGCTTGTTTCCCTCACTGGCTGGCTCTCTCCACTTGGCAGCTGCCAGTCGCTCTGGCCTCGAATCCTGTTTGCTCACAGACCCAGGAGAAAGGAGCACCCCTTTATTTAGAAAAGTTCCAGCAAAGGTTCTGCCCGGTTTGATGCCCACCTGACCCAACCCAATCACTGATGGGGATACTGGGATGGGGGGGGGGGTGTTGCAATGCTCTGATTGGCTAATTCTTGGTCATGTGCCCTCTCCTGTCAGCCCTGCCCAAATCACAGGAATTGGGGGGAGGGGCATAAGGAAATTTAAGATGCTATTGTTAGCGAGAGGGGGACTAGGTGTTAGGCCAGCCGTGGGCAAACTACGGCCCTCGGACTGGATCCAGCCAGTTCGGCTGTTCTATCCGGCCCTCGGAGCCGAAAAAGAGGAGGGTTCTCCTGCTCTCCCCTCCGCTCCTTCACCAGCAGCCCAAGATGAGAGTGCCAGCATGGTCAGGTTGCTTTTGTTCCAGCCCTCCGGTCCAGTATAAGAACCCATTGTGGCCCTCAAGTCAAAAAGTTTGCCCACCCCTGTGCTAGGCCCATGGGATGCATGATGGCATTGTACTACCTCAGCTCAACTTGTTTGTTTTTCAAAAATTATGAAGGAAGTCAGGCTTGGAAAGACTAAATGATGGAGCCAAATTCAGGGCTTTAGTCCTGGGAACTTCCCTGCCAGGGTGTGAATTCTGAGTGGAGATGCCCACGCTGCCTCATGCCTATGCTCTGATGCAACATGGAAAGGCTCTGGCAGAGCAAAGCCTGGCCTGGCGGCGGCCTTTGGGCAAGACACCCGCTCTGAGACTCAGCAAATGAACCATGTGACCCTCGGGGCGGCGGGGACCCTCAAAGGGAGGCTGGCCCTGAAGTGGGTGTCCGCACACACACACCCCCACCCACTCTCAGCGCACAGGCTGGCACGGGAGCTGCACACAGTCCCATCTCTACGCGCGTGCAGGCCCTGGCACACACCGCACGCGTGGGCTGCCACATAGCGTCAGGAGAGCCAGGAAGATTCAGCCGCCATCCCGTCGCGAGGATGGGCAGATGGAACGAGTGACTCAGCACGGAGACCAGCTGTGACCAGATGAGAAGAATAAACATGAAAGCCAGAGGCCGAACCCGCCGCGGCCCCCCTCAGAGCCAGGCCCGGCGGCTGGGCCAGCCAGGGGTGACAGGCAGGCAGGGACACGGACGGGGGAGATGGATGGCCTCCCCGGGCCCAGCCGAGTGAGGAAAGCCAGACAGATGGTCTCATTAAGGAGTCCAGCCCGAATTCGGGAACAGGGCTCCGTGTGGGAGTGGGGGGACCAAGGCAGGCAGGCTCCTTCCTGGCAGGGCGCCTCCAGGCCTGGGTGGTTCCAGACGGGGCTTGGGTCCCTCCCTCGTTCCGGGTAAGGGGGCCACCAGCTACAGGCAGTGCTGGGACCAGCAGCTTAGAATCCCTGGCCCCAGCAGGTGGACCGTGGAGCCCTCAGCCTGGTGTCCTGTCCCAGCAAAACCCCACCCCTCCCTCCCTCATCAAGCTCCTCATCCCTGACAACACTGTTTGTTGAGCACCCGCCACCCAGACACTGTCCTGGGCATCCTAAGTGCATCACCTCCTTGGGACCTTGGCTTTCCCCTCAACCTGGAGCCCGCTCCCCCACCCCCACCCCCACCCCGGTCTTCACACACTGACCATTCTTCAGTGGCCACCTCCTCCCAGAGGCCCTCCCTCCGCCCCCCAACTACCCCATCTGAAGCTGCCCCAACACTCTCTCGCTCAGGGCACCATTTAGATTTGTCATAACCTCATTGCCATCTAAACTTCTCCCACCCATTTCCTAGAGCTTCCTGGGTTGTCTCCTGCTAAAACAGGAGGTCCTCCGGGATGCCTGCCCCCTCTCCTGGCACATGATACAGATGCCTGAGAAAATCTGTGTGGAGCCCGGAGAGGAGACCTGCCTGACCCCCTCTCCCCATCCCTGCTCACTCTCTCTCCTCAGCACGTCCCGTGTTCTCTCTTTCCACATATCCGTCTTCTTCCTTCTCCTCCATCTCCCAACTAGAACAGAGGCATCATGGGAGAAGCGAAGTCTGTCTGAATCCCCGGTGCTGTGTCGGTTCAGTGACTGGTGCTGGGGTAGATATGGTCCCCGAGGAAGCCGAGAGCGGGAAGAAGGGACCTGCCGTGACCTCATAGAGAGTCGGCGCCAGAGCAGGGCCAGAGCCAGACTTCCTGCTCCGAGTCCCTACGCCCCCATCTGAGGCGCTTTCCCCGATCCTGTTCCCCCGGGTGCCAGGGGAAGCACGTAAGGCCCTGAGCTCACTGCAGTGGCCGGCGTGGTAGCTGAGTGGTGGCCCTCAGAGACATCCACGTCCTAAAGCCTGGAACCAGTGAAAGTGTGACCTTCCGTAGCAAAAGAGACTTTGCAGCTGTGATTAAGTTATGGCTGTTGACATGGGGAGGCGGGCCGTATGCAATCGCGGCTGCTCATAAGAGGGGAGCAGAGGGGGGTTGGGTACAGGAGCAGGAGATGGAGCAGCTGCCACAGCGGTCGTCCCGGTGTGTGAGGGTGTGAGGAAGGGGTGCCAGCCACCGCGGGCAGGCGCCCCCAGGAGCCAGGAAAGGCAGGGAAACAGATTCTTCCCTACGAAGCCAGAAGGAGCCAGGCCGGCCCACACCTTGACGTCAGCCCAGTGAGACGGACTTTGGACTTCTGGCCTCAGAACGGGGGGAGAACAAGGTTGTGTTGTTTTTAAAAAGTTACCAAGGTATAGTTGCAGTGTCGCCAGATGAAAAACATCTGGAGATCTGTTTCACAGCCGTGTTAATATCTTTCTTTTTTTGCCACCAAACTGTACACTTTAAAATGGCTAAGATGGTACATTTTAGGTTCTGCGCTGTTTTCTCTACCACAGTAAAAATGATGAGGAAGAACCGTCACCACGCTCGCGATCATCTGTTATAGCAGCCACCGGCCACACATACGGCCGGCGTGCAGCTGGCCAGGCCCGGGGGGCTGAGCTCGTGATGGCTCAGGAGGGCCAGTCCCGGCTCCTTCCCTGGAGAGCCTCCTGCAGTGGCAGGGAGGGGCCGTGCCAGGGGAGCCAGCTCCGTGCCCTTGATTGGCATGATGGAAAGATAATAAGAACCAAAAGAACTGGCATTAGCCAAAACCGGTTTGGCTCAGTGGATAGAGCGTCAGCCTGCGGACTGAAAGGTCCCAGGTTCGATTCCGGTCAAAGGCATGTACCTTGGTTGCGGGCACATCCCCAGTAGGGGTTGTGCAAGAGGCAGCTGATCGATGATTCTCTCTCATCGATGTTTCTGACTCTCTATCCCTCTCCCTTCCTCTCTGTAAAAAAAAAAAAATCAATAAAATATTTTTAAAAAAAGAAAGAAAGAACTGGCATTAGCACACCCTTCCCGAGAGCCAAGTGCTGTACCACACACCTCACTTCCTCCCATCAGCATTCCCTGCGAGGCACTGTCTACGATGAACCCTAACTTCCCACAGAAAAGCGGGGGCTCGGAGAGGTGAGGTGGTCTGGCCAAGGTGCCCCACAAGCAGCAGAGCTGCGCTCTTAATCACCACTTCCTGCCCCGCTCCCGGCTGACTCAGTCCGTGTCACGTAACTGCTGTCACGGGCGTTTAAATGCCTCAATGCTGGGGCTTTTAAAAGAGCCATAGCATTGCCTTCTTTCTCTGTGTTTGCAACCTGGCATTCTCTTTCCATTAATCATAGACCAGAGAGTCTCATTCTGTCCTGATACGCCCACAAGTGTATGAGATTGCCTAGGAAAGTGCAAAAAAAAAAAAAAAGTGCTCTTGTTCTGTGTACAGGTCTCTACATCGCCTTGCAGCAGAGCCGGCGATGGTGGTTGCAAGCCAGTGCCAGCAGGCCGCGCCTGGTCTGCAGAGGGGTTTGGCGTGGCCTGCACTATAACGGGTGTTATTTCTAATTGCTGCCCAGCGCATAACATCAGAAGACTTCCCTTCCCGCTGGGAAGTCAGGGCAGTGTTTTGCCCTCCCTCTGTGTAGGTGAGGACAGGCTGAGCTCTGCTGCAGTAGCTGACGCCTCCGTTCTCGGGGCTTCCCACACAGACGCTGACTTCCATGTCACACCACATGTCCGATGCAGGCAGCTGGGGGCTCCGCTCCACACAGTCACTCAGGGGCCCAGGCCGAGGGAGGTGCCACGGGCCTTCAGCAGCAGGTGAGACACGTGGCCTCGTCCGCTGCTGCTTCAGGGGAGGAGGAGGCCCGAGAGGAGCAGTGGATGCTGCAGAGCCTCAGCTTGTGACGCACACCGGGCTTCTGGTCACCCGTCGTTGGCCGGATGTGGGGATGTGGCCCGTCCCATTCCAAGGGGCTGGGGAGGAACAGCCTTCTGTGAACCCTCATCTCCCTCGACCTATATTGGGGAACACCATTCTACCACCCCTTCCCACGTGGACAGGCGTTCGGGGTGTGCCCTGCACGGCACCGGAAGCTCAGTTCGAGCTGGGTCGCTGGGATTGGTGCTTCCTGCAGGTGCACAGCGCAAAGTCTACAGAACTGCCCTCCGGAGATGGATGCGTGGGCTCCGGGTTGCCCGGCTGCTAGGCCAACCTCTTCAGTGAACTCTCCGGGACAATCCGATCGCATCCCCCCGTCTTAGCGTCACGGATGTGGACTCGCGTTAAACGCAAACCCCTCATTACTGTCAGCTTCTACGGGATGAGGTCAGAATGTCTTTGCGGGGCATTTAAAGAATTAACAGATGGGCCTCCGCTCCATTACAGCAGCATGCCTGCTCCTCCATCCCCCCCTCCCTCCCGAGCTCAGCCCCCTCCCTGGGTGGCCACACACCCTATGCTCGTATCAGTGACTCCCAAGGGGAGTTACGTGGGCCTCTGGGCCCCCGGCGTGGTCCAGGAAGCAAACCGGTTTGGAAAATAAATGGGCTACACGGCACCCCATCCCGGAAAGCCACGGTGGGCTCAGCGTGTCGGGGGTTCTGACAGGTCCTGCATGCCCGGCCTTCTTGGTTTAATCGGGTTGCAGAGTTGGGCCCTTTCTCACACGGGACCCGTGACGTCCTAAGACGACGACACTCCGCCATGCACCATGCTCTCTTCCTCACACTCCCTTTCCTCAGGTCGGCTCAGCAGCTCCTCCTCACTCGGCAAAGGCCGTCTGAAGGTGCCTCCTCGCCTGCGTCACGCCGAATAGGTGGCTCTGAGCCAGCATCTCCCTGGACGGGGGCCTCTGCGGACAGAACACCGAGCTCCGCTGGGCGGCGGGCCCCGCTGCCTCCTCAGCAGCCTCCGCTTCTGGTCTTGGAAGGGGGGCATCCTCGGCCCTTGGCCCTCACCACAGCGGCCAGTCTTCCTTTTCCCCGGGGGCGGGCAAGGCCCTCGGGCTCAGCCACCTGCAGCCACACTCCTCCTCGGAGGCTCCCCGAGAGCAGCCAAGTCTTAGGGAAGCGCTATTTGTTGAGTTCTGTGCTAAAAACTAAAGGAAGTAGAGGGGTAAGCATGTACAGTGCCCGGTGGTGAGAACTACAAAGAAAAACAGAGCGGGGAGGGGGGTTGGGGTGAGGCGTGCAGGCGGTTGGGAAGGAGGGTCCCCCCTTTTTTACGGCTGGTTCAGGAAGGTGACACTGGATCAGGTGACATTTGAGCAGAGATGGGGCAGAGGGGGAGTCAGGCGCGTGGAGGTCTGTGGGGACAAACTCCCAGAGAAAGAGGACAGGAGGGGCAGAGGCTCTAAGCGGCGGAGCCTGTAAGGGGCCCGTGGCTGGAGCAGAGCCGTGAGGGCGGGAGAAGCTGAGACTTGGTGCTCCGGCCCCTCCCCCATGGGGCCACAGCGGAGGGGCAGAGGGGTGGGTGCCAGACATCCCGAGGAGGACAGAGCTAACAGGGCTGCTGAGAGCCCTCGGGAGGGAGCAGGGAGAGAGCGCTCTGGGCGAGGATGACAACAGTTAACATGAGTGATGAATGTCCTCTGGTCTCCATCCTGACAGAGTGTCTCTCTAAGTGTACCGTCCTCTCGTCTGGGGTCTGAACCTGAGGCTTGTTAACTTGCGGCCCAGGCCAGTGGGCCTGCCTGGGCCCCATTCCGTTCCTGTCAGAAGACGCTGGTCCCTGCAGAGCCCTCCGTGCTCCCTGGGGTGACCCGAAACGTATATAGGTCGTTGGCCCGGTTTTTACAGGGCGGGAGACTGGGGCTCTGAGGGCGGACGGGGCCCACAGAGGCCAGCCAGACCCCTGGCTCCCAAGGAGAGCGAGCTCTGCTCCGGATTCCTGCCCAGCAACGGCCAGGGGGAGGCGGGCGGGCAGAGCAGTCTGATGCCCAAGGCGTGATGGGAAAGACAAAAGACCACAGGCCCCGGGAGCTGGTCCACTGAGGAGCTGAGGAGGGAGGGGTTGGCGTGGGCTGGCCACGTCTGGGGCTCTCCCCCTCCACTCCATCTGTGGCCGAGAGTGGCGGAGGGGTGGGGTCAGTCGGTGGTTTCGGGGAGCCCCTGGGGCCCAACACTCCGGAGGGAAATGAGCCTCGTCAGCCTGTGGCCCCAGCGCACCCCTGACCTCTCCCGGCCACAGGCCTCCTCACAGGCGCCTTCGGTGTGTGGGTGACGCGAGTGCCTCCCCCGCCCCAGCCACAGCACAGCCCCCGACGGGGCCTGGGTCCTCCGAGCTCTGACCGCACCTTGGACCTGGTGGCTTCGGGGCCACGTGTGACCAGCACAGTGCCTGAAACGCAGGGTGGTTCCTATCCTAAAAGTCCAGCTCCTCTTCCAAGCTCCGTGTGGCCACCGCTCTGGGCCCGCCTTGCACAGACCACCATCAGCCAGAGCCACGGAGGCTGCCTGCCGCCTCCCTCTCAGCAGGCGTGGCGTGGCGTGGCCAGGGAGTTTGTAAGCCCTGCTCTAAGGTGACAGGGCCGCAGGGGCCTCACCCCTGTCCCCTCTAGAACTAGAGGATGAACCTCCTCCCACAGGTCCCAGGAGCAGGGTCACTCATACCTTCACATGACTATCCCCACGGGCAAGCGGCGTGAGCTCCTCCTCCACCCTCCACCAGTCACCAGGGACTATGGGATCGAGCCACTGGCACACCTGGGGTTCACCCCACCCACCATGCCATTCTACCTTCTGGGCGGAGGGGGAGAGGCAGCCACTGGATGGTTCCAGTATCCTCACGCGGGGCAGGGGCTTACAGGTGCACACCGCCCAGGGCTCCACGCCGGGAGGAGCCAAGGACTGAATGTCCACCGGGGTCAAGGGCGGAAGCTCCTCCCACTGACCGCAGGGCCCACGGCCAGCCCCCCTCGGGGGCCTGGGAAGAAAGGAAGGACGAGGGCAGTCAGGGAGCCAGGCCGGAGACCTGCATCCCCACCCAGGGCCGCTCCGCCTTGGTGTGGCACCAGGAGAGCGCCTTCACCCATCTGGGCGTCACCTCGGGGTGATGAGAAAGAGGGCGTGGCCTTGATGGTCTCACAGAGCCCATTTGAGTCTGAAAGTCTCCATCGGCATCTCCAATAAGAACCTGCATAGACTCTCATGCTTGTCACGTAGAAACAGCCCCGCACCCTGGGCACTGCTCAGCCTGGCCACTCGGCTAGCTGGGCCGAAGGAGGAGGCGACCTCCTCGGCGTAAGGCGCTGGGGCCGTGCTAACGCGCTTTGTGTGAGCAGTAACTGCTTCCTGTGATGGCGAGGGCAGTGCTGCTCCCCCCGTGCAGATGAGCAAACCAGGTCCTAGAGAGGTTCTGGGGCTGAGCCACAGGCCTGGGGGCCCCCACAGCCCCCATGCTGCCTGTGGTGATCCCCAGAGGGTGCCCGTGGCGGCCTAGTCCCTCGGTGAGCAAGTGACAGGACCAGGGCTCCAAGTCACACCCCCAGGATGGGGCACACCTGCCTCCCCCTGCCACGCCCCCCCCCCTGCCCCCAAGGAGAGTAGCTCTGGTTTAGTGAGCCACGTTCGGGCTGCTCAGTGGTCCTGTCCCTCCCCAGGAGCTGGGCTGCTCACCCCAACGTCTCACCTGCTACAGCATCACCCCCTACCCCTGCCTCCTGCGGGCACCCGAGGGTCACCCAAAGGCACGCAGGTGGGTGCATTGGAAACCCCTCGGCCCACCCGGAGGAGGCTGCACCGCTCCTCTGGGGACACCACCCAGCGGGATGGAGGCGGGTGTGACTGAGACCCCCTCATGCTGGTGTCCTCTCTGCAGCGCTCAGGTCAGCTGGAACCCACCCTCCCCCCCCCCCACACACACACACACTGACCCAAAGCAGATCCCAGCGGCTATGCTTTCGCCTCAGGGACCCTGAGAAAGGCCAGGTACATCATTGGGGGGCGTCTTTCTTACCGGTTCTGAAAGTCTGCTGTTCATTACGCTTAAGGGCACTTTTAGGGAAAAGGTTTCCCAGCTGCCGAGGAAAGAGTAAGTAATGCAAGGCGGGAAGCAACGCCTTGGAGGAGTCTTGCTGCAGCCTCCGTGCGCTGACAGAAACAGATAGATGACCCGCAATTACACGCCCGGATCCCCCAGCCTCGCCCCGCTCCCTCCCGCCCGGTCTCCAAGCAATTTCAGACTTTCCGTGCATCTAAAGCAGAGATTGTACACGATTTCTCTCCCTGGCAGGAGCGGCTTTCAGGTGGGGGAGGAGGCCACGGTGTGTTTATTCGCGAACAAAGGCAGCTGGAGACAGAGGAGGCGCACGGCCCTCCCCCGGCGCCCGCCCTGGCTGTCTCCCCAGCTCCCAGGTCCTCAGCCGGCTGCAGCCTCTCCGCGGTGCCAGGCCCGGGGGCAAAGGTGTGGGCTGCTGTCCGGCTCCCGCGTGGCTGCGCCGGCGGGAGCAGGTGGCTCTCAGCATGGGAACTGGGCCAACGTGGCCTGCCACAGGGCGGTCCCCGGGCCCGCAGACCCTCTAGGGTCTTCTTTAGAGAGAGGCCCACTGACCAACCCCTCCCCCCTCCCCCAGACACGGTGGAGGAGGAACAGGACGCCGTGGGGGATCCCAGCGGCATGCTGCCCCCAGCTCCCTGTCCACTCCTGTGGCTGAAGGAATAGTCTGGCCACAAGAGACAGCCCAAAGCCACAACATGCAGTGTTCCCAAATGCAGCCATCCATGGCCACCTTCAGGATTTGGGTCACACCTGTGTGTCACCTCTGCACTCACTGATATTTCAAAAGACAAACGGTTAATTCAGTCTTGCGGTTCCAAAAGCAAAACAAGGCTCTGCCCTGTCAGTCATCCTGCCTCTGCCCTGTCATCCTGCTCCCCATGCCACCGAGCACCCCAACTCTCCCCCCCCCCCAGGTGTGCTCCTTCCCCGTTTTCTGTCTGTCCTTCCAGGATGTCTTTATGGCAGTCGAGCAAATATAAAGACATAGTCTTGTTTCCCTCTCTCTGTGCGAATCACAACACGTCCAGTCGGCTGTTCTGTATCTTATTCTCCCACTTGACATATTGCACAGGTGTTCCAAGTCGTGCCTGAGAGACGTGTGCGTGCAGCAGCCCTCACTGAACTCTGGCAGCAGGAGGACGGGGGTAGCGCAGGTGTCTGCCAGGAGGGGGCCAGCTCCCCGCACCAGGGCCTGTCTGGGCCGTGGAATATTCCAGTGTGGGGAAAAAAAAAAATAGGAGGAGCCGGGAATGAGGAAGCTCTCTACGGCCTGATTCGGAAAGATCACTGATCTATAGGAACGGATTAGGATAGGTGTAGGATAAATTCTCAGAAGTGGGGTTGTTGGGCCGGGGGATATATGCATCTGCGATCGTGATAACTATTGTCAAGTCTTTTGCGGCTTCTGGATTATTGATGTCACAATTTGAAAGACCTTTTTCATTTACTTAATATCTTACCTTACAGCAATTCATTTTTTAAATTTCATAAATGTCTTTTTAAAAATATATATTAGTTATTAGTCCCAGCTGGATATTACTAGAATAAGGAAGAACACAGATTGAGAAAAGTAATGGACAAGTCGGGGTCTCCCAATACAATAGGACTGAAGTAATTCAAAGCAGTAGAAACGTTTTCGGCTGATGGAAGCAGAAAGGGCACTTATAAGGGGTGTTTGGATCCCAGACACAAATATTGTAAAAATAAAATAACGTGAAGAAAATTTTGGAAAAAGGATGGGGGGCCGGAAGGGGGCCGGAGCATGCTTAGGGGCTGAGGATTCAGGAAGAAGCCACTAAGACACCCCAACACTGACTTCCCTTTCCCTTGGCTTTGACACCCCAACCTGCCCGGCTGGCCCTGGCTCCCGTCCCGCCCCCTCTGGGGCCATCGCCCGTGACAGACAGGTTCTGGGGTTCCGGGTGCTCTGCACCTTTGTGACCCTGGCTGGTTGGGGGTCCTCGCAGTCAGTGAGGCCTGCAGAGCAAACGTCCAGCATTTCAACTCACACAGAGGAGGGCTGGCTCTTCCTGGACAGGAGAAGCTTCTAGTACTGGGTGGCCAGGAAGCATGATGAGAGTCCACTCGCAGAAGGATGGACCGCACCCCAGACAGACAGCGCTGCCCAGAGGGGGCGGGGGGAGAGGCAGAGGTGACAGCGCTGCAGAGAGAAGGGTTTAGAGCTGTGGTCCATGGAGGACCCGGGGGGCAGGCAGTCTATGGGAACGTGAGGGGCAGCCAGCCCAGAGGCCCGCGAGTTCCAGGAGCAGAGGGAAGGCGAGGCAGAGGGTCAGGAAGAGGGTCCGAGGTAGGGAGACTAGAAGGGGAGGCTGGGAGGAATCGGAGGGTAGAGGGTGGAGGGTGGAGGCTTAGGTCTGGGACCCGAGAGTAGGAAAAGGAAGTGTAGGAAGAGGTGCTCAGCCTTAAGCTGAAAGGCAAGCTAAGGGGGATGCGTGGAGGATGAGGAGGTCACAGGGAGATGCCCAGGAGAAGGGGCACAAAGTGTGTACCCCCAAACTCAGCTACAGGGGCACCTTCCTGAGTTCAGTAGAAAAGGGTCACCGGCCAGTAAGGTCCAACAAAAGACCTCTGCATTTCCCCTAAATTCCTGGGGCTACCGGGACCCCTCTTTGGGAAGCTGGAATTGCATTTTCCCTCCACTTGGGCCCCCATCACACCCATGCAGCAACAGCCACAACTCGGAGAGCACGTGGTCCCTCACCTCCACCCTCTCTTCCCGTTCTTTGGCTGCCCCTGCCTAGAGGGCGGTGCCGCGCCTTCTCCCTCACGGCAAGGCCGAGTCTTCCACAAGGCGGGGAGCCCCTGTCCTCCCACACCCCACACTCACGCGCCCAAGCTGTGTGTAAACGCTCCATTATTCAGGGCTCTCAGATCTTGGCAAAACACACAGCTCTGGGCTGGACACGGCGCCGTTTCATCTGTACCTCCCAGCCTCTCCTTCTCTCGCGACGCCTTTGCATTTGATCTGCTGCAAATTTGCCTCTTTGTTCTCCAGACAGAATCATATTGCTGGGGGCTCCCGGCGGCCCCTGGTGACACAGGCTGCCAAGGAGATTCTCTTTAAATAAAAAAATAAATACGTCCCCAGAGCCATAAGCGAGACACCTCCGGGTGGAAATGTCACAGCCCGCCATGCAGCAGCAGCTCAGAGCAGAGATGGGTGAGTGCCGAGAACTCGGAGGAAGAGAGGTGAGGCTGGACTCGGTTTCCTCCCCAGATTTCGTATTCCAGGCTCGAAAGCTGGTGGGTGATAATCCCCGGTGCTGACAAGGCTGCAGGGACACAGCTACCCTGTTTCCCCGAAAATAAGACAGTGTCTTATATTAAGTTTTGCTCCCAAAGATGTGCTAGGTCTTATTTTCAGGGGATGGCTTATTTTTCCATGAAGAAGAATACGGCACACATTTATTGTTAAATGAAAATAAAGGAAATTTATTACCTGTATACAGTACGGTAGTTGTCAACACAAACCAAACTGTGAATCCTACAGTATCAAGAATTTACTCATTTATTCAATGACAATCATGTCATCATCTTCTGGAACATCATCATAACAATCCAATTCCTGAATTTCCTGGTGAATTTCTTGTGACTCCATTTCTTTCAGAATCAGTGGACCAAATCTCTCATGTTTAGCAATAGCACTGTCTTTAAATGAGTACTTCTTGTCCAGGTAGCCTGCTCGCAATGCATTTGCAATGCAACTGTCAGTGATTTTCTCCCATGAATTCTTCAGCCAAGTCACAACTTCTTGCAGTTTAGGTTTCACAAAGTTTCCACGCTGATTTCTCTCCATTCACACAGCAGTGACGCCAGTACTCCACGAAACGTCACAGGTTGCTAGACGCCAGTCGGGGCGGCCCTAGCGACCAGTTTACGGTACATTAATTTTCATTCTGAGACAGAGCCTGGGGCCTTATTTTCGGGGGGCGGGGGGATGCCTTATATTTCACTCAGAAGGAAACCTGTAAGTAGGTCTTATTTTCAGAGGATGTCTTATTTTCGGGGAAACACAGTACTGTGGCATTGCTGGGGGTAGCATGTGTTTCTAGGGACTTCCGGCTCCTGTTGTTTCATTTGATCACTCCACAACGACGACTGTTCAGGCCTCAGGGAGCCCGGGGTAGAGATGCAGCAGGAACGTGGCCTAGGTGGGCAACTATTGGCTTCTGGAACTGGACAGCCAGAGGGGAGCAGCTGTTTCAGTTACTCCTGGATCCAGGGATTCAAAAATGTCCTCAGCGCCTTCGCATCCACTCACCTGTGCACCTCAGAACGGTTAAGATGGTGAATTTTATGTCACGGCTATTTTACCACAGTTTTTTAAAGATGAAAAAAGAAAGGCTGTGCACCAGGCCCCGTCCCACCATGGCTGGAGCCTACAGGTGGCTGCTTCCCCGGAGCGCCATCCCTCACGCCTTCAGGTCTCTGCTCCAATAGCAGTTTCTCCGGGGCCCCGGGGGCCAGTCCAAAGCAGCCACCCACCCCCCATTAGACCGCTTGCTCTCACCCTTCAAAGCACCTGCCACTTCCAGAAAGTATCCTGCTTGTTCACCCGCTTACCTATATGCTTGAATGTTGTAGAGACTGCCTCTCCTGGCTAGCTGTCCATGAGCTGGGTGAGGATGGAGACTTGGTCCTGTTCACGGCTGTTTCCCGGGGGCCAGGGACAGGCCCAGCACCGCGCACAGCTGAACAAGTAAGTGTAGAGGGAATGAATGAAGGAATGATCTCTTTGCTTCTCTTAATCTGCTCTCCGTGTGCTGGCACCATTCTCAGGTGGGGTGATGCCTCTACAGTGGCAAGATGCCTACAGGCAGCTCCAATGTCCCACCATCAATATTACCTCGCGGTCAATAGTACATCTAACCGTGTGACATCATCAACGCTGCCATCTCCTCCATGCTCCTTGTTCAATGGGAAGAAAGGGCCTCTCAGATGACCCAATATTGCAACTCATTGGCTCTGACTGGGTCATGTGACCTTCCCTAAGCCAATCCCTATAAGCAGGAATGCAGTGCTCTGATTGGCCAGACCTGAAGCCCAGGTACAGGACTGACTTTGAAGGCAAAGGCATCAGTGAGGGCCGGGCACAGGAGGCAGGTGGTTTCCCTAGGGGAAACCAGGGAGCCGATGCCAGAGGAAGGGGCACAGATGTGGGCAGGCACACACCTCAGGCTGCAAGCACTTCAGACACGCCAGATTTTATACCAGGCTCCAGAGAGTCCAAGATGAATAATAGCTCTTTAGTAACCATTTACTGAAAGAGAGCTACTCAGCGCCTAATCACTCATGGAAGGGAGGACAGTGGGCTGGGAACTGACGGGGGAACGGGACGCAGATCCTGTGGTCATAGGAAGTGTTTATGCGGGGAGTTGTGGGGCACCGGTGCCCCTCCGGTGAGCCGGGACCAGGTGAGTCAGCTGTTGAGAGGTTGGAATGGGCTTAAAGGTTGGGGACGTGCTTGACCCAGAGATTCTCTGAATTAACTTACTAGTAAAGGAGAAATAAGATATATTGTGCAGGAAGGTTGTGGCAACATTTTTTTGTTGTTGGGTTTTTGTGTGTTTTTCTGTTTTTTTGGTTGGGTGTGTGTGTGTGTGTGTGTGTGTGTGTGTGTGTGTGACAGGAGGAAAAAACAAAACAAAACTGGAAACAACCCAAATGTTCTCCAATAGGGAACTGGTAAATAAGTTATAAAACATTTGATGAAATATTCTAGAGCTGTTAAAAACTGATTGTTATGAAAACTACAGAGCAGCAGGGGAAAAGGCATCTGCTTTTATGCTCAACGAGTGACCGCACAGAATACAAAACTGTGTCTGTGGCAAACACTCACCTGCCCTGTGGTTGGGTCTCAAACTCACAGAAGGCAATCCCTGCCCACCCACCCGCACCCCCAAACTCCTGGTCCGATCCCTGGGAGAGTCTTGAAAACAAGTAATGACTCTTGGAACAAGAAAGACAATGACCCCAAGGGGAAGGACTTACTCTGGGTCTGAGAAGGCAGCCTGGGAAGTGGTCTTCCCGCTGGATGTATGGGGCGCTCTGTGAACCTGTGGACCCCTACAGAAAATGGCTTGAAGGCGGCACACACACACCCACACACGATGAAAATACTAGGAGTTGTGCCAGGTAGAAGGATGGGTGATTTCTCCCCTCCTTTTCCAAAAATTTCCTTCACGTTATTTTGTTTTTACAATACAAGCCAGTAGAAAACTAAGCTCAGATAAGAGAAAATAAATTTCACTGCCAATATTCGTGCCTGTAAGTCGTGCATGAGTTCATAAGTACTTTAGTTCCTCGACAAAGGAGGGAAGTGGGAAACCCTTTGTTCAGCGTTTCGCATGTGCCTGGCTCTGTGCTCTGCGGTGAAGGAACAAGACATGCTTCTAGTAGGAAGAACAAGGTATAAACATATGAAATCGTGCATATTTTTTTTGAAATATATTTTATTGATTTTTTTACAGAGAGGAATAGAAAGTTAGAAACATCGATGAGAGAGAATCATCGATCAGCTGCCTCCTGCACACCCCCCACTGGATGTGCCCGCAACCAAGGTACATGCCCCTGACTGGAATCGAACCCGGGACCTTTCAGTTTCCAGGCCGACGCTCTATCCATTGAGCCAAACCGGTCTCAGCGAAATCGTGCATAATTTAAATATTTTAACTAATGGTTTGACATGACGTTGGCGGCCAAGGGCTGGGGCCCTGCTCCATGGGCACCAGGAGTGTGGGCCTGGCTGAGAAAGGAGCAGCAGGCATGGCCAGAGCAGGTGGGGGTGTGCAACCAGACAGTCCGGTTTTGGGTGCAGAGACGCTGACAGCCACAGAGTGGGGCTCACCTCTGGATGAGGAACAAGTGGTCAAGGGCCAAGAACTGGGAAGGTCAGAAGAGAGTCAGTCCGGAGACTGAGGTTGTGAAACGTCTGCAGGGAAGGAAGGTCCCCTTTGGGGAGGCTTCAGATGCAGCTTCGAAGGAGCTGAGTAGACTGACACACGGGGAGGATGCGTGTCCTGATAGAGTCTTGGGTCCTGCTCCAAACCCACCACCGGCCAGTGTGCAGCCCTCGGGGTTCTCGCTGATCAGCGTCCAGATCCTGCTAAGAACCAGGCCAGTGAGAGCACCACGGCCGGCCCCCTGATTTGGCCACCGCAGCTTGCACAGGACACAGCACAGCTCCGGCCTCCACCCCATCCAGAAGGTTCTCCCCCCAGCCCTGCCTCTTTGCTCACCAGCTCCCGAGCCAGATCTGGGGCGAGGAGCAGATCGGCTGAGCTTGAGCACAGACTCGGCCTGGCTTTGGGGACAAGAAGACGGAGCGCCTGGCACTTTCGGTCTCCACAGGGAGCTGAGCCTGTGAAGTAAGGGTCTCCATAAATAGAGGACAGGGCCCGCTGTGCCGAGATATTCATCTCCATCGGAAGCCCACCTCCGCCCCTGGTCTGTAAGGTGACGAGGCAGAGACAAGATGCAGACCAAACACCATACCTTCTGGCCCCCACAAAAAGAGGATGTAAAAAAATAAAAGAAAAAAGATATCACTCAATAGGAAGGAGAAAAGGGAGAAGATGGCAAGCAACGCGATCTGGGAGCTGGAAAGCAGGGAGGAGCAATACCTGACTGTGAGGACCCGGCTAGACAGAGCGGTAGTGTGTTTGATCCCGCAGCAGAGACTCCAGTCTGTTCTCAGCCCAGAGCCTGCGAAGCCTCAGGAACATGCAGCCCCAGGAACACCTGGAAATGAGGGCAAGTGAAAGTTAAAGAGGCAGCAGAGCAAAACCTTGACCACCTGTGAGAAGCCAGCTCCCCCGCCTCACTCAGGCTGTTGGATAACGCCGCTCCCGTCCCCACCACAAGTCCTGGGTTGGAGGAGGCCAGGCACAGCGAAGAGCTTAGCTGTTGTTCTGAAAAGAGAGGTTACAGAATGCTGGGGCCCCCAACCAGGTCCCTTCCCCTACGCAGCTCCAGAAGCCATCAGGCCAGACATCTTGTTCAGGCAGGAGACTGAAAACGTTTCCCTAGGAAATCTGTCCAAGCCCAAATGAAAGACCTCAAGGCACCAGCTGGATTCCCCAAGCACCGGTCCATCCATTGAGATCTCAGAGTTTTGAACCCGCCATTTGGATCTCAACCATGATCTGGTGAGCCACACAAATCACCAGACATCTGAGGGACACTTCTCTCAATAAATAAAGACAGTGAAGCAGACAAGAAGAAAAACTGTGTAAGAAACAGAGACCATGCAGGTGAAGAAAACTTTCAAAGATTATTATTAATACCCTCGGGAAGAGAAGAGATTACTCTATTGAGCTCTAATAGCAGGAACCTTGGGAGAAGAGAATTAAAAGAGAGTTCTTGGAAATTAAAAGCAGAAAGAAGTAATTAAAGAAAAGAATAGATGGATTAGAAGCCAAATGTGAGGAAATTTCCCAGAAAATAGAGCAAAAAAGACAAAGAAATGGAAATAGGAGAGGAAAGGTAAGAGCACTGAAAGATCAATTCAAGGGATTCAGAGTTTGAATAATAGGAGGTAGAGAAAGAGGATAGAAAAAATGAGACACTTCAAGAACAATTCTCAAGAATGAGGGACAAACAGGTTTTGATTGAAATGACCCAAACTGTGGACCGTGATGGATGAAGGGACCCACCCCAAAGCACATGGCTGCAGAATTTCAGAAGCCTGGGGACAAAAGAGTCTACAAGTTCCCAGAGACACTAGGAGACATGGAGTAATGCTCTCAAAATTCTGAAAGGAAATTATTTCCAAACTAGATTCTATGCCCAGGTAAACTATTTATCAACTGAGAGGAGAGAAAAAGACATCTGCAGGCACACAAGATTTAAAAAATTGAACTGTCTTCCTCTTTTTCTCAAGAAGCCCCTGGAGCCCGTGCTCCGTGACCGGGGCTGGGGGTGGGGGTCGGCAGACCCAGAAAGAAAATAGCCTGGCGCAGCCGGCGTGGCTCAGTGGCTGAGCATCGACCATTGAACCAGGAGATCCGGGTTTGACCCCCGGTCAGGGCACAAGCCCAGGTTGCAGGCTTGACCACCAGTGTGGGGCATGCAGGAGACAGCCAGTCCATGATTTTCTTTCATCATTGATGTTTCTCTCTCTCTCTCCACTCCCTCTCTGAAATAAATTTTTAAAAATATTGAAAGAAAGGAAGGAAGGAAGGAAGGAAGGAAGGAAGGAAGGAAGGAAGGAAATAGCGTGAGACATGGGGATCAGGAGATCAGGTCCAGAGAGAGGGCAAAGAATCCCTAGGATGACAGAGACAAGGGACCCCAAAGATCTGTTGAGTCCCAGGCAGAGACTGGAGAGAGCTTGGACACCTGTGGCCTTGCATAGCCCAGGGTTCCCTATACATAATCACCCTCCCTCCCAAATGCACAGGCAGGCACTGTGAAAGTCCGAGGAGCCAGCCCTCCTACAGGGAAGCCGGTGTGGCTGACTCAGAGGGAGGTGGGGACCAAGTACGGTCCCAACATGAATGACCACACTGAGCTGGGCCTCTTGGCAAGGACCCTCTTACGTCTGACCCCATAGGCCACCACACAGAAGACAGTGTAAATTAAGGCTTATCCTTGATCTTCATATACACCGTAAATGCACCAGCAGTGTGCAGAGCAGTGAGCAAAAGTGAGTTTCCCTCCTCGCGTGGAGCGTAAGAGTAAAACACATGAGATGAGCAGATTGCTCTAAGTGTTTTGGAAAAAATAAACCAGGTTATTGGGATTGAAAGTGCCCTTGGAGGGGAGGTGGGGGCAGGCCTCTCCGAGGAGGGGACATTTGAGCTGAGGCCTGCCAGATGTGGCGAACTGATTGTGCAAAGATCTTGAGGGAAAGACATAGGCAGAGGGAACAGCAAGTGCAAAGGCCCTGTGGTGGGAATGACTTGACATGTTGACGTCGTGAGTAGAGAGGGAGTAGGAGGGAGAGGTGTTAGGAAGGGAAGCTCGGGGGCCTGATCCAGTAGGGCTGTGGTGGCCAGGGTGGACGGGCTACAGGTAACTGGAGACTCAAGGAGAGTTTTAAGCAGCGGGATGCCTTGCCTTTATTTACATGGTGTCCTGGGTACTACTAATATTCTTGGAATGGAAGTGGCTAACTGCCTTCCAACATCCATTCCCCTTTCTGTCTCACTACAGAGTCCTAAGCAAAGGGCTTAGCCTAAAAAACTACGTTTCCCAGCCTACCTTGCAGATAGGTGTGGCCAGTGCTAGGTCTGCAATTTAATGAAAAGTGAGCTCTCAACTATTTCTCCTTTCTACCTTTGAGATCCAGCAGCCATATTTCACCATGAAGTGACCTTAGGATAGAAGCCACAGCATCAAACAATTAGAAGCAACCTGGGTCCCCGATGACCACAGGTGCTTAGACTGCCAGCTCCCACGCTTGTTTTATGTGAGAAGATGAACTTTGTGAGGGTAGGCTGCCATCTTTCAGCTCACCATGATTCCTACGTGGCCTGCAGATAGAGGTGAGTGCTTGCATAGGACCCTTGAATCATGGGTACTGTGGAGGTGTTGGCCTCTTGTCTGAAAGTGTCCATTCACACTCAGGGGGCAGGCACCTCAAAGATTCCCAAATCTTCCGAATCTGGGTAAGAAAGGAAGGAGCTTTGGGGAGGGAAGGGCTCCGGGACCGGGCACCCACATGCTTGCTAAGGGAAGGAACTCTGGGTGGGGTCTTCCCTTTCCTGCCTTCATGGAGAGAGTAGTGATGAGTGTTTTCGATGTTTAAGCTTTTGTATTCTGATCCCTTACTTGGCAACAAAAGCCTCGAGCTATGTTTTTTATACACTTAGAACTCTGGCCTCCGGAGTTGGAATTTGAGCTCAGTTTCACCAGAATCACCTGGTGGTGGGTCGGCTCATTGTAAACACCGATTCCCAGGCCCACTCCTCAGAATCGGGAGTCCAGCAGCCTCCTTGCTTTCCTCCCCCACGTTTCCCTGCCTCCCAGACTGGCTCGGGCTCCAGGTCCTCCGCCTCAGCCCCTTTCTGCACGCAATCCACCAGCAGCTGCTGCTGGCTCCACCCCACCCACCCAGGAACCATCCCCTCGACTGTCCCCTTCCCTCCTCCATGGCCACTCCTGGCCCTGGCCCCTCCCTTCTCAGTCTTCTGAGTTTCCTCTCACTTCCTACCCACCCTCTCCATTCCCGAAGAGCACCTGGGTGGGTTTCTATCATCAGAACGTGGAATTCCCTATTCCCCCTCACACCCTTGCTCCCTCTGCTCCAGTCATTTCTTTTCATCCCCAGAACATTCTATGCTGGTTCCCACCTCGAGACCTTGCCCCTGCTGTTCCCTCTGGCTGGCATGGTCTTCCCCCAGATCCTCATCATCTCTCGGGTCACCACTTAAGTGTCACCCTCCCCACTTGGTAGCCCCAGGCATTGTCCACACATCTCCCCGTTTTGTATTCTATACAACGGTACCCGGTGCTATCCTGTTCCTGTATTTGCTTACCTGTCTGTTGTCCTCTTTCTTCCCCATGTGAGCAGGGACCTTCGTGGGCACATCCACCAGACACACACACACACACACACACACACACACACACCCAGGACCCAAGTGATACTTGGCACACAGTAGGTGCTTCATATCTACTGTATGTGTTGAATGGGTGAGCAAACATGGTGCAGCACTTGCCCACTCAGTGTCCTATTTAATCCCTGTGGCTCAGGAAGACACTGAGGCCAGAGGTCAGTGTCCAGCTGGCCAGGTGGCTGGGCCATCACCCGCAGAGTTCTCACCAGGCTCGGAGGTTCAGGCATCTACCACACCAGCCTCAAGCTCACTGTGGGGGAGAGGGGGGCAGGGAGACCCTGTGTTTGAGGCTTCCCTCCCTTCTGGATCTCCTCACATTGGGCTGGAGGCTGCCTCCCTGTCTTCCTTCCAAAGGAGGCAGCGCCAGCGTCCTGGTCCCTCCCTGTGCAATGGATCCAAATTCCCGAACAGTAGAAGGTCCCTGAGCTGCTGTCTGGTGGTGGGGAGGAGGGGGGTGTCTGCCCGCCACCTCTATTCAGATGTTTCCCCAGCTCCTCCCGGTGCTAAGTCATTTCTCCAAATTAGCAAGAATGCTAATTACCAGCCCAGCCGCCACCCATTAGGTAGGAAATGTGTGTCTCCTGCGGAAGCTCCCCCAGACCCTAGGTCATCCCTTCTCACGCGCCCGGGTGGGGTGGAGCGTGTGGGCGTGTCATGGTGGCTGCAGGTTCCGGTTCTGCACTCCCACTCCTCTATCCCCCCCCCCCGCCACCCCCTGCTGGAAGGGCACACACAGGCCCTCATTTCCCCGAGGGCTTGTGGTCCTGCCTCTCCATAGGTCTCTGTGTGTGGTTGGCTACTGGGTTTTAAAGAATACTTTATGGCAGGAGCGTTTGTAAAGCAGTGAGAGCCAGAGATCATTTACTTAAAGTCCAACCCTTCCACGCCCTATAATTTGATGAGCTTTTATAAAAGCCTGTGCCCGGGCTGGTGTAGCCCAAGGGTCAGAGTGTCGGCCTGCACACCGAAGGGTCACAGGTTCAATTCCCGGTCAAGGGCAGGCACGTACTTGGGTTGCAGGTTCGATCCCCAAACCCGGTCAGGGAGCATGCAGGAGGCAACCAGTCAAGGTATCTCTCACATCAATGTCTCTCTCTCTCTCTCTCTCTCTCTCTCTCACCCTTTACCTTCCCTCCCTTTCACTCTCTCTAAAAATCAATGGGAGAGAAATATCCTTGGGTGAGAAATATCTCCTGTGGGTGCTGTTGGCCTCTGCTCCTTTCCGGGTCTCCGGGGCCCCTGGCTGCCCTGCCCAGTGGCCCGGAAGCCACCTCGAATCTCCCCCTCCCGGCCGAGGTGCTGGAAGGCTCCCGCTCTGTGGCTTTCCCAGGCTGCTCACAGGGTTATCTTCAGGGAACGGGAAACTGATGGGAGCCAGGCGTGAAATGGCTCATCCTGCACAACGTGTATAATAAATATTCGATAACAACAACAACAGCAGCAACACGTTGGCCTGCACCTTCCGCATCGTCCGAGGAAGCATCAGAAGCACCATTATAGGCCGACGGGTGGAAAAGCAACAGCACGCGGCTGCTTGAACAGAGCCTCCGTGGGCTCATTAGTGGGGCCTGTGCCCGGGGGCCCGGACCGTCCCTTCATCTCAGGAATGTGTATGCTGGCGGCGGTGCTGGGTTCAAGCCGCCTTCCTACGGCCTTCTTTCTCAGCACAGAGGGGGCCCCGGACATCACAGGGCGGGGAAGGCTCCCCGCTTCTTGATCCGACGCGCATTGATCGAGCTCCTACGATGTCCAGGCGCCGTTCCCAGAGCCATGATACTCGGGAGCTAGAAAAACACAGCCGGCCCCTGCCTGGATGGGGTTTGTTTAGTCTGCTGTCGAGATGACGAGCAAACAAACAAAACCCAGAAGATAAGCACAGATAAGTGCTACGGGGGAACAAGAAAGGAGGCTGAGCAGAGGGTTGTCATGGAGAAAGGCAGGGTGGGGGGACAGCGGGCGACTCTAACCGGAGGGCCTCACGCTGCCAAAGGCCACGTGAACCAGCAGTTCCAACGGCCCTGACGCCCCGTGAGCAATGCCATTCCCACGCCGCGCCCCGACCTGCTGGACCAGCGGGTGGGGCCAGCTCAGGGGGTGCCCCGTGATCGGGGCTCAGCAAGCCCTCCTGTGACTGTTGAAGGGATGAGGGGTGTGTAAGCTGAGACTCGAGTGACCCAAAGCGGGGAGCCTGGGGTACCAGGAAGAGGGCCTGTCAGAGGGAGAGCAGAGCCATGGGGTCAGCGAGCTCGGGCCCATGGTCCGGAGGTGACGTGGGGGCAGCTAGCAGGGCCTCCAAAGGCCTTGGTGAGACATCTGTATTGTGTTCCGTGTGTGCCTCTGTCCTCACACCTCCCTCCTGGCCTCGCCTGCTGTGGTGTAAATGCTCTGGATTTCCCCTTCCACCTCTTCCCTGGGCTAAGGGCAGGGATTGGTTCTTAACTCAGGCCCTGCCTCCCGGGGGGGGGGGGGGTGTCCAGGTTTGATCCCGAGTGAGATGAATTGACTGGTCATTTCTCTCCTCAGGTCTAGGATGGCAGAGAGGGGAGGAGGAGAAATGCCTAAGAATAGAGACATGAGTGTGAGGTGCGGAAAGTAATATTTTCTTAAGTTAAAAGCTAGGAGGGCCCAAGAAAAGCAATCCGTGATGGTGGAAGTGGGGCCACGGGCGGGGCTGAGGAGTAACTCAGGAGAGATTTAGGGGCCCTCCCTTCCTTCCAGCGCCAGCAAAGAGATTTGAGGGGCCCCAGAGCCACAGATTAAGACGTCTGGATGCTAGAGATGCCGGAGCCAAACCCCCACCCCACCCCATCCTGCCGCAGGGACCCCTAGGAGAGCAGCACAGTGCGCGGCCACTACCAAGCCCATCGCAAGCCACCGTGCCGCCCTTACTGGTGGCAGACAAGTGAGCTCTTGGGGACCCACTGGGGCGTTTCTCCTACCAGTCCGTGTAGGAGCCCTCCCGGCAGGTAGGTCGGCCTGCTTGCAAAAAAGCCTCCTGCTGTGGTTGGGGTCCCAGCAGCTCAACTTAAAGGCTGGTGGCCAGCAAACAAGTCCGATTGCCCAGGGGAGGTCCCAGCACAGAAGGTCGGGACACACAGAAGGCCCGATGAACTGAGAAACCAGAGCAGCGCAGGTGAACTCCGCGAGGCCGTGCACTCACCATTCCCGCGGTCAGAGCATTTCCTGAGCACCTGCCTGCTCTGCCCTGGAGGCCGTTCTAGGCCCCGGGGTGGGCAAACTTTGTGCCTCGAGGGCCACAAGGGGTTCTTAAACTGGGCCGGAGGGCCGGAACAAAAGCATGGATGGAGTGTTTGCGTGAACTAATATAAATTCAAAGTCAACATCATTACATTAAAGGGAACGGTCTTTTTATTCACGGGATCCGGCCCTCGGGCCGTAGTTTGCCCAGCCCTGTGAATCTAGACCCTGAGGGGCCCACCCCCAGGAGCAAGATGAACCCAGTGCCTCTTCCCCCTGGAACTTACCACCCTAAAGGGATGCCATCATGAGAAACAGGCCAAGTCCTGGGCACATGGTGCGTTCCTATTAATGCACTCGTGGTGATGTTCGTGGCGAGGACTACTTAAGGGTGGCCCCTCAGAGGAGCTGAGAGACTTGCGGAAAGAGTGCTTCAGGCAGAGGGATCAGCAAGGGCAAAGACCAGGGACCCTAACAGGGAAACCAGGGCCTCCTCACAGCAATGGGGGGTACATGCCAGAGGAGGTGCCATCAGATTTCAAGCCACGCCCAGTTCTGCAGGGTGTTGAGCACCTGCTAACCACAGAAGGAGCATCTGCACCCAGAGGGGAGGTGTATCTGGAAAGCGACCAAGCCAAGCAACTGCAGGGCCACTGCAGGACGCTGCCTCGCCTGCTCAGCCTCTAGGCCTCCTCTTCCGGAAACATCCGTGGGGCCTCCCAGCAGTCCCTGCGGATCTGGCGGGGCTTCCCTCCCCTAGCTGCAGGGGCACAGGGACCCAGGCCCGGGCATTCATTGGTGCCAGCCCCACCACGCCTCAGTGATTGGTCAGGGGTGGATCCATGAGGATCGCTGTGGGGCTTTGGCTGACCCCTGGGCCAACCAGTGGGCCGAGGGACTGGATTGCTGGGGCCATCCTGCTGGCTCTCGAGGGAGAGGCGGCTGTGCGAATGCCTCGTACACAGTGATGATGGCTCCGTTGGTCCTGCTGGGAGGACAGGTATTGCTTCGGGGCTAAGGCTGGGCTCTTAGGCCTGTTTGGCTATTAGGAACTAGGCTTGGCTCTTAGGGCGTGGCTACTGGGGACTCCGCTCTCCCGAGCTCGGCTCCACCCTTCGGGACTGGGCTCAGCTGTCAGGACTACGTTCAGCTCTTTGGAGCTAGCCCAGCCGTGGGCAAACTATGGCCCGTTCGGCTGTTCTATCCGGTCCACGGAGCCAAAAGAGCGGAGGGTTCTCTTGCTCTCCCCTCCGCTCCTTCACCAGCAGCCCAAGATGAGAATGCCACCATGGTCAGGTTGCTTTTGTTCCGGCCCTCCGGTCCAGTTTAAGAACCCATTGTGGGCCCTTGAGTCAAAAAGTTTGCCCACCCCCGGGCTAGGCACAACTCTTCTGAACCAAAGTGAGCCTTTCAGGGCTAGCTTTGGCTCTTTGAGCTCGGCTTGGCTCTTTGGGTCTAGGATTGGCTCTTAGGAGGTAGGCTCCACCCTTGGGGACCAGGTTGGGGTCTGTGGGACTAGCCTCTGCCCTTCAGGACTGGGCTGGGCCCTCAGCGATGGGATTGGGCTCTCCGGGGCTAGGCTAGGCTCTCTGAGGGTCCGAGGCTATGCTAGACTTGAGGCTGGCATTAGTCCGTAATGTTGTCACGCTGCACATCGACACATCACAGGCTTTGCACTTGTGTTGGCCGTGGCTACTTACAATGAGTCTAAAGGGTCTGAGCACCAGACTGGCCTGCAGGGAACAGACATTCTTTCCAACCCCCCTTCCCCTCCCATTTCTTCTGAATGCCTTCATGGTCCCGCCCAGAGAGCAGCAGCTGCCGCGGGCTGGTTTCAGCTCAGGGTACACTTTTGGGCTGAAACCAGTTTGATTCGTTTTCTGTCCTCTCTGCCGCCGATGGGACTCACGTCCTGCCACCCCACCTCCCACAGGCCTCCCTTTTTGCACCTTGTAGCCTCCAGGGTCCTCTTCCGCCCTCCCCCCAGCCCGGTCTGGACAAGGGCAGCCATCAATCCCACTTACGGGGTGTCTTACTTTATCCTTTATCCGGCTGTCTCGGGTGTCACTCTGCATCCTTAACACAGAGTTATGAGAGATTGAGCGCCCAGGCCGGGGCTGGCTGAAGGATTCATGGGTCCGGGGCTGCCCATCCATCAGGGATAAATCTCAATGGCTCTGTGGGTAAGGTGGAATATGATCGACGGGACCTGGGGGCGGTGGCTTTGCTGCCAGCATACGGGGAGGGAGGTGGCAGGAAGGGTGGAGACACCTGGTGGAAGGGGTCCCACATTCCCCAGAAGACAGCCCGAGGCCTCCCGGGTGCGGGTGCGAGGACCACCAGCTCCAGGGCCTCTAGTCACATGTTACAGCCAAACACGCGGTTCACTCAGTAACTGTGCGGCTCCCCGGACAGGAGGCCCCTGAAAGGGAAGGGGCCCAGCCGAAACCGGTTTGGCTCAGTGGATAGAGCGTCGGCCTGCGGACTGGAAGGTCCTGGGTTCGATTCCGGTCAAGGGCATGTACCTTGGTTGCGGGCACGTCCCCAGTAGGGGGCGTGCAGGAGGCAGCTGATCGATGGCTCTCTCTCATCGATGTTTCTAACTCTCTATCCCTCTCTCTTCCTCTCTGTGAAAAATCAATAAAAATATATTTTGAAAGGGAAGGGGCCCACCTTGCCCCAAAGCAATCCAAAAAAAGCCTTCTAAAAACTTGTATCAAGCCGCGCCTTTACCCTGCTTAACCCACCCAGGTGGCTCTAAAACCTCGGCTTCTGACCCCGGCTCACAAACCCTTCCTCAAAGCAGCCCGCAGCCCACCTCGCCCACCACCCTCCGCCCGCCCACTCTTCAAACACTCAAGCTCACTCCTGCCTTTGCAGTCGCTGTCCCTGCCACCTGGATGCACTGCCCTTTCCCCCCCCCCCCCCCCCGCGCCCCGGGGGGCTAGGTTCCTCTCTGTTTCAGGGTTCAGCACAGATGGCATCTCCAGAGAGGCCTCTTCAACACTGCCTCCCCACCCCCGCCTCCCTCTGCTGCATGGCCACACTCCCCTCCCAGGGCTCAGCACCGGCTGAAGCCACCTTGTTCCTTTTCTGGAGTAAAAGCTGACTAGGATTCCAGTCCCTGCAGGCAGGTTCTGCCCGCCTTCTCCATCGCTGCGTCTCTGGCTGGTGCTGGTGTGTTGCTGGGCATCGCAGGCTCTCTGTAAAGAGACATTTAAAAGGATAAACTGCCCTCCGGCTGCACGCTGGGAACAGAGCCCTAGGACTAGGCAAGTTCGGAAGGGACCACCCGTGGACCGGGTCCTCTGTCCATGGTGCTGAGGGTTCCGAGGGGCACCGCTGCAGTGACTTCTCCAAAGCGATGGGGAAGAAGGCTGTCCATTCTGAGAGGAATGGCTGTTTTGTCTTGCCAGGAGGTTGCCATGGGAACACCTTGCTGTGCAGAGAGAGAGAAAAAAAAAACAACTTAAAGTTCGAGATGTGGAGATATGAAGCGATCGTGGGAGTCGATGAAGTATTGACCAGCAGCCGTGGGGCCCTCCGCCGCGCGCGGGGAAGGACTTTTGGGTCACCCTTACCTGTCCTCAGCTCTCTTGCCGTTCCTTTCTGGGCCCCTTCCCATCCAGCTTCAGCCGCCCCCGGCCGGCTCCCATCTGAATGGCCGGAGCACTGGCCTGAGTCCATGAGAGATAGAAGGGGCAGAGCTGAAAGAGGCCAAGGTCACACTGAAGCCATCCGGGCATTGGTGCCCAACAATGCCGGGAAGCAATCGCAGCAGTCGTGGATGAGGCATGATGGTATGAATGCAGGGAGCACCTACTGCATGTAGGTCAGACTGAGGGCTTACGTGGAGTCTCCAGACCCCTAAATTAGCGGACTGAATCCTCACACAGCCCAGAGGGAGTTGCCCTCACGATCCCCATTTCACAGATGAAGAAAGTCAGGCTCAGAGAAATTACATGGAAATCTCTTGGAAATGCCCACCCAGTAAGAGGTTGTTGCCGAATTTTAATTCAGAAACCCCAAATCCAGAACTCAAGCTCTTAATCATGCCACTCTCTCCGAATTGTAAAGACAAGCGCAGTAACTCCTATTTGTTGGATGGCTGCTGTGAAATCTCTGTTATAACCAAGTGGGAAGCGAGGGATGGCAGGAGCAAAGGCGTTCCCCCAAGGGGCAGAGTTTGGATCCGCATGCCCGTCTAGAGTCCAAGTTCATTCTCCCACATCAGTGGAAGCCTGGACCTGCTGAGCCACAGAAGGCCCTCCAGCCAGGCCACCGTGGAGTCCAGGAGGGCCTGCTGGCACCTGCATCACCCTGGCCAACCCCAAAGCTTAAAGGAAGGCAGTCACCCCTTTCTCCAAACTCCCACCATTCCCGGCGCCCCGGATGGCCACCAACGATGCTCGACCACCTGACGGCAACCAATGTCCCCAGGCTGGGCTCCAAGGCCCCGGGGGGGAGGACAGCACCCATCCCTGCTCCCCCTCATCTTCGCTGAGCCCAGCTGTCCTCATCAGATCTGTGGGACAACTCTCCTCCCCGCTCAGATGCATAGGCGTGTGGTGAGGTGAGGGTGACAGGGCTCCCTAATCCATCACACAGGGAAGGTGGCTGCTGCAATGTACGCAGCGAATGAAATCAGATGAATTAGACTCAATACTAACCATTGTGCCGCTTCCTCTCTTCATTACCCTCTAACTGGATTCTCTTAAAGGCATTTCAAATGGATATTAAATTATAAAATTTGTATTTAAATGCTGTTTCCTAGGGATGTGACAACTGCACGCATGGCTTAGAGCCGAACAGCTCTGCCGGAGCCAAAGCCAGCCCAGACCAGAGGTTGCCCAGGCTTGTGTGAGGACACCCCCCCCCCCGGCTCTGCCTTCCTGCATCACCAGGGGGCAAGCGGCAGTGCGGGGGGACTCGGTTGGGCTGAGCTGGGGACTTGTTGTTCTTTTAGGCCGTGTTCTTCCCTTCCCAAAATGTGTTTCTCCAGACACCGTGTCAAGAAAAGGCAGGAGACATCCTTCAGACACCCTTCTAAATTACAGAACACAAAGGAGGCTTTGCTTGAAGGGTTCCCCAGCTTCCTCTCTGGCACTGCTGCCTTTACCCCGCACATCCAGAATGTCGAAAAGGTGCAGAGAGCAGGAAAGAAATCAGATCCCGGGGTGACGTGACTCAGCTAGATCAAGCATTACCTGAAACCCGATCCATCAGTTGACTTTCTGCTTACAGGAGCATACACATTCTCTCCTTTTTGTGTAAGCCCATTTGGGTTTTGCCCTCCATCATTTGCAACAAAAGATTCCTAGGTGATAGAGAGGCTCTTGGAAAGGAACAGAAGAAGAGAATGGAGGTTCCTGTCACCCCCACACACCACGGACCAAGCCTGAGGCACTGGGCCCCAGAGCATCGTGGGATTAGGTCAGCTCTGCTTAGAACATTCAGAGACAGCCAGTTCCCCCTGGCATTTCACTGCAGCTACCCCAGAAATCCCAGCACCCCAAAAATCACCCTCCTCATCCAGACCTTCTCGCTTTCTTGATGTGGCCTCTAGTCTCTGATCCCAAAGCCCTGGGAGTCTAGAGCTGCTGCTCGTACATCAAAAATGCTTTTGCATGGAGAGGAAAATGTAGGTCATTTTTCAATGTGTGAGGCTATGTTTGAGCAACGCTGAGTGCCAGAGTGGGCTGGGGGGTGGGGGCGGGACTAGATAAACGAGGTTGGTCTCCGAAGGAGCCGCCTGCATCTGCCCACTCTCCCCACCCAAGGCGGGAAAGATGGGGGGACGGGGGAGGGGGGGGCGGTGCTGGGAACGGGATTGTGTGATGTGGCCCCAGCCTCCACACACCCACCATAAATAGGGATAAGCTTGTGTCTCTCGGAGCCCAAAGCATTGTCCCCAACCCCTAGCCGCTGCCGAGAAGAAAGGAAACTCTCCTGGCTATTGTTGTCGTTTTTTTAAAATCTTGTTTTGTGAAGGAGGAAAAGAAAAAAAGGCAAGTCCATTTAGTCATTTATTCCTAACACTCCAGCAATCACCGGCTGCTGGGGCTTGAAGAAAAATCAAGAAAATTAGTACTTGTGAAAGCGAGAGAGAGACCGCGCTGGCCCCACGCAGCCCTCCCGCTGAAGCCTGCTCCCTGCCCACCTCAAGCCGCTCGGCACTCCTTCCCGGCCCCGGCCCCGCTCCCCTCCCTGCCCGGCTCCTCCGGGCCCCCTCCGGTCCTCTCTAACCCGCCGTGGTCTGCCCTCCAGCAGCTCCACAGCCTGAACAGACAGTGCCCCCCTCAGGACACACTTGTCCCCGGGCTGTCGCATCCCACATGACAGAGACGAACGCCCGTGGAGGCTCAAGAAGAAGGACTCAGGCGCCCTTACGGGTGACCCCAATTTCATATTCGAACCCAGGTCTCCGGAGGTGACTGTGAAGAAAATGCCTGAATTTAAATGCTAATTACCGTCTCCGGCAATTGGTTACCAGGCGGGCCCTGGTATCTATTATTAACCGCTCCCCGCGACAGCCCCAGCTCGCCGCCGCCGAGAGACACGGAGGAGTTACAGATCCAGGTGCGAGAGGCTGTCGCGGAAACCATGCCGGCGCTGGGATGCCCAGCCTGTGGGTGTGCCACCCCCACGCTGCCCACGCCATCCCGAGATGACCAGACGCCAGGCCACGAGGAGCTCCCGGAGGTGGGCACTTGGGAAGTGACCGGATCAGCCCCAGGGACAGGATAAAGCAGACTGCCGTGGTTAAAAATATCTGCAGAGCCTTTTCTGGCTCGCCAAGCACCTCCAGGTTTTCATAATGAAACATCAGGGTTTGGAGAGGGCAGGAGTTTGGGTTCCGATGCCCAGGTAGGAAGAGACCCGGTAAGATGCCACCTGGGCCCTAGGCCAACCCTGTCTGCTCCCGGAACCTGGGAAGGTTTGTGCCGGAGAAAGGGTGGCCGTGAGCCAACAGCTCCCCGGTGGTGCACGTGCCTGGTGCCAGGAGCCAGGCCTGGACTCTAGCAGTTACACTGACCCCCTCCCCCCAGACATAAGACAGCTTGTCTCCATGGGTGCTCGGGGCCTTGGCAATGCCCAGGGAGCGTCTGCTCAGGCCGAGGGCTTAGGTGGCTGGGAGAGAGGAGGCAAGGCATAAGAGAGACGTGTGAGATGCAGGGTAGAGAACTGCAGAAGGACAGAGCTGAGGGAGCTCAAGGAAGATCAACCTCCTCTGCTCATGGTGGGCAGAGAGGCACTGAGCTGCCGAGGGCACGAGGGACTGCCCAGGCGGAGCAGAGGTGGATTCAAATCTCCTGAGACTCACAGTGTAGACACCAGAGGGATGGCATGCACCCGCCTCCCCCCACCCCAGCCGGTAAGCTGCTGTCACTGACACTGTCCCTCTGAGATGATCCTGCGCCCGATCTGATCTGTGTGCTCACGGAGGCAGGCACACGTGTGTCTGGAGTCCCTGGAAGATGGATCTGGACATAGGTGTCCTATGGACCAACAAAGAAGAATGCGAACAGCTTCACACACTGGGGCCAGCTCCTGCCAGCTCCGAGGAACCCGTTGCTAAATATTCCAGCTATGTGAGCTGATGGCTAGACAATTGGTAGTTTAAAAATCAACCTCAGGGAGAGTATTTACACCACCGCCATCAGCAAATGCCACCAATCTGGGCTTTTCTCCCTCCCCCACCCCCTACCCCCAGTGAAGCACCAATAGCCAGTCTTCTTAATCTGGGCCAATCTGCTTACTCGCCACATCTTCCGAGCACAGGAAAAGTTGAAACGCCTCCTACATGTTGTTCCCTCATTCTGTTTCCTTCGGTGCGTGAGTCCCCTGCATTTCACCCACCACCACCTGGCCAGCCCCAGACCACGCCTCTGCCACAAGGCCAGGCGCCCGCCCCCCCCCGCCCCCCCCGCCCCCCCCGCCCCCCCCCCCCCCCCCGTGAAGACAGTGCCAGGAGAGTCGCTCCCATCCCCGCCCACCGCCTCCAGGCACCACCTGTTCCGCCTGGGTTCTGGCCCCGGTCGTGTGCGTAGAAACACTCCCCGTGATGAATGGCCCTGCAAGCGGCATTCGGGAGCCCTCTGCTCCCTCCACCACCTGTTCAGTCCCAGCTGGAGGGAGGGGAGAGGAAGAGGGGAGGAGGGGAGGAGAGGAGGGGAGACGAGGAGGGGGCTTCCATCTAAGTCAGAACCATCCATCCTAAGTAATTAGCTGCGAAAGAACCCCCCCCCCCCCTGAAGGGGAGCAGAGGTCCCCACCAGCTTCTCCAAACTCTTCCAGCCCCGGGCGTGCCCCGGAGGATGCTGGGAGAGCGGAAACCTGAGGGGCCAGGACACCATCTGCCAGGGCACAGGGTCTCTGCAGATCAAAGGCTCAGACACTGCTTCCCCGCCCGCTCCCTGCCCCCTTCCTCTGCCTCAGAGCCTGCGGGAGCCCGGCACGTCCCTCCGGCTGCTGCTCTGGCTCCTCACCCGCCCTCGCGTCAGCGTCAGTCCGGGAAGGGAGCGTGTGCTCCGCAGGCACCGTTGGTCATCTGCCAGGGTCCTCGCCCTCCTCACCTGCTATTGTTCAGGCTGGCTTGTTCAGGGAGAAGGGGCGTGGGGGGTCTGTGCAGGTGAAGCCAATGATACATGAAGGGTGGTCCGAGGTCCTTTGATCCGATGAGAGAATCATCACAGGCAGAGATGCTCCCGTCTGTGTCTGGCATTATGGCATCTGGATGGGAGTCCTGGAGCGTCAGCAGCTGTGGTGTGACCCTGAGGGATGCCGGACTGAGGCTGGGGATGACTTATCGACAAGGGCAAAGTAGAGCCGAAACTGGTTTGGCTCAGTGGTAGAGCGTCGGTCTGCGGACTGAAAGGTCCCAGGTTCGATTCCAGTGAAGGGCATGTACCTTGGTTGCAGGCACATCCCCGGTAGGGGGTGTGCAAGAGGCAGCTGGTCGATGTTTCTCTCTCATCGACGTTTCTAGCTCTCTATCTCTCTCCCTTCCTCTCTATAAAATATCAATAAAATATATTTTAAAAAAGAGCAAAGTAGAAACAGGGCAAGGGCCCCGGTCCCTGGTGACATCCCGGACCTCTGCGTCCCAGGCCTGGAGGCACCCACCCCTCCTCTGGACATCCCACAGTGTGGGCTCAGGTCCTTCCCCTTTCTGTGTTGCTGGACTCGCTGCCTTCGGCCAAAGGCAGAGAAGCAAAGGGTGAGCATCACCACCCAGCAGAAGCAGGCCCTGGGCTCGGACCCCCATGCAGGTGACAGGCTTGAGGTGTGCCTGACGCCCGGCCTCGGTCTCTGCCCATCGTGATGCTTTCCCGAGGCCTTTCTCTGGGATCTGGCAGGCCGCTCTTCCTGTGTTGTTCCGGCCAGAGTGCCAGGGAGTGTAGTCCCCAAGAACAGCCCTCAGCCAACAACTGACGGGGATGGTGGAGAAGTCCCCCTCATCCCTCCTCCCTCTCCCCTGGAGTGGGAGGACTCTGAGACATGCCAGCCACACCAGCTGCCAGGATCAGGGTTATGCTCTAGTGGCCCACACTCCCCTGCTCCTCACCACCTCCCAAACAGCGGGTTCTCTCTCTCCCCCTCCCTCCCATCCTCCCACTCTCTCTTAAAATCAATGGGAAAATAGCCTCAGGTAAGGATTAACAACAACAACAAGCAATGGTAATCTATTGCAGTGTGGTAAAAACAAAAAACAAAAAGTTGGGGAGGAGCTTGCTCAGCCCAAGGCAGCAACCTTTTTCTGCCTACTGGATGGGGGGTGGGGGAGGACACAGACACGACAGAGGAGGAGATTCAAAAGTGCTAGAGAGGCCACTTTTTAAAAATATATATATATATATTGTTGATTTTTCACAGAGAGGAAGGGAGAGGGATAGAGAGCTAGAAACGTCGATGAGAGAGAAACATCGACCAGCTGCCTCCTGCACACCCACTACCAGGGATGTGCCCGCAACCAATGCACATGCCCTTGACCGGAATCGAACCTGGGACCCTTCAGTCCGCAGGCTGACGCTCTATCCACTGAGCCAAACCGGTTTCGGCGAGAGGCCCCTTTTGATGCCAGTCACCCAGGTGGGAGATGCTGGCACCCGGAGCTCCCCCGTGTCCTCTGTAGGTAAATCACCCGTTTGCAAACCTGCCTCCTTCCTCTCCCTGCCTAGGACCAGGCCCTGGCCTGGGTAGGTGCGCCATTCCTCAGTCCCTTGTCCACTGGAGGTGCCCTCTAAACCTAACGGCAATGCCTGAATCCCTGTTGCCCCGGTTACCTCCACAGTGCCCACTGCCCCTGCCTGCCCCCCTGCCAGGGAACCCCCTTCCCCTCTGTGGTCAGGCATCACCAGGAGCCTCTCAGCCTGCCCCCGTCCGTCTGCCCCCGAGTGAGCAGGGATCATCCCAGACCCCAGCACCACCCGATCCCCACCTCCACCCACTCCAGCCTGGATGGCTGATGTGAGCAGCTCCCTCGCCGGGCCTGGAACCCCGTCCCAGGGCCCAGAGCAATTATCATTTAGTGGCACTGAGGGGCTGCTCTGGCAGAGTGCAGCGGCTTCCGCCGCGTTTCTCAGAGCACATTACCCACATTAGTGCTCACTCAATCCCCGCCGGGAATCCCTCGAGAGAGCTGAAGGACTTGGCTTAGTCCTAGTTTACAGAAGGGCTTGTAAACGGAAAGATATGCACAGTGTTCAGGAGCCGCGTGACAGGCCCTCCGTTTGCTGGAGCCCGAGCCAGCGTCACTACCTCACGGGCACAGTGAGGGGAGCTAGTGAGCCTCCTGTGGAGACAGGCCTGTGCGCCCTGCTGAGGACCAGGCCCTGCGGAACCGGGGGCCCAGGCTGGTGGCCCTAACCATGGAGCAGACAGAAAAGACCCTACTCCTTGAGAAGAACCCAGGGAGACGGAGCACTGTGTCCCAGGTGCAGGGCAGGGGCAAGGAAGTCAGCAAAAGAAAAGGAGAACACAGCGGGTGCTGGGCACATCTTTCCGTCTCTCTCTGCCTCAGCTTCCTCGTCTGTAACGTGGGAATGCAGTTTCCTCTGCCAGGGAAATTGGTGAAATCATGGCTATGAACACCTTTAGGGAGTCCAAGCCGCGTGCTGCAAGTTACCCCATCCCCGCCCCACCCCCACCCCCCACCCCATTCCTCCCTCCCTCTGATCTTTAGCGGGACCCATGGCTGCCTGGAATAAAGATCTATTCCCAGCCTCCCTGTGGCCATTTTGCCCACGTGACTAAATTGTGACCACAACACCGTAAACACAAACGTAATTTGCAGTCCTGGGGAATGTCCTTGAAGGGAGGATGTGCCCTTCTTTTATCCTATATAATGAAGAGGTAATATGCAAATTGACCATCCCTCCAACACACAAGCTGGCTGCCCCCATGTGGACACAAGATGGCCACCACAAGATGGACAGCAGGGGAGGGCAGTTAGGGGTGACTGGGCTGGTAGAGGAGGGCAGTTGTGGGGAGACCAGGCCTGCTGGGAAGGGCATTTGGGAGCAACCAGGCTGGCCTGCAGGGGAGGGCAGTTAAGGGCAATCAGGATGGCAGGGGAGCAGTTAGGCATCAATAAGGCTGGCAGGGGAGTGTTTAGGGGGTGATCAGGCTGGCAGGCAGAAGTAGTTAGGGGCAATCAGGCAGGCAGGTAGGTGAGCAGTTGAGAGCCAGCAGTCCTGGATTGTGAGAGGGATGTCTGACTGCCCTTGAGGGGGTCCCAGATTAGAAAGGATGCAGGCTGGGCTGAGGAACACACACCCCCATGCACGAATTTCGTGTACTGGGCATATAGTTTAAATATATTTTTATTATTGATTTCAGAGAGGAAGGGAAAGAGAGAGAGAGAGAAACATCAATGATAACAGAGAAATTCTTGATTCTCCTGCACACCCCACATGGGGGATCGAGCCCGAAACCCAGGCATGTGCCCTGACCAGGCATCCAACCTCCACGCTCAACCACTGAACCGGGAAGGACACACACTTCTTTGTCCCTTTCTCCTCCCAGGGGCTGGACCCAAACAGCCATCTTGGACCATGAAGTGGCAGCCACTTGAAGGTGACTTGAGCAACAAGAATGGTTGATGTTGACTTTGAGAAATCTCTCTTCCAGCCTCTAGACCAGGGGTGGGCAAACTTTTTGACTCGAGGGCCACAATGGGTTCTTAAACTGGACCAGAGGGCCGGAACAAAAGTAACCTGACCGTGCTGGCACTCTCACCACGGGCAGAGAGGCCGTCTGGGTTACCCGGTTCACCCTTTTCAGCTTTAAGAATACTCAGTTCGCCTCTGGGAACCCCCCTCCCTCTTTCAGCCCACAGGCTTCCAATGCAGCTGATTCTACCCCCCCCCCCTCCGCCGCCTCCCCACAAGGTCCAGGGGCCCCAGGTACTCAGGCCTGGCCAAGCACCCCATTGGTCAGGGATGAGCATGTGACCCAGGAGTCAAGGAGCCTCCATATTTGCTGAGTCCGATTTAAAAAAAAAAAAAAAAAGCAGTCTCTGTTCCTGGATTTGAACCTGAGAGGGTGTTAACCCCAGGGCTGCCGGCAGCCATTCTGGTGCCATGCCGAGCCTGGGAAGCAAGCAGGCACGGGCAGAGCCAGGAGACAAAGAGGCGTCCTGATTCTGGCTGGATCCCCGCCTGAAGCTCATTGCCCTCACGTTTACAGATGTCAATGCATTTCTTCCCCCATCGCCATCCAGAACTACTTGCCTTTGTACATTCTGATCTAAATGGAACACCATTTTGCCCTAGCTGGTTTAGCTGAGTGGATAGAGCATCGGCCTGTGGACTGAAGGGTCCCAGGTTCTATTCTGGTCAAGGGCATATGCCCTAGTTGCAGGCTGATCCCCTGTAGGGGGCGTGCAGGAGGCAACCAATCAGTGATTGTCTCTCCTCATTGATGTTTCTGTCTCTCCCTCTCCCTTCCTCTCTGAAATCAATAAAAATATATTTAATAAAATAAAATAAATGGAATACCATTTCTCCTCCAAGTGGCAGAATTCCCTCCAGCCAGCTTACTAGTACACTGCCCACCCCACCCCGAGGAGGCCTGCTCTCAGCCGTGTCCACCCCCCCACCCCCTCCCCGCCCTCCTGAACACCACGGATCACTCGTACCCATCCCGGCTCCACCCCCAGCATAGCAGCCCTTCAAGGACGGGACCTGCGTCTTCTTTATCTTGGTATCCAGTAGGCACTCACTAAATGCTGGTTGAATAAATAAACGAATGACTGCAGAGATGCAAGCTCATCGTTCATCAAGTTTATGGAGGACATGAAATTGGGAGCAGTTTCTAGCCAGAGGTTAGAATCATAAAGCAGATTGGCTTTTGCAAATGGGAGTGTGGTAAAGCTGAATCGGAACTGGATGGCGTTCATTAACTAACTAGTTTGAAGAACACGTCGCTGGGAGTTTGGGGAGCTGGGGATGTAATGGATTCTGTGCACATTCCGGCGGCGTAAGCCGTGGGGGGCAGGCGGGACCTGGGGGAAGAAGCTGGTCTCCCACGCCAAGGTCAACTGATGGGCTTGTGGCACGGGAGACCCGGGCAGGTTTTTCTGCCTCCTTGGAAGGCACGCTGGGCTCTGTATTTTTGAGAGACAGAGAAGATGCAGGGAAGCAAAGGGGGGGGAAAGCACTTAAAATGGTGAAAGGGAAGACAAATTGGATTTCTTGAAGATGGGTTAAAGAGATGGAATTGCTGCATCTGGAAGGAAAAGAGAGAGAGAGAGAGAAAACCACTCATCCAATGGGCTTTAATGCGGGGTGCCGCCCCCTGAGTGGATCCGGTGCCCCAGAAGGGGAGGGACAAGGAGGGAGGCGGTGGCGGCCCACCCTGCCCCCACTGCCGCCGCCAGAGCTGCTGCCACCCCTACTGTTTGCGCTTTTATCGTTTGCAATGAAAGACGATGATGTGTGTATGCGCCGTATTGATTGTGCCTCTTAGATTTTTATGTCATTGTGGAAAGCGGCAATTATGCCTGCTCTGGAGGGAGCAAACGGCCCCCGGGGAGGACAATGCAGGGCAGGAAACTGGGAAGGCATACCAAGACGTCCAGCGCAGACGCCGGGGCAGGAGGCAAGCAGACAGGGCTGGCTGAGCCTGAGGAGGAGCGGCAACTCCACGGACCCCAGGCTGGAGACCTCATTAAGCGCTTAGGGTGTGCTCGACTCATGGCTCCACACGTCTCTGAAAGCCCTCCAGTGGCTTCCCCTTTGCCTTTAGCATAAATCCTCCCCCCAAGACACGTGTCCTCTGACCCTCGCCACCACTCTAGAATCCCCTTTTTTTTCCCCTTGCTTCCCTGCATCTTCTATGTCTCTCAAAAATACAGAGCCCAGCTGAAACCGGTTTGGCTCAGTGGTAGAGCGTTGGTCTGCGGACTGAAAGGTCCCAGGTTCGATTCCAGTCAAGGGCATGTACATTGGTTGCAGGCACGTCCCCGTTAGGGGGTGTGCAAGAGGCAGCTGGCCCATGTTTCTCTCTCATCAACGTTTCTAGCTCTCTATCTCTCTCCCTTCCTCTCTGTAAAAAATCAATAAAAATATTTTTTTAAAAAAATACAGAGCCCAGAGTGCCTTTTCTCCTCCTCACTCACTGCCATCTTACTGCTCCGCCCACTTGCCAAGCCTGGCCTGCCTCCAGGCCTTTGCCCCTGCTCTTCCCTCTGCCTGAAATACTGTTCCCCACACTCTCTCCTGCCGTGCATTACCTTCCCGTGCAGGCCTCAGCTCAAGGGCCCCTTCCTCACAGGGTCCATCCAGAGAACCCCGTGTCATGTCCACACGCAGCTCTCTGTCACGTCGCCTTTTCTTCGTAGCACCGTTCACTCTCGGACACACAGGGTGGGGCAAACGTAGGTTTACAGCTGTTCCTACGGGGGGGGGGGGGGGGAATACCATAATCAATAAGTAATAATAGGAGAATAAACTGTTCCAAATATTCACAACTGTAAACCTACGTTTGCCCCACGCTGTATTCCTGTGTATTGGTTCGCTGTCTTTCCCACCGGATTGTGGATGCACAAAGAAAGGGGAACTGACCTCTTTTCCACTGTGTTGCCAGCAGCACTAGGGGAGTTCTTGGCACACAGCGTGAGTGAAATGAACATGGATAAATATTATTCACGGCAGTTGACAGTAGAGGAAACGGAGGTTCAGAGGGCATATTAATTAAGACCGCATTTGCCCTGGCCAGTGTAGCTCAGTTGGTTGAGCATTGTCCCATGCACCAAAAGGTTGCAGGTTTGATTTCCGGTCAGGGCACATACCCAGGTTGCAGGTTCGATCCCCTGCACCTGGTAGGCAACCGATCGATGTTTCTCTCTCACATCAATATTCCTCTCTTTTCCTCTCTCTTCCTCTCTCTCAAAATCAATAAAAGCATACTTAACAAAATAAAGATTCTTGCCAAAACCGGTTTGGCTCAGCGGTAGAACGTCGGTCTGCGGACTGAAAGGTCCGGGTTCGATTCCGGTCAAGGGCATGTACATTGGTTGCGGGCACATCCCCAGTAGGGGGTGTGCAAGAGGCAGCTGGTCGATGTTTCTCTCTCATCGACCTTTCTAGCTCTCTATCGCTCTCCCTTCCTCTCTGTAAATTTTTTTTTTTTTAATAAATACTGTGTGACTACAAGTAACAGAAAATCCAGCTAATAACTAGAGGCCCAGCTGCTCAGTGGTGTCCTCAGAAGCTGAGGAGCCTCCGTCTTCGGCCCAGTTCTTCTTAGGCCATGGCCCGGCCCGCCCCTCATGCTCACAGACCGGCGGCGCTCCTAACCTAAGCTGGCACTCCAAACAGGACGGAGAGGATAAGGCACAACTCCGACTCTGCTGGGCGTGTTTTCCTTTGTCTGGGGCCTTTTCCACTTCCCGACACCCCTCACCATTTCCCAGACACCCCTCACCATTTCCCAGACACCCCTCACCATTTCCTGACACCCCTCACCATTTCCCAGACACCCCTCACCATTTCCTGACACCCCTCACCATTTCCTGACACCCCTCACCATTTCCCAGACACCCCTCACCATTTCCCAGACACCCCTCACCATTTCCCAGACACCCCTCACCATTTCCCAACACCCCTCACCATTTCCCAGACACCCCTCACCATTTCCCAGACACCCCTCACCATTTCCCGACACCCCTCACCATTTCCCGACACCCCTCACCATTTCCCGACACCCCTCACCATTTCCCGACACCCCTCACCATTTCCCGACACCCCTCACCATTTCCCGACACCCCTCACCATTTCCCGACACCCCTCACCATTTCCCGACACCCCTCACCATTTCCCAGACACCCCTCACCATTTCCCAGACACCCCTCACCATCTCCCGACACCCCTCACCATTTCCCGACACCCCTCACCATTTCCCGACACCCCTCACCATTTCCCAGACACCCCTCACCATTTCCCAGACACCCCTCACCATTTCCCAACACCCCTCACCATTTCCCAGACACCCCTCACCATTTCCCGACACCCCTCACCATTTCCCGACACCCCTCACCATTTCCCGACACCCCTCACCATTTCCCGACACCCCTCACCATTTCCCGACACCCCTCACCATTTCCCGACACCCCTCACCATTTCCCAACACCCCTCACCATTTCCTGACACCCCTCACCATTTCCCAGACACCCCTCATCACTTCCCAGACACCCTCACCATTTCCCAGACACCCCTCACCATTTCCCGACACCCCTCACCATTTCCCAGACACCCCCCACCATTTCCCGACACCCCTCACCATTTCCCAGACACCTCTCACCATTTCCCGACACCCCTCACCATTTCCCAGACACCTCTCACCATTTCCCGACACCCCTCACCATTTCCCGACACCCCTCACCATTTCCCAACACCCCTCACCATTTCCCAGACACCCCTCACCATTTCCCGACACCCCCCACCGGGATTCCAATCCCAGCTCATGGCCGGATCCGTGTCATTTGCCGCAAGAGATACTGGGGAAGCTGAACATTCTGTGCTCCGAGACAGGGGACAGCAAAGGAGAGGGGGCGGGGCAGGGGTGCCGAGTGAGCCTGGACGCGGTGACTGACTTGCTCACGGCCACAACTCTCAACAGCAGAACGAGGACTTGAGCCCGTGTCTGCCCGAGCCCAGGGCCCCTGCCTCACTTGCCACACCATGTGCTTCCCTCCTGGCATCCGAGCTCGAGAGCAAAGGCACGAGAGCAGACGCCCGGAGGGCCGTCTGGTCTTCAGCCAGCACACGCAGTTGTGCTGCAGCTGCCCTTCCTGTGTGCCCACATCTCCCTCCTTCCCACAGCACCCCCAGCGCTCCAGCCACAGCCTGCACCCCCGCTCCGGGCTCCCTCCCCCACTGCCCTTCCCGCCTCTGTCCCTTTGCGCACGCTGCCCTTTGACCAGAGCCTCTGCTGCCCCTGCACTATCTGCTCATCCTTCGAAGACCAGCGCAACTCACTCTGCCCTTTCTGCACGAGGCATGTGCCAGGGACCTGCCCTCTTAGCAGAGAGGGAGACAGACAATAGACAAAACAAATCAGCGCGTTTTATGGAGGGGTGGGTGATGAAAGCAAAACAAGGCAATGTGTTAAGAGAGCAACTGGGAGGCTGTGGTGGGCAGAATAAGGCCACTCCCCCCGCTCCACCCTCACCCCTGCCCGAAGATGTTCAGAACCAGTGAATAAGTTGGGGTGTGTGCCACAGGGTCGTGCAGGTTACCGATGGGCTGAAGGTGGTGTGTAAGGAAGGCCTGGCTGGCTCCTGTCCCTGGTTCTTGCGAGGTAACCTCTAGGACAGGGGTGGGCAAACTTTTTGACTCGAGGGCCACAATGGGTTCTTAAACTGGACCGGAGGGCCGGAACAAAAGCACCCTGACCATGCTGGCACTCTCATCTTGGGCTGCTGGTGAAGGAGCGGAGGGGAGAACAAAAGAACCCTCTGCTCTTTTGACTCCGCGGGCCGGATAGAACAGCAGAACAGGCTGGATCCGGCTCAGGGGCCGTAGTTTGCCCACAGCTGCTCTAGGACCTAGAGTCTAGGTCCTTGGAATTTCTGCAGAGGTAGGAGTGTCGTTGTGATTCGTGGTGGCCTCTTAGATTACACCGGAGAGTTTACGCCAGTGAAGTGACGCAGGGTGTCGGAAAGAGCAGCCCTGTGATCAGAGTTGGAGCTCTGACCTCTGGGAGGAGAGAGGCGCTGCGCATTGACGTCAAACACATGGCCAGCCATTCGATCAATCCGATCCATTATACCTGCACAAGGAAAATTGATGAAGCTCTGGGCACCAAAGCTCTAAGGAGGGCCCCCCTCCCCTGCGACTTGGTAGCCAGCTGGTCAGACGTGAGGGTGGCCGGGAGACACCTGACCTGGCAGCTGGCGTCTGAAGCCAGGGCAGACCTCAGAGGACTGTAGCCTTCACTGGGGAAGTTTGACCTCATTCCGGGCAGGCGGTGTCACTGAAGGTTGCTAGTCGGCTGGCCTTGAGCTGGGGAGATTATCCCAGCGTTCCTGCGGGCTCCTCACCAGGGTTCTCGGAAGTGGAGAAGGAGGCAGGGACATAGCAGCACAGGAGCGACTGGGCGCCGCGTGGCCAGCTTCAAAGAGGGAGGGAGGGACTGCGAGGCTGTGGGAATGAGGGCGGCCTCCGTCCAGAAGCTAGAAAAGGCAAGGACCCGGCTCCCCGTCTGTCCTGCTGTCCCCTTGGTGTTAGCCCCAGTTAGACTTCCAACCTCAAGAACGGTAGGATCAGGAAAGTGGATTGTTCCAAACCTCTAATGTGTGCTTTTAGCCACCATGGGAAACTAGTACAGGGGCATAACTTAGTGAGGGGTAAGTTATGCCCCTGCAAAGGTAATGATTCCGGTGAAGTGTTCTCATCATTGTGGCTGGTTTTGTGTGTAGGAACCTAAGGAACGTAAACCTCACCTCATTTCGAGGCACTGGATCACTTTCTGGAGACTCAGCAGGGATGAACTCCAGGGATTTTCTCCCCACAGCACTTTTGCTTCACTTATTTTAAAAATACAACAAAATTATTTTTGCATGTATGTGTATGGCTTATGAGTTTTTAACACGTGTGGATTTGTGCAGCCACCACAATCGGGATACGGAAGTGTCCTGTCACCCCCGAGAAACTCCTGCGTGTTGTCCCGTGATAGTCACACACTCCCCACACCCCGAGCCCCTGACCGCCACTGACCCACTCTCTGTCACTAGAACTTTGGGTTGATGTTTTTTTTGTTTTTCTTGGTTTTATGTTGTTCTTTTCAGAGTTTTGTCCTTTTGAGAATGTCACACAAATGGAACCACCTTTTAAGACGGCTTCTTTCATTCAGTGCAATGCCTCTGAAATTCGTTCAAGTTGTTGCATGCATCAGTACAGCTGACCCTTGAACAACATTGGGCTTGAACTGCTTGGGTCCACTTGTATGTGGGTCCCCCCCCCCCACAATAAATTCCTGTATAGTTTTCAGTCTGAAGTTGCGTGTCTGCAGAGGTGGAGGGCTGACTGTATGCATTGTTCTGCACCATTTTATACAGAGGACTTGAGCGTTCATGGATCTTGGTATCTGCAGGGTGTCCTGGAATGATCCCTTTGCAGATATCGAAGAATAACTACATTATGCAGATTTTGGACTGCGTGGAGGGTCAGCACCCTAACCCTCATGCTCTTCAAGAGTCAACTATAGTTTGTTCCTTTTTGTTGCAAAATTGTATTCTATTGCCCTAATGGTTTGGCTCAGTGGATAGAGAATCAGCCTGCGGGCTGAAGGGTCCCAAGTTCGATTTTGACCAAGGACATGTACATTGGTTGCAGGCACATTCCCAATAGGATGATCTACCAACCAAAGCATAATCCTATCTAATAAAAAAGTAATGTGCAAATTGACCACCACTCCAACACACAAGATGGCTGCCCCCATGTGGGAAAAGATGGCTGCCCCCATGTGGACACAAGATGGCCATCACAAGATGGCAATTGAGAGGGACCAAGCCTGTAAGGGAGGGCAGTTGGGGGTGATCAAGCCTGCAGGGGAGGGCAGTTAAGAGCAAACAAGTTGGCAGGAGAGCAATTAGGCATCAATCAGCCTGGCAGGTGAATGGTTTAGAGGATGATCAGGCTGGCAGGCAGAAGCTATTAGGGGCAATCAGGAAGTCAGGCAGGTGAGCAGTTGGGAGCCAGCAGTCCTGGACTGTGAGAGGAATATCCGACTGCCCTCGAGGGGTCCCAGATTGGAGAGGGTGCAGGCTGGGCTAAGAGATACCCTGCCCCCTGCACAAATTTGTGTCCTCTAGTATGCTAAGGATATGTTAAGGCTGCTCAAGTGCTCGCTATGATGTATACTGACCACTAGGGGGCAGACGCTCTAACCGGTAGGTTAGCTTGCTGCTGGGATCCAGCTGATCCAGGATTGAGCAAGACAGGCCAGACGCCCTGAAGCCCTGCCACGGACCCTCCCCTGCTGGCCAACCTCTCATAGAAACATCATGATGAGAGAGAATCGTTGATCCACTGCCTCCTGCATGCCTCCAGTGGGGATCAAGCCGGCAACCCAGGCATATGCCCTTAGACTGGAATCGAACTTCAGACCCCAGGCTGACGCTCTGTCCACTGAGCCAAACTGGTTAGGGCTGCCCAGTTGTTGTTTTTTAAGTTGATTTTTTAGTGAGAGAGGAAGAAAGAGAGAGAAGAAACATCGATGCAAGCGTGCAACATGGATCAGCTGCCTCCTGCATGCCCCCTACCAGGGATCCAGACTACTACCCAGGTTTGTGCCCTGATGGGGAATCAAACCAGCAATCTTTTGGTGCATGGGACAGTGCCCAACCAACGGAGCCACACCAGCCAGCCATCTGAGAATGTCTTTATTTTACCTTCACTCATAAAAGATATTCCTCTTAAAAATTCTGAGTTGTCGCCTTGGCCAGTGTTTCTAAGTGGTTAGAGCATCAGCCTGTGCATCAAAGTGTCTCGGGTTCAGTTCCTGTTCAAGGGCACCTACAGGGTCAGGGTGCACGGGAGGTAACTAATGGATGTGTCTCATTCACATTGTTGTTTCTCTCTCTCTCTCTCTCTCTCTCTCTCTCTCTCTCTCTCTCTCTCCCTTCTCTCTCCTCTCTCCTCTCTCCTCCCTCCATTCCCCTCTCTCTAAAAATCAATGAGAAAAAGAGAAAAATATCCTCAGTTGAGGATTAAACAAACAAACAAAAAATCCTCAGTTGCGATTGGGAGTTATTTTTTTTTTTTCTTCAGTATTTTAAAATGTTGTTTCACTTCCTTCTGGCCTTTGTGGTTTCTGATGAGAAACCCACAGTCATTTGAATCATTGTTCCTCTATAAGTAATATGCTATTTTTCTCTGGTTGCCTTTAAGATGTTTTTCTTTGTCTTTAGTTTTCAGAAGTTTAATTATGATGTGTTGCCAGCCGGTGTGGCTCAGTGGTTGAACGTCGATCTATGAAACAGGAGGTCACTGTTTGATTCCCAATCAGGCAGGGCACATGCCCAGGTTGCAAGCTCAATCTCCTATGTGGAGCTTGCAGGAGGCAGCCAGTCAATGATTCTCTCTCATCATTGATATTTCGATCTCTCTCTGTCTGCCTCTCCCTTCCTCTTTGAAATCAATAAAAAAATATATTTTTAAAAATTGTGCCGTGTCCAGGCATAGATTTATTTGTATTTATCCTGCTTTGGATTTACTGAGCTTCTTAAATCTGTATGTTTCTGTTTTTCACCAAATTTGGAAAACTTTACCATTATTTCTTTAAATATATTTTTCTAGACCACCCTCTTTTTCTTCTATTTCCACAACTCCAAGGCCTTTTGCAAATGTCCCACAATTCCCTGAGACTCCGTTCATTTGTTTTTCCGATCTTTTTCTTCTCTGTTACTCAGATTAGATAACTTCTGTTTCGCCGAAGCCACTTTGGCTCAGTGGTGGAGCATCGGTCTGGGGATTGAAGGGTCCCGGGTTCGATTCCGGTCAAGGGCATGGGCATTGGTTGCAGGCACAACCCCAGTGGGGGGTGTGCAGAAGGCAGCTGGTCAATGTTTCTCTCTCATAGACGTTTCTGGCTCTCTATCCCTCTCAATTCCTCTCTGAGTAAAATCAATAAAGTATATTAAAAAAAATAAAGATAACTTCTGTTTGTCTGTCTTCAAACTCACTGCCTGTTTCTTCTGTCATCTCCATTCTGCTCTTGAGCCCATTCAGTGTTTATTATTTCAGTTATTGTATTTTCTACTTCTAAATTTTCATTTAGTTCTTCTTGATATCTTCTATTTCTGTGCTGAGACTTTCGATATTTCTATTCATTTCAAGCGCGTTTGCCTTTTTTCTATTGGACCACTTTTATAATGACTGGTGTAAATCTTCGCTATCTCAGCAAAGTCATCTCTGCGTTGGCATCTGTTGACTGTCTTTTCCCAAGTGAGTTGAGATTTTTCTGGCTCTTTCTGTCTAGTGCAATTTTGCTATTTTTCTTTCAGCAGGCAATTGACCCAGTTGGGTTCCTACCAACCTCCTGTAGGCTGTGGTTCAAATGTCAGTTCATTTTCAAAGTTTTTGAAGCGCTCTTTGGATCTGTCCCATTAATGCAGCAGCTCATGGCCAATCTGGGATTTGGACGATGGTCTTTCCCTTCCAGTCCTCAGGTTTCTATACACTGTTCAGGGTCAAACCTTGAACAGTTTGGGCTGAGCTCAGGATGTCACAAACAACCTTAAGGGGTGCTTTCCCTTCTTCCCCGGTGATCTTTCCTGGACTTTCCAGTCCCCTGAGGTTCCCTTTTCCAGTTCTCAGGCCAGAGAGCTGGAGGTGTGTTTCCTTCTCCTCGCTGTGTCCCTTCTGTAAGTGCTGTGTTGAGCCCCAGCAGCCAGAGAGGGGCTTGCCCACCCTCGTGGACCATGGCTCCTCCACCGGAGAGGAAGGTTCCGTCCTTCAGAGCTGCAGGCTCCTGCTGCCCATGATGCTCCTGCTGCCAACACATGATTGCTTTGGGGCTGGGGTGCAAGAGAATGGAAAAGAGGGGAGAGAAAACAGAAGACAAACAGGAGACTCGAAGCAATGGGTGACCCTTTTCTTGGTCCTTAAGCCAAAATGAGAGGGCTTTTCCTGGAGCTCTCTGCATGGATGGCAACACCCACTTCAGAGTTTCAGGCTGCTCTGAATCAGCCCAGGGAATACTGGTGTGGAAAAAAATATTAAACTTACCACAGATCTGGTGTTACTTTTTCTTCCCCAGGACATTTCATTTACTTATTAAAACACACACACACACACACACACACACACACACACACACACACACATAAAAGAGAAAATGCAAATTGACCATACTTTCATGATGCCCAACAGCCAATCAGGAGTGAATATGCAAATTAACTCACCAAATATTGTGGGTTAATTTGCATACACAAGTGCTGAATGGCCGAGGCGGGATGCTTGCAACGTTGCTGGTGTTCTGCACTGCCCGAGCAGCTCCAGGCCTCTGGGCAGTGTGGGAAGATGGAAAGGCAGCTCCAGTCAGAGCGAAGGCAGTGGTGGCAGCCAGGGGAAGGAAGATTCATTCTTACATGAATATCCGTGCATCAGGCTTCTAATATGTATTGATTTATATATATTGATTTATATATAATATATATTTATTTATTTCAGAGAGGAAGGGGGGAGAGAGAGAGAGAGAAACATCAATGATGAGAATCACTGATTGGCTGCCTCCTGCACGCCCTCTACTGGGGGTCAAGCCTGTAACCCAGGCATGTGCCCTAACCAGGAATTGAACAGTGACCTCCTGGTTCATAGGTCGATGCTTAACCCTGAGCCATGCTGGCCAGACTAAAGTATATTTTTATTGATTTTAGAGATAGAGGAAAAGAGAGGGGAGAGAGGAAGGGAGGGAGAGAAACATCGATGTGACAGAGAAACATCGATTGGTTGCCTACCCTACAAATCCTGACCAGGGCCAGAAACCTGTGGGTCATGGAACTGGCAGGAGGTGACCCAGCACACCAGTGCCATGTGGAGGGCTAGGCTGGGGCAGGGTGGCTGGGCTGCCCACAGGACAGGAAGGGCTGGGGCAGGGGAAACAGAGAACGGAGTGAGACCCGTGGTGGGGCAGGAGGTGACGGTACTGCAAGCGACATCTCACCCCTTCCATTGATTTCCTCCCTCCCTTCCTTCCTTCCTCCCTCCCTCCCTCCCTCCCTCCCTCCCTCCCTTCCTCCCTCCCTTTCTTCCTTGCTTCCTTTCTTCCTCCCTTTCTTCCTCCCTCCCTCCCTTCCTTCCTTCCTTCCTTCCTTTTCTCCTTCCTTCCTTTTTTCCTTCTGACCACTCTTCCTCTCTTTCCCTCTACTTAAGAAAAAGCTGTAACGATACAGACTAAAGAACAAGATTGATTATGTCATTCTGGCCTTTGAGGGAAGAAAGGGGGAAATATCAAATGGCTGGACAGGGTCCTTCTAAAGAACTGCTGCGTTCATTTATTTTCTTACATTCTGTCAATAACTGCTTCTCCCTCTTAAACAAGCGCTGCACTTTATAGATGGACTTTGCTTAGCAAAACAAACACAGTCACTTCATACTTCTCCTTCCTTCCTTAAAGCACGGTGAGAGGCTGCGGTGGGCGCCCAGGGCCTGACCACACTCAGGAGGGGGCAGGGGCTTCAGGGACACCCAGCCCCAGGTGGGGGGGAGGCGGGGGGGGGGGGGGGACACAGCCGCAGACCCTGGCACAAATGGCCACTCCGCAGCCACGCAGCCCGAATCCCAGGCCCATCCATGTCCCCTACCTGGGGGCACATTTTAGAAACACAGATTGCCACCCTGCACCCCCCCACCCCAATCCCTTGAAGAGTCTGACTCAGTGGGTATGGAGGGGGGGGCGGGGGGTCCCAGACTCTAGGTTTTTTTAAGTTCAGGTGATTAGATAATAAATCCCAGCTCCTCCACGTGGCCTTTGGGCCAGCCTGCGTGACCTCCCGGCCCAGGTGACCTTCCCACCCTCACCCCCACCCCACCCCATGCATCCCGGACTCCTCGGGGCCCTAGCCTATGACCCTCTGCGTCTTCGGCCTGCAGTTCAGACTCATCTTTTCAAATGGCATTCAGCCTCGTAACCCTGCCCGGGCGTCACCGTCCCTTCACTCAGTCATCCAGCTGCTCATCCAAGTGCATTTATCAGCACCTTCAGGTGCCAGGTGCCCGCTGGGCATTACGGTGCGTAATGTACAGAGATGAGAGAGAAGAGGAGTCCTTACCCTCCGGTCCCCCACAGGGCAGCCGAGGGGGGAGCACGGGGCTCGACTTTCTGGCCTCTCTGACCCCACCCCGAGGCCCCAGGGTCAGAGAGGGAAGAGGCAGGCAGGTCAGGCAGGGCTCTGGCTAATGCCTTTCCAATGGGGCTGCAGCCACGCGTGCCTTGGCGAAGGCAGCTCGGTGTCAATGGCCAGTTAGTGTTTCAGACGCTAGAAACCCAGGTGTTGATGTGAAACCTCTGGACGTTACATGCAGCTCCGGCTTCCTTTACATCCGCTCGTCCTGGGAGCCACAAAACGCCGCCAGCCCGGGGGCTGCCTGCAGCGAGGTCTTGGCCAGGCAAACCCTCTTGGAAGCTGGTGCAGAAGGGCCTGGGGGTGGGCGTGGGTGCCACTACGTCCCCGCCCTTCAGGGAGCCCCCTGGGTGGTGAAGCCGGCCCAGACGCCCCCCCCCCCCCCGAGCTGGCGGCGGGCTCCCCCCTGGGCCTCGGGCCCCCAGGACCACCCACCCCACCCCCAGCCCGTCTCCTCCCGTCGCCCGAGGAGACCCCCCAAGGCTGGTGTCTTTCCTCCTCTCAGCGGCCCCCCGGCAGCCTTGATTCACCCTGGCCGCTCTGCGGACGTAAATAACAAATCGCGGCCGAGAGAGGGGAATTAAGCGTTGCTGGGCCCGGAGGCGGGGGCTGGAGGCTGGAGGCTGAGATGGAAAATCTGATGAGGAGTCAGCGAAGTGAAAAGGGGCGGGCGGGCAGGCAGACAGGCGGGTGGGCGGGCGGCTGCAGAGGCGGCACCGGCGGCTCTCCCCTGCCCCTCCCGGAGCTTGGGCCTGGAGCGGCTGCAGTGCAGCCTCCGTCTGTGGACCCAGGCATCGAGCTCGGCCTGCGAGTCTCAAAGCGGGAGGAAGCCGCGGCCCGGCCCTCACCCCCCCAGCAGATGCTCCCCCCCCGCCCCCCTGGACCGGCCTTGCTCACACACGCTGGGCACCCAGGACCCCAAGTTCCTCCCCTAGCTGGTTCATCCTGGGAAGTGGAGGTGCCGGCAGCTTCTTCCTTCACCACTTGCTCTCCCCGCTTCTCCTCTTCCCCCCATTCTCTGAGGACCCCACGGAGCCCAGGGTGACCTAAGGCAGTGGTCGGCAAACTCGTTAGTCATCAGAGCCAAATATCAACAGGGCAACCATTGAAATTTCTTTGGAGAGCCGAACACTGACTCCTGCGCACCGGCCACGGAGTTTCCATCGCACGGTATGTGTGCGCGCCCGCACGTGGCGTTTGGTGGAAGAGCCACACTCCAGGGGCCAAGGAGCTGCATGTGGCTCACACGAGCCGCAGTTTGCTGACCGCTGGCTTAAGGCAACAAATCCAGGCAGCGTCTGGTCAAAGCAAAATGGGGAGACTCGCCCAAGATACCCCACCCTCTCCCCACTCGGGAGGGCCCTGGAGCGGGGCGGGAGAGAGGAATTTGGGGTCCCGGGCAGCAGGGCTGTGCCTCCCTCCCCGTGGAGGGGAGGCCTTTCGAGGGGAGGCGTGGGGAGCAGCGGGGCCGCAGGGACCCCCCAGCAGGCCCAGGAGCAGCTGTAAGAACCCCTGTCCGGGCTCAGGACAGAGGTGGGACCCCCACCGCTTCCGCCCTCGCAGTACAGCCTGCGCCCGGAGACTGAGGGCCGACAGGCCAGGGGAGGCGCCACAGTCTGAGACATGGCCAGCCCATACCGGTGGGTTTGTTTATGTAACAAAAAAATCCGACGGACAAACAAGCCACCGCCGGTGGTTGGAGCCACCAGCCCGCAGGGTTCTGCGCTGGCTGAGACGGACCCCACTCCTCCAGCTCCAGCTCTGCTGTCCTCTGGGCCCAGCCCCTCAGACAGGCCCCCTCCGCACAGCTCCCAGCGGCTCAGCGCTCCACGCCCGCCCTCACCCCACACCCGCCCTCACCCCGGGGAGAGCCCGCAGCGGCGCCCGCAGCAGCCTGGGGGCCAGGCCCGGCTCACCTACACCCCTGAAGCCAGAGGCCAGGGCAGCCCGCCTGAACCAGAAAAGAAGGTTCCAGTGAAGTGTGCCCGCCCTGCTGGGGAGGACCGAGAGCAGCCGTGGGCAAACTAGGGCCCGCGGGCCGGATCCGTTCGGCTGTTCTATCCGGCCTACAGAGCCGAAAGAGCTCTTGCTCTCCCCTCTGCTCCTTCACCAGCAGCCCAAGATGAGAGTGCCAGCATGGTCAGGTTGCTTTTGTTCTGGCCCTCCGGTCCAGTTTAAGAACCCATGGTGGCCCTCGAGTCAAAAAGTTTGCCCACCCCTGACCTAGAGGCTCAGAGGGCCGAGTCCTCGCCCCACCAGTGTCTCTCCAAGGACGCCTCCCTCCACTCCCACAGCCTCCTCCGGCCCCCCTCCCCCCACGTGCTCCCTTGCCCCTCCTGCCCCTCCCTCCTCATCGGCTCCTGTCAGTGTCACTCACCAAACGGCTCCCTCGGCTCACCTCTCACTCGGCCCCTCTCCCCCGGCACCTGCCTGCGGCCACGTGGATGGTCCTGGGAGAGAGTGGGGAGGGCACGCGCAGGTCCAGCCAGCATTCATCCGCAGGCCAGGCTGGGGTCCGGGGGGGGGGGGGCGCAGGGGGCAGGGAGAGCCCGCCATGTTGCCTTCGGGACCCCAGGGCAGTCCCAGGCACTGTCCTGAATTAAGCCATGGGTTGTGGGTCCGAGCAGTCAGACACTCCCCCAACGTGCCAAAACCACACGGCCCCTTCCTGCTGCCAGGCCTCCCCCCCGTTCCTTCCTCCCCTTCCTATTGGACGCACCGGGGGGACTCTGGTTGATGAAGTTACACAGGTTCCGGGCGCACAGTTCCTCCTCTTTGTCTAACATCCCCGTTCTCTGCCAGCAGCAGAAAATGAGTCTCGGTTGGCTCAGCGATTAGGGTCCACTCGGTTGGTTCGGGGTCCCCCTCCCCCACCTCCTTGTCCCTGGGTTCTAGCGAGTGTCGGCGGTGCCAGAGCACGGCGGCAGGTGGGTCACAGGTCCTTGTCGACGCTGCGGGCGCCCCCGGGACGTACACGGGGCTGTCTGGCTCTTGGCTGCCACCTCCCTTCGGCGCTGGCAGCCAGCGAGGTGTCTGTGTCCCCATCTGGTCCTGCTTGGAGGGCCAAGACAGCTCGGTGGTGCTCTTCCCTCATCACAGCCGGGAGGAGTCCTGAGGCCACATGCCCCCCTGGGGAGCCCGGCTGCTCCCACTGCCCTGGGGCTGGGGGCTCCCCCTGTGTCTGGGACCCTCGCCTCAAGCCCCTCTCACCTCCGTCTGCTGTCACCACCCCTCCTCAGGGCTCAGGGCACCTGGGAGCCTCAATCAGCCAGACGTCCCCTCAATCAGATCCCCTACACCCCGAGGGATAATCCTCCCCAGCCCCAGCCCGGACCTGCCACCCCAACCCCCCCCCCACACACACACACACAGGAGACCCCGGCAGGCCCAGCTCACTGCTCTCACTGCCCATATCCTCTTCCCCCGAAGGTTTGGTTTTTTTTAAATATATATTTTATTGATTTTTTACAGAGAAGAAGAGAGAGGGATAGAGAGAAACATCAATGAGAGAGAATCATCGATCAGCTGCCTCTTGCACACACCTCCCACTGGGGATGTGACCGCAACCAAGGTACATGCCCTTGACCAGAATCGAACCCGGGACCTTTCAGTCCGCAGGCCGTCGCTCTATCCACTGAGCCAAACCGGTTTCGGCTCCCCGAAGTTTCAACCTCATCTCCCTGTGATGAGGACAGAATCCCGTCCGGGGCTGGAGTGTCCCAGATTTGCTGTTTGTGAAGGGGCCTGAGCCTTTGGAAGCTAAAAGGCCACGTTGTAACACCTTTTCTCTCTCTCCGCATCTCTGCTGGGCCTGCCCCCCTCAGCCGGCCGGGGTGGTTGCTGGGCGGTGGGAGTGTGACAGGCAGGGAGGGCACTGCAGGCAGCACCAGCCCACGCTGACGACCTCCGGCCCCGCCCCGGGCTGGGGGGGGGGGTGAAGCCACACCCAGGGAGACACCCGTTCCCACGACCCTGGGCTGAGCCACCCCTGGGCGCTGGGGGGAGGGGGGGGGCTGCAGAGGCGGTCCCTCCCTCTGGGACCGGCCACCGGCCTCCGAACGCCCGGTGGGAGCTCGTAGCAGAGGCTCAGCCTGCCGCCCGGAAGCCACGAGGACTCGTGTGTGCGTGGAGAGCACAGGCCAGGTGGTGAGCGAGGCCCCGGGGCAGGCGCGGGGGCTGGAGGAGCCGGCGCCGGGTGCACCTCCCGGGTTCCCGTGCTTATGGCTTTGTGCGGTCCCAGCTGGAAATGCACAGCCCTCCGCCAGAGGGTCCCTGCCCCCTGCCCACAGGAATCTGGCCCGGGGCCAGGGAGGGGCCAGGGAGAGTCCAGGGAGAGGCCAGGGGGAGGCCAGGGGGAGGCCAGGGAGGGGCCAGGGAGCCTTGCAGCATGGCCTCTAACTGTGAAAGGCTGGACACACCCAATTGCTCCTCGGGCACATGGGTGGCTCACCCACAGGGTGTGCTGGGAGGGAGGCCGGCTCGGCAGTTCCCCGGAGGATGGAGGCCCACGCAGATCTGCACACACCGAGTGCGGCCACACTGGGTGCAAAAAGCAAGGAGCGGGGTGATACGGTTTAAGAAAGAAAGGAGGAATCCACTAAAGAAGGCCTCTTTTTTATATAATATATTTTTATTAACTTCAGAAAGAAAGGCAGGGGGAGAGAGATAGGGAGAGGGAGGGAGAGAGAGAGAGAGAAACATCAATGATGAGAGAGAATCATTGATTGGCTGCCTCTTGCACACCCCTCACTGGGGATTGAGCCCGAAACCAGGGCATGTGCCCTTGTCTGGAATCAAACCCAGGACCCTTCGGTCAGCAGGCCGACACTATCCGCTGAGCCAGACCCTCTGGGCTAAAGAATGCCTCTTTTGCCCTGGCTGAGCGGCTCCGTTGGCTGGAGCATCGCCCTGAGCACCAAAAGGTCTGGGTTCCATTCCTGGTCAGGGCACATGCCTGGGCTGCAGGGTGAGGCCACAGCTGGGGTGCTTAGGGAGAGCAGCCAATCGATGCTTCTCTCTCGTCCTCTCTCTCTCAAGTCAATAAAAACAAAAACATATCCGTGACTGAGGGTTTGTTTTTTTTTTAAAGAGTGCCTCTCTTAAGGTCTTTTTATATATTTGTAAAATCAAGAAGAAAAAATGGTCATAGCAGTTGCCTCTGGGGAAGGGGAGGAAGGAGGGGGCATTGGGGGTTGTGGTCACGGGGGCCACCACCTGGAATGTCCTGATTTTTCAAAAGGAGAACAGATCCCTGTATGACGTGTAATTTATCATAACTGAAGGAAGGCAGAGAATCCCAACAGCCGGGCCACGTGCCCCCAGTGCCGGCCAGGCTCCCCGCCCCCACCCCCAACCCCACCACCCCACCCCCCACCCCGCCTGTCTCCCCGCCCCTCGGGCCCCCTCTCCGCAGGCCCCGAGCTGGAGCTGTTAGATCTTCCATTTAAAACTCCTCATCCAGGCCTCGCTGGGGAGTTCCTTATTCCCTCCGATGTGACTGTCTGTCACCAATAATAGTCTTTTTCGATTTCATTTCCTTCGGCGCCCGCCAGCCACTCTGAGCGCCTCCTCCCCATCCCTGCTGCACCCCCAGCCCCAAGTCAGGAGGAAGAAGGAAAAAAAAACACACACACAACACATCTCTGCCTTTACTATGATGTATGTGATCCCATAAAATAGTGAAACAGATATGAAAGGTTGAGAGAAGGTAGATAAATGGCCCCTATTATTCTACCAATCAAATGAAATACCTCTCCACGTCCTCATTTGAATGATAATAAAACTCAGAGAGGCGGCTGGTTTCACTGTTGTCATCGCTGGCAGCCGCCGCCGCCCAGAGCCACAGGCCAAGGTAACCTTGGGGTGTCCTCTGCGGCTGGCCGGGGCCTGCAGCCCCCACCGCCTCACCCCTCCCCGCTCCCAGGTTCCCTCTCCTCCCACCCCTTCCCCCCCCCCCGGCCCCTGCCCGGCCACCCCCACCCCAGCTGACCCACCAGACAGTTCGGTGCCTGCCCACCAGCACCCCGCTCCCTGCGAGGCCCCGGGGAAGAGGCGGCGTCCCCAAACCAAAGGCCAGCCCTTCCCCCTGAGTGCCCTCCCTCTCTGCCACAGCCTCGCACCCCTCCTCAGCCGGAAGCCCCCCTCCTGTCTGGGCTGACCCCCTTCCCGCCCCCCCCCCCATGGCCCTGGCCACCTGCCTCAGCCACAGGGCAGCAACCTGTGCCCGGCGCTGTCTCTGCACCGGGCACGCCCATCCACACCACCTGGCGGTGAATCCAGAAGCAGCAGCCCCGGAGGAGGACTTGGCGACAGCCCCAGCCCCAGCCCCAGCCCCAGCCCGGCCTCAGCCCCAGCCCCAGCCCAGCCCCAGCCCCAGCCCCAGCCCCAGCCCCAGCCCAGCCCCAGCCCCAGCCCCAGCCCCAGCCCCAGCCCCAGCCCCAGCCCAGCCCCAGCCCCAGCCCCAGCCCAGCCCCAGCCCAGCCCCAGCCCCAGCCCCAGCCCCAGCCCCAGCCCAGCCCCAGCCCCAGCCCCAGCCCCAGCCCCAGCCCCAGCCCAGCCCCAGCCCCAGCCCCAGCCCAGCCCCAGCCCAGCCCCAGCCCCAGCCCCAGCCCAGCCCCAGCCCCAGCCCCAGCCCCAGCCCAGCCCCAGCCCAGCCCCAGCCCCAGCCCAGCCCCAGCCCCAGCCCCAGCCCAGCCCCAGCCCAGCCCCAGCCCCAGCCCCAGCCCAGCCCCAGCCCCAGCCCCAGCCCCAGCCCCAGCCCCAGCCCCAGCCCAGCCCCAGCCCCAGCCCCAGCCCAGCCCCAGCCCCAGCCCCAGCCCCAGCCCAGCCCCAGCCCCAGCCCCAGCCCCAGCCCCAGCCCAGCCCCAGCCCAGCCCCAGCCCCAGCCCAGCCCCAGCCCCAGCCCCAGCCCCAGCCTCAGCCCAGCCTCAGCCTCAGCCCCAGCCCCAGCCCAGCCCTCAGCCCAGCCTCAGCCCCAGCCCCAGCCCCAGCCTCAGCCCAGCCTCAGCCTCAGCCCCAGCCTCAGCCTCAGCCCCAGCCTCAGCCCAGCCCCAGCCCCAGCCCCAGCCTCAGCCCCGGCCCCAGCCCCAGCCTCAGGGTGCGGGTCTCATTCACCGCACCTGCATGCACCGCACGCACGTGGGCCCCGCGCTGCGTCAGCGAAAGAGCAGGCGGGAAGCCCTTCCCAAGCGCAGCCTCTCCTGGGGGCGGGGTGCAGGGGAGCCTTCTGTGCTCACAGTTCGGTTTCCTGTGGATCTGCGGGCCCTCTGTGAGCCCCTGGCTGACGACAGGACACACCTATGGCCTTTTTCTTCCCTGCTTCCCCCCACCTTTGGAGGGCACAGCACAGAGGCCTCGCCCGGCAGCTCAGGCCGTCCGGGGGGCTGTCCATCGGGAGACGGTGTGGGGGGGGGGAAGGAGAAACAGGGGGGCACTGATGCGGCTGGTGAAGCTGGGCAGGCTCCTCCTGTTTTGACTCTTCAGCAGTCAAAACTCCTTAGGAGTTTGACAGGTTTTGACTCTTCAGCAGACGCTTCCAACCTGACGGCCACGCCCTGAAGAGACTTTGCTTTGAGGTCTCCCTGCGCACGCCCCAGTGCTGCTCTGACTTCTGCCCTCTCCTCCCAGGAACCCCCCCCCCCTTTGCTTACGGCCGCCAAGGGCCCTTTCTGGCACGGGACTGACCACCGTCTGGACAAACCCCTCGCGGGCAGCCAAAGCAGCCGGACTTGCTCTGCCATCTGGCCCAGCTGTGACACCTCCCTGTCGGACCCTCCCACAGGGCAGGCCCGTGGAGCTGGCGCCCCGCCCGCCTCCCCAGCCCAGGGAGGCACCGGCCCCCGGGAGGGACTGAGGGTGTCCATTTCGCAGACCGGGAAGGTGAGCCCCAGAGGGCCAGCGGCAAGTTGGGACCCAAATCCGAGGCCTCTCTCCCGAAGCCGGGGGCCCTTCCTCTGCTCGGCTGCTCCCAAACCCCAGGCTCTCCCTTCCCTGGTGTCCCCACACCCAGCACAGTCCACAGGACGCGTCTCCCGAGAGACGAGCGAGCTGAGCCCCCCGCGGCAGGCAGGGGAGCAGTGGGCGTGTGCAGGGTGGCTGGCTGTGAGAGAGCTCTGGGTGCGAGGGAGGCTGTCGGGCAGCCCCTGAGGCAACAGTGGGCAGAGCGTCCAGGCCGGAGCTGCTCAGAGCCTGCTCCGGCCACCGTCAGCCCTGTTAGGCCGCCCTCGACCTGAGCTCCACGCCGTGGGCCCAGAGATGGACGTGGGACCCGCCTTCCGCCAGCTAAGGCCTTGGCAGACAGCCCCAGCGGCTGCCGCTGATGGAGGCGGAGGAGCCAGAAGAGAAGTGACCTCCAGCAGGGGGAGAGGATGTGGGCCGCGGAGGCCCCACAAGCGGACCAGCCAGGCCCGGGCTCGGGCACCCTGGCTCCAGCCCAGCTCAGCCTGCCCTGGGCCTGGCCCCTCGGCTCAGGCCTGCAGCAGGGCTGGGCTCTCAGGCTTGGAGACCCCACGGCTCCTGCTCGTTGGAGGGGACTGTAACCTCACCCCGTGCAGCTGGGAGCCCGAGCCCAAGGTGGCGGTGACAGCTCCCAGGTCCTTCCCACCCCGGCCCTGGGCCCGGCCTGGCTGGGACCCGCAGGGAGGAGGCAGCACTCGGAGCCGGGAGCCGTGGGAGCCGTGGGAGCCGCGGGGTCCCCGGCAGGCCACCACAGCCCTGGGCCCTGTTTCCCTATGGAAAAGAACGCTGCTTCTCCTGGCAACGGTGAGGGTGTGACCTACGTGTTTGCTCACATGAAAACACTCGGAAGGAAATAAAAACATATGGCCACATAAAGACGTGTCTACGGAAGTTCACGGCAGCTTTCTTCATAGTCACCAAACGCTGGACGCCCCCCACTGGAACGAGGACAGGCTCGGGGGTGCCCACACAACGGGCACGGCTCAGCCGTAAGAGGGACAGACACCCAATACACCCGCCGACGTGGGTGAGTCTCAGAAGCGTGATGCCGGGTGGCGGAGCCGGCCTTGGGTAAGGTGACCAGACGTCCCGCTTTTGGCGGGACAGTTTCAATTTTTAACAATTTGTCCCGTGTCCCACGGCCTTTTTAAAAAAAAAAGTCCTGAATCTGCCAAAACCGGTTTGGCTCAGTGGATAGAGCGGCAGCCTGTGGACTGAAGGGTCCCGGGTTTGATTCTGGTCAAGGGCATGTGTCTTGGTTGCGAGCACATTCCCAGGGGGGGCCGTGCAGGAGGCAGCTGATTGATGACTCTCTCTCATCGATGTTTCTCTCTATCTCCCTTCCTCTCTGTAAAAAAAATCAATAAAATGTATTTTTTTTAAAAGTCCCAAATCTTTCCCAAAAAATCAGGACTTTTTTAAAACGCTGAGGGACGCAGGACAAATTGTTAAAAATCAGGAGTGTCCTGCCAAAAGCAGGACGTCAGGTCACCTTAGGCTAGCCGTGGGCAAACTATGGCCCGAGGGCCAGATCCGGCCCGTTCGGCTGTTCTATCCGGCCCGCAGAGCCGAAAGAGCAGAGGGTTCTCTTGCTCTCCCCTCCGCTCCTTTACCAGCAGCCCAAGAGGAGAGTGCCAGCATGGTCAGGCTGCTTTTGTTCCGGCCCTCCGGTCCAGTTTAAGAACCCATGGTGGCCCTGGAGTCAAAAAGTTTGCCCACCCCTGTCTTAGGCCCTTGGGGGCTGCATGTGTGGCTTCCACGGGGGCCTCTCACTCCCGCGGCGGCTGCCGCTCTGCAAAGTCCCTGCAGACGTGAAGCTGCGAGCAGTGAGCGCGGCTCCTGGGGAAGGCAGCGGCTCCTGAGAGCCCCTGTCACAGTGTGGCCATCAGCTGGTCATCGCGTCACTGTGCTGGGTGTGTGTTTCTGTTTAAAGACACGCTGTGTAACACGTCCTGTTGGCTCATTAACATTGAGTTCAGGGCCAGCAGCACCGCGAGTCTTGTCTGAATGAAGTTCATCTGACAATCGTAGGACCTCCCTCTCTTCTTGTTCTAAGAAACACTAGAGAGCACTTCCACACCCCCCTGAGGGCCAAATCGAAGCAGCAAAACCACAGCACACGGAAACAAAAAACTCCACAAAAATGTGGAGACCACGGCGCTGTCTGGACCGCAGAAAGGACACGCGTGCCGTGTGCGCTCTGACCGGGACAGGGAGTGCAGCCTCGTGCCGCCCCCGCTGGAGGCGTGTGCATCAGGCACCTGAGTTTCTCGCCGCTCTGCCCGTGTCCGCCAATGACCACTAAGCACCGAGAGTACTGATGTGGGGGTCGCAGTAAATGTTAGCAAGTAAGTAAGTTCACAGACGTGGAATCTGTGAGTGACTATATGTGAGACTCTAGAGGGGAAAAACCTAACTCGCAGCGACAGGAAGCATCCCGGGTGGGAGGTGGGGGCAGGGTCGACGAGGAAGGACCCCAAGCTGCCTTCTGGGTGAGGGGATTGTTCCCTATCTTCATCGCGTGGGGGTTATGCACGGGAATAAACTTGTAAGACTTGTTGAAATAGGCACTTAAAATGGGCACAGTTTATTGTTTGTAAATTACACCTCGATGAACTTGACCCTACAAAAACAGCTCAGCGCGATGTCTGGTCATCTGGCTTTCTCCTTGGGGTCCTGGGCAGCCCCCTGGGGAGGGTCGTCAAGGACAAAGGAAGAGGCAAGCGTGCCTACGTGGGCTTCGTTCAGAAGCTATTAGCTCCCCGGCCCCGGCCCCCTGAGACAGCATGTGGGACCCAGATCCTCAGCTTCTCCCACCCAGACAAACTCATTCCCACTGTGTCAATCAGAACTCTGTTGGCTGCAGATAAAGGAAACCCAACTTGAACAAGATTAGACAAAACGGGGGTGGGGAGGGGGGGATTATTTGCTCACGTCCTCGGAAAGAGCGGGGAAGCTCTGCAGCAGCCATGACTAGATCAAGGGCTAAGCGTGGTCACCAGGCCAAGGCTGGTCCCCTCTCCTGCCCGACCCGGTTTCTTCGCGTCCCCTCCGCTCTGGGGCTGCAGTCAGGAAGGTCGCCCGGGAGAGGGGGCTTTTCGGTTTCAGCAGAGACTCAGCAGCAGCCATCCTCTGCCCAGTCCTCCGCGGCCATGGGGATGGCACATGCTGACTGCTCAGGCCTGGGTCCTGCTTCCACTCCCCTTGAGGAAGGAACATGGACCAGGGATTGGGGGGGAGATGGCGGGATTTCCCCCCAAAAGTAAACCCAGGTGCCATTTCCAGAAGTTGGAGGAAGAGATGGGGGCCAGGCAGACACAGTTGCCTTGAGCCAGAGCTGCTTTCCTGGGCATGCCCTAGACACATCAAGAACCCGAACCTCGCAGGCAATAGATGGGAAGTGGAAATTAAACTCAGTATCCCAGAACCCCGTGGGCAGCAGCGGGCTGTGCTGACTCCAGGTGTCCCAAGAGGAAGAGCAGAAGGATTCCCGGGGGCCCCGGCCGCTTACTCCTGCGGCTCCCACAGGTTAGAAGGTGCCACCCAGACGCTTTCTGCTCCTGGTACAGAATGCAGCGGCCGTCTGCTCCTCCTGCCCCTGGGAGTCCACTGACCTGAACACCTTAGCCCGGTTTCTAGACCAGCCGTGGTCAAACTACAGCCCGAGGGCTGTTCTATCCAGCCCTCGGAGCCCAAAGAGCAGAGGGTTCTCTTGCTCTCCCCTCCACTCCTTCACCAGCAGCCCAAGATGAGAGTGCCAGCATGGTCAGGTTGCTTTTGTTCAGGCCCTCCGGTCCCGTTTAAGAACCCATTGTGGCCCTCGAGTCAAAAAGTTTGCCCACCCCTGTTCTAGACCAACACCAATTATTTTGAAAACGGAGTCTTTCCCTGGCACCCCACGAGCTCGCTCATTCAGTTCTGGTCTTAGGGAGATGTTGTGCTTCGGTCTTTTTGGCAGGACCACGATCGTGAAATCTCTTGAGAGCAATGAATGTTCTCAGACTTTGGCTTTCAGGGGATCTGTTCTGTTCCCCACCCCCTTCAAGAACTTGAGGGCACACTGAATTGTCCTCCAATTTAATCAACGTTTGTGAAGCATCCGCTTAATTGGACAAAGACAAAGGGATGGTCCCCGCCCCATCTCTGTCTTTCTAACCTTTATTCTTCATGCTTACCATCTTGTGTTTTCACGTTGGCGGGGCGCACGTATAATGCGAATGGCAGCACTGGCCCTCGGCATCCTGGTCCTACTTCTGCTGCTGTTTCAACATGCACTGTAATGTTTGTTCTCTGTTGTTATCAGGTTAAAGAAATTCCCTTCTATTTCTCATTGTTAAGAAATTGTGGTTTGCCGAAACCGGTTTGGCTCAGTGGTAGAGCGTCGGTCTGCGGACTGAAGGGTCCCAGGTTCGATTCCGGTCAAGGGCATGTACCTTGGTTGCAGGCACATCCCCAGTGGGGGGTGTGCAAGAGGCAGCTGATCGATGATTCTCTCTCATTGACGTTTCTAGCTCTCTATCTCTCTCCCTTCCTCGCTGTAAAAAGATCAATAAAATGAATTTTTTTGAAAAAGAAATTGTGATTTTTTTATTATTTTTTCTTGTCAAGTTAATCCTCACCCAAAGATATTCTCCACTGATTTTCTAGAGAGAGTGAAAGGAAGGGGGAGAGACAGAGAGAGAGAGAGAAACATCGATGTGAGAGAAACACATCTATTGGTTGCTTCCCACACACCCCAACCAGGCCAGGGATCGAGCCCTTGACCGAATCGAACCTTCGGCCCTTCAGTCCGAGGGCCGACACTATCCACTGAACCACACCGGCTAGGGCAGAAATTGTGATTTTTTTTTTTAAAAAAAATCATAAGTTGTTGTTGAAATTTACCAAATGCTCTTTCATGGCCATATTTTCCTGGGGTCTGTAATCCAAAAGCTATACGACATTGAGCTATAGTAGAGGGGATGCAGGAGCCTAGGAGGAGGGGACAAGGAGGACCAGGGTCAGGGAGGGAATTAGGGAAGATTTAAGTAGGTTCTTAAACATCTGACCAGTATCAGTGATGGGGGTGGCACTGGGCACTGGGGGACAAACTACGCAAGGATATGGGGCCATGAACCTGCCCTCAGAGAACGGGTGCGAGTCCGATGCGGTTCTTATACGTGAGACCCCTCTCCTGGCTTGCACACACCGGCCCCTGTGGGTCCAGGACACGTCTCCGCCCTGCAGGAATGTTAACGGGGGCATTTGACAGGAAGCCCACGCTTATGGCAAAAATCAAGAGAAGAGCTGAGATTACCCTGGAAAATTGCTTAAATTGTCCATAAAAACACATGTGGGCTTTGTGTTTTATTATGCCAAGATTTCAAGGACCACCAGGGAGCCAAGTCCGATGCAAAAGCAAAGAGCCTTTATTAGCCGGCCAGGCCAGTGACTAGCCAGGCCAATCTCCACGCAGGGAGACCAGAGAGCAGCAGCGACCCTCTGTGTAGGACCGCTTTTAAGCACATTAACCACATCCTGTACTTACAGAGCAAGCAACCCTAGACAAAACAGTCTTTCCTAAGCTACGTCAGGGTCATGCCATTGACGACCATGTTGTTCACAGGGTCATCCTGTTCTTCAGAAAGCTGACGGTGATCCGTGAAGGAAGGCCTACGTGCTGGGAAGGGGCCGTGAGACCGTATCTCAAGGCCTGGCCTGGTGTCAGCACTGACCACTCTATCTGGTCCACGGCCTCTCTGGAAGCATGCTCAAAAATCCCCCCTCTCCCACAGTTTCAAACCCTGTACGCATTCTGGAGCACGCTTCCTTGCCTACGGCGGACCCAGCCTGCCTTCGGATTGAGCTTTACCCGGTGGCACTCGCTCACAGGTGCTAGCCACTGGGAAGGCCGTCTGAGCTGAGTGTCAGGTCCGTCACTGCGTCATGCCTGCGGCAGGGGCGGATGCCTTCTCCCAGGACGGCCAGGAAGGTCTCTGTGTCTCCTCTCAGTCAAGCGGAGGCTGGCTCAGATGCCCCGGGGGCACCCCCTCCCAAATCTGCAGGCACGGGGACCAGGGGCTCCCCTCCGCCTGGCTCCTCCGGGGTCCTCCCTCCCCGCTGGTCCAGGCAGGGCCTCACTCCCTGCCTTTGCATGTGGCCGGCGACACCTCAGGAAAGGTGTCCTGCCCACCGTGACCCCCCTGACCTTGGCTTCTGGCCTACACCACGGCCCTTCCTGCTTTCCTGCCACTGCGTTCTCAGTTCATCTCCTCCTGGTGGGCCACCATCCAGCCCCTCCGGCCCCTTCTGTTCCCTCAAACGCCCCAAGCTCATTCCCGCCTCAGGGCCTTTGCACTGCCTGTTCCCTTTGCCTGAAATGCTTTTCGTTCTGGCTGCCCCCTAGCACATAATGACCCTGTCTCCTTTGCCCTGAGCATGTTGCCTCTTGTTGCATCGTCAGTGTTGACTTTCCCGGCTCCTGACGAGCTCCCTGCGCCGTGGGAGAAGGTCTGCACTGTCTTGGTTGCCTTCGAGCCAGCTACCCAGAGCCTGGCGCACAGAACGCACTGAAGTGTGTGCTGACTGGCTCTCGGACGGAATCCTGGCTTCCGGCCGGCCCTGTGGCTGCTGGATGCAGCTTTGGGATGTTTGCCTTGCTCACCCACCTATGACTAACCGGGGACACCGCCTGCCTTACTTGCCTGGGGGCCCCAACACTCCTGGGGTGCCATCCTTGAACCCCTCCTAGACTGGCCCCTGCCGCTGCCGCCGTGGGCAGCTGAATTCCAGAGCCCCTCTGCCCACCTGCCCACCTGCCCCGCCCCGGGGCCCAGGGTGGGAGCCGATGGCAGCCGGGGGGGCAGAGGCAGCTGCCGACTCCCCAGCCGAACCACCACGGGCCCGTGAGGCGCATCGCCGCCTCCCCCACCCCTCTGCCCCGCGCCGGCCCGGAGGAGCCTCCCTCGGCGGCGGCACCTCCCGCCACATTCATCCCCATTAGCCGCTGTCCACAGTGGGCGCGCGGGAGATCAATTACCGGGGCTGGCCACTGAACCGTGCTAATGAGGATGTACGCTGGCCTGGCCCGTGGCAGGAGGGGGTGGGAGGGCAGGGGAGGCGGAGGGGCGAGGAGGGGAGATGGGGGCTCCCCCTCTAAAGGCTGGAGGGGCCGGCCCGCTTCAGGGACCCCGGAAGATGACCCCCTAGCGAGCAGAGGCCCACCAGGAACACGGGTTTGCCCCACGCTGTGCTTGGAGGCAGAGGAAACAGCCTGGTGGGCTCGGGGACCCGGGGGGAGGGCAGGGGTGACCCCAGAGAGGGGCATCTTCCGGCCAGGACCCCACCCGCCGCCTCCCAGCTTCTGAGCCTTTGCTCTCCCCTCTGCCAGGAATGCCCCCCCTGGGTCTGCCCCACAGCCCAGGGGTCCGATGTCTTCCCTCCACTCCCATCCAGACAGAAAACCCGCCCAGCGCCATGGCGCCGCCCCAGGGCACTCACTCGGCGAGGCTCCGGTTACCCCGAGCGGCACCGGTTTGTACGGAACGATGCCCACGCTCCCCATAGGAGCCACGCCGAGGAAAACGGGGAGGGGGGGTCTCCTCCATCAGATTGGCAGGTGCACCTCAGTGAGAGGGCTTGACCTCTTCGAAGGGCAATTTGGTAATAGCTGTGGGCATTTAAAATGCACGTGCCCTTTAGCCCGGCCATCCACTCCAAGCATTTATCCTCCGAGGATGAAAGGACCAGGGTGCTCGCTGCCTGCAAACACCCTGCACATCCGGGGCCACGAGCATCGATCAGGCCCCGCCACACAGGCCCCCACCCCACCCCCCGCCTGCCCAGTGAGGTGAGCAGAGCGCCCACCGCCCAGCCGTTCGGGGAGCAAATCCGTGCGCAGATCATGTGCTTCGGGGAGCACCCCGCACCTCGCGCGCACGAGTTCTTGCTGTTACCGCCGGTTTGCTCTAGTTGAGAAGGATTGGGTGCATCTGTACATACTGATAGGCAATTATCGCCCAGGAGTGCTGGTCGGCGAGGAACGCAGACAGAGGAGCGAGCGGGGCGTGCGGAGTGGGGCCTGGCGCGGGCTCCCCGATCCCGATCCCGGAGGAGCGCTGCTGGCACCTCGGGGGGGGGGGGGGGACCACCGCCGGGGAGGCAGGGCCCAGAGTGGGGGGTGGGGGGTGTACACACTTTCCATGCAGTTTGCAGCCACGTGCCTGTGCCACCTGTTCTCACAAACCATCCCTTGTACAGACTGACGACTCCCCTGCCAGCGCCCCCCACCGGACTGCGACCCCCTGGGGACAGGAGCCCCGCTGGGCCGCTGCTAGACCCCCAGTGCCCTGCACGGCCTGGCACACGGATGAACGACAGGCAAACGCTGGCTGACAGGGAAGCCGGATGGGGTCCCACGTGGGGGGCCCCCCTGCCAGGACCCCTCCCTCCGGTCACAGAGCGCAGGAGGCACCCACAGAGTGGGGTGGGGCGGCCTGGGGAAGGTCCGGCCGGGCAGGAGGCGGGCCTGCAGAGCCGTTTCCCAGATGTGACCATCCGCACCAGCAGGACGCGGGGTGTTCGGGTGCGTCCAGGCCTCTGGGCCTCCAGGAGCCTTCAGTCAGGGGCTAGAGACCCTCGGGCCGCAGCGGACGCCCCGCTCTGTGCAGGTGCTGGCGCCCCCATCTGCCAACGGGGCTGCACTGGACCCAAGGCATCACCGTGGCAACCGCCTTGGCAGTGCCCAGGGGCTGATGGTGTGGATTTTACACCTCCGAGGGGCTGAGTTCCAGGCCTCCGGTGGGCATGGGCGTCACGCTGATGCCAGGGCTGAGGAGCAGAGTGAGGCCCCCCCGGACTCAGGAGGGGACCTGCAAGGGCCCCTCTGCCACTGGCCCCAACCTGAGACCAGCCCCCCGCGATAGCCCGCCCCCTTCTGCGCAGCAAAGCCTTGGCTGCTCCGCCGGAACCCCAGGAGAGAGGCTGGGCTCTGCCTCCAACCAGAGCCCGGGGTGAAAGAGCCGAAGCAGGAGCACCGGACCGTCCACGCCCGCGGGCGAGGTGAGAAGCAGGGAGACGCCCGCATCCCCTGATGGGCAGCGTCAGCACCGGCGTGACCAGGGGGCAGAAACCAAGTCTCGGCGAGATGCCGAGAAGCCACTGGGAACCCACACAGAGTGCCGTCCTCTGTGGGTACGTGATATGCACACAGAAATGGAAAAGGGCTGAAACCGGTTTGGCTCAGTGGTAGAGCGTCGGCCTGCGGACTGAAGGGTCCCGGGTTCGATTCTGGTTGGGGACATCTACCTTGGTTGCGGACACGTCCCTAGTAAGGGGTGTGCAAGAGGCAGCTGATCGATGACTCTCTCATCAATGTTTCTAACTCTCTATTCCTCTCTCTTCCTCTCTGTAAAAAATCAATAAAATATATATTTTTTAAATGGAAGCGATCCAAAAGCTGTGCGGACACCCGGGAGGCCGGGCAGGGGAACAGAATGGGCGGTAAGGGGACCTGCGTCTCTTCCACTTTTAGTAGGGGTGGGCTTCTATTTTACCCGTGCCATCCGAATGATTCAAAAAGCCCCATTTACTACCGAGGCCTGCCCGCCCCCACGCGGCTGGCCATACTCGCTCTGCTGATTCCATGGACTCACACCCTCTCCACGGTGAGTGACTCATTACCAGATTCACTGGTGTTGGGGGTGGAGGTGGGGGCAATGAGGGGATAAGGACACATATGTAATACCTGCATCAATAAAGAAAAGTGATAAAGTTCGCCAGCTAAAAGCATTTGTAGGTCTTTGCCATTAGAAGCTTACTAAACTCTAAAAATAAATAAATAAATAAACTTAAAAAAAGATGCACTGGTGGTGTCTCCCTTCCTAGGTTCGGGGCCAGTAACCCCAGACCGAGAGGTGAACCCCAGACCGAGAGGTGAACCCCAGACCGAGAGGTGAGCCCCAGACCAAGAGGTGAACCCCAGACTGAGAGGTGAACCCCAGACCGAGAGGTGAACCCCAGACCGAGAGGTGAATCCCGCCCACTGCCGGTTTTTATGCAGCTCAAGGGCTAAGGATGGCTTTCTGTTTTTTGGTTTTGTTTTTTATTCTTGTTTTTTTGTTGTGGTGGTTAATCCTCACCCAAGGATACTTTTTCCATTGATTTTTAGAGAGAGCAGAAGGGAGGGAGTGGGAGAGAGGGAAACATCAACGTCAGAGAGACCCATCCATTGGCTGCCTCTTCACAAAACCCCCGAGCAGGGCCAGGGATTGAACATGTGGCCCTTGGGTGCCCTTGGCCAACGCTCTAACCATTGGGCACACTGGTCAGGGCGACTTTTGGGTTTTTAACCGTTGAAAACCAAGAGGTATAGTATTATTTCGTGACACCTGGAAATCATGTGGCATTCTAATTTCAGTGTCCAGAAAACGTTGCTGGAACACCGCCGCGCCCGTTTGCCGTGGGAGAGGCCTTCTGCTGTAAGGGCAGAGCTGAGTGGCCGGAGGCCTGAAACATGTGCTCTCTGTCCTTTGCAGACAGAGGCTGCCGGCCCCCGTCCGGACGGGGAGCACCATGAGGCAGGTCTTTCATTCTCGATGGGTCCCAGGTGCCCGCGGCAGTGCCTGCACACAGTGGGTGCGCAGTGGGTCTGGCTGGAGGCGGGGAGGGAAGTGGAGGCGGTGGAGCGCGTTGCTTCAGCCTCCCAGGGAAAGTGAGCCCCCGCTCTGCCTGGCCGACACCACCACCCGCCACCCGCCACCCGCGGGGGCCCGAAGGTGGGCTCACGTCTTCCCGAGCCCTGGGAGAGGCGGGGGAGGCAGGGGCAGTGTTGCTTGTCCCTGGGGTGGACAAGGGTGGCAGAGGGTGGCAAGGCCTGGATGTGGCCATAGGGTGGGCACCAGGTCTCGGAAAAGGCGGTGTGGCCTTAGTCACAGAGGCTCCCTCAGTGGCCTCTGCCCTCGCAGCCCTGCCTGCCCGGGTCCCACAGAGCTCGGGCTGAGCGCTGGTGCCCTCTGGTGGCTCCCCTACGGCACGCGCTGCCGTGCCCCCGCTGGCTTCCCTCTGGGAGGGACCCGGCCCGGCCTCCCTGAACCGGCAACAGATCTGAGGCTCTCCAGCCCGAGCCCGAGCCCGCCCTGTCCCTCTGGCTCCCCTCTGGCCCTCCCTCCGAGGCAGCCAGTGTCACGGGGGCCTCCCCCAGCGGGACGCCCCTCCTGTGGTCGGGCCAGCCAGGCCCCGTTCCTGAGCACCCCCAGGCTGGCAGCCGGCGGCCACCTGTCTCCTCCATGTGCCCCCACCCACCCCGGACAGAGGGTGGGAAGGTCACCTTGGTCCCCATGGCCAGCGGGAAGGGCGGGGGGACAGCCCCACACACTCCCTTGCTTTCTGCACATCTGGAAAGCCCCGTCTGAGTTACACTCCTCCGAGCGAGGGAGGAAGCGCTGCTGTGGGGCGGGCGTTTGTCTCTGGCCCGCGGGGCACGCCACCTCGCAGTGGCCATGTGCTCCTCCCCACGTCCACATGGCACCGCCGGCAGCTGCCCGCCCGCCTCTGCCAGGCGACCGTGGGGCGGGGAAGGCCAGGGCAAGTGCGCCTGCCCCGGGGGCCCCAGCCTCCAGCGGGCGCCTTCCCGAGCGGGTGGGGGGCTGAGTGAATGGGCAGATGGGCAGATGGGTGGGTGGGTGTCCTGTGGCAGAAGTGCGCTTTGGGGAACTCTGGGTCCCTAGCCAGGGTCATGCTCACTCCTACCGGCCATTCTTATTCCATCTCACCAGTCCCGTCTCCACAGACAGCCTGTCTCCCCCCTCTCCCTGTCTGTGCCTCTGCCCCCACCCACCCTCACCCCTCCAGCACCCCGGGCTCTCTGGTGCTGAGCCCGCCCCGGCTTCAGGGCCTCTGGGGAAGCCGGTACTGAAACCTGGAGCAGCACTGTCCTTTCGGAGCTTCTCAGAGATGGCACCCTCCCTGCCAGCCACCCCAGCTGTCACTGCCTACCCCATCCCTCTTACTTTTTCACGCATATATTTTTAAACCTATTTTTATTGATTTCTGAGAGGGAGAGAGAGGGAGGGATAGAAATATCAATGAGAATCATTGATCGGCTGCCTCCTGCATGCCCCCTACTGGGAATGGAGCCCACAACCTGGGTATGTGCCCTTGACAGAGTCGAACCCAAACCCTTTAGTCTGCAGGCTGATGCTCGAGCCACTGAGCCACACCAGCCAGGGCCATGCATATATTATCGACACGAATGCTCCCTTTGCCTACGTGTCCCCGTGTCTCCCCCACAAGAAGGCAGCACAGGGCCAGGACCCTGGTCTTCTCTCCCCCCGTCCCCAGCGCTTAGTGGGTGTTCGGCTCAGGCTTGGGGGACGACACCTACTGCCTGTTACTGGTGGGCACTGAGTGTGCAGGCTTTGCCCTGCGGCGTCAGACAGGCAGTCCGGGTCTGGGGCAAAACCCCGGTGAGAAGGGTCAGCGCCCAGAGCCTCCTCCAGCTGTGTGCTGGCAGCTCCCTCCCCTCTCCGAGCTGACGTTTCATCGGGAAGAGCATCTGCCCCTCACACAGGGGCTGTGCGGTTTGGGGGGGTCGGGAATGAGAGTGGAAGCGTTTGGCATTAGGAGACACAAGACGAATGCACACGACTGTGAGCTGAATTTATTGTGGCGCCTGTCAGGGGCCCCAGGACACGATGCCGGGGGCATGCCCACCCTCGCTCACTTAGCAGCGGCTCCCAGCACCCCTGAATGGCAAGGCACGGGGGCCAGAGCTGGTGCCACACCTTCTGTTTGGCTCACAAGGTTAATTTTTTTTTCTCATTAGTTGCCAAGAATTTAAAAACCAAAATATTTTTTGTAAAAATCCGGACTTCTGGCTTCTCCAGGTTACTAACACGAGACCTGCTTTCTCACTTTACAGCAATTAGCTGCGCCTGCAGGACAGCCACCAACCTGAGATGGGACCTGCTTTGCCACAGGCCCCGCCGCACCCTATTGTCTCTCGGGCCAGGGGCCACGGTCACCTTGATTGTACAGACACAGATGCGGGCAGAAGTAGGTTTGCAGTTGTTCTTATGGGAAATAATACAATTAATAAATAATATAAAAATAAGCTTTCGCACTCACAGCTGTAAACCTGCTTTTGCCCACCCTTGTGTATTTCTGTCACAAAGCGACGTTTCTCTGTCTTCAGTAACAATGGGGAAGTCCGCGTAGCACGGCAAAGTCCTCACTATCCAAAGGCCTAACTTCATTCTCCTCTGTGACTGAGCCGGCCCTCAGGACAGCCGAGTTTGAGGTCTGGGAACCAGCCACAAAGAGCAGGCAGCCACTCCACACACACCCCTTCATGAGGTGATAAGAGGTAGAAATGAAAACAGCCAGACGTTCCCAGTTTGCTCCTTTTGAGGTTTTCCAGTTCCCTGAACCCCAAGAGCACTAGCAAGCAGGGTGGGCTCACCAGGCACTTGACTGCACTGGGTGAGGTTGCCAGAGGAAAGCCGGATGCAGAGAATGCTGTACCGGTGCGCCCTCTGGTGGCCATAAGGCAGCTCTTCAGGAGGCCACCAGGAAGATTTTGAACTTCATTCCGGACAGTGGGCCCAGGAGTCAGTCCCCCATCTAGGCTCCCCACCCCCAGCTCTGGGCTCCCAGCTGCTTCCTGCCCAGCACCTTCCTGATCTCCACCCACCCCTCAACAGCCTTCCTGGGCCCACTGGCACCCGATTCCGTCCCCAGCAGGGTCAGCCCCCTTCCCCGGCCTCTTCAAGGCAGAGCCTGGCCTCCATGCTCCACACCCCTGTGCTCCCTCCGGGCTCGGCCACAGCAGTGTGGCCGGGAACACCCCTGCAGAGGCGGGGGAGGCAACTCCCAGCCTACGGGGCCCGCAGGGCAGGGCCGAGTGAGCAGAACGGGTCGGGCTGGGCGTCAGAGAACGGGGAGACGCTGCCACCAAGAGCTGTTGCAGCCAGACGGCCTTCTTCCTGAGAAGCCCGGGGTCTGTGAAATACACTGTTACGTGAAACATACCAAGTTTTAAAGCTCAGCTCAAGTGCACACATGACCCACGCCAAAGAAAACAGGGCAGAGTGGGTCTGGGCCAGGGCTCTGCAGCTGACAGAACCAGATTTTTTTTGGGGGTGGGGGGGTGGGAGGGGTGGTATCAGCCAGTGGTTTTCAAGGTTTTGTTTATTTAAGTAGTTTGCAGCCATCATCATGTGTGATCCTGAGAGGCAAGCAAGGGAGAGAAAGTTCTTGGACTCGCTCTAGAGTCTGAGACACTGAGGCCCGAGTGGGATCCCGGAAGGGTCAAGGTCACAGCCGACAGAGATGAGAGCTCGAGCTGCGTGGGGCCGTGTCCCAGGCAACGGCAGGCCCCAGCGCCCGCCCCACGCCCCACGCAGAGAGGTGTGTCCCAGCGGCGCCCTTCCTCGTCCCCCGGGGAGCCTGCCCCGCGACAGACAATGCCGAGCAAGGCAGCAGCTTCTGGGTTCGCTCACACTGACACACACACCCTCCGTGCACACAGTCCAGAACAGGCAGAGTCATGCGGCTTCTCCGCGGGCACAGAGCGCGCCCACTCACGAGCCCCTGCGAGCTCGGGTCCAGCAGAAAGGCCTCCTGCGGCTGTGCCCATCTCGGCACCGCGGCAGGCCCCGGGCAGGCCGGGCGGGTAGCCGTGGCCCCCGTGGCAGCCTCACCAGTTGGCCTTCACTGCCTGGATGTCACTCACGAGGTTCTGGGCCAGGCAGATGCCAAAGATCTGTTCGGAGGGAGAGTAGGCGAGGGTCAAGCCGTTGACAGGGTGGGGGAGCTGGGGGGCTGGGGTAAATAAAGGAGTGGGGGCATCCTGTACCTGCAGGAGGGCGATGCCCACGAAGACCCCGGCCACGATGATCAGGTTGTCCTGCAGCCACTTCTCAAACTGGCCCACGCAGCCTTTCGTGTGGATGGAGCCCTGCTGCTCCAGCTCCTGGGGGCACACAGCTGTGGGCTCAGTCCCTGCGAATCCCCCCCTTCCCCCCCCCCCGCCCCGCCCCGCTTCATCTCACCCTCCCCCCGCCCAGGGCTCAGGCCTCCGCGCCTGCTGCCTGGAGCTCGGCCACAGGCCTTGGCGTGGCTGGCTCCTCTCGTCATCGGGGTCTCAGCACAGACACCCACTCTTCTGACTGCCTAGCCCCATCCAATCACCTTATTTTATCTTCTTCCAAGCTCTCAGCTGAAATTGTCCCATTACTGCTCACATTTCTGTATCCATGAGTTTCCTGGCTCTCCCTCCCCCACAGCGGGAGCTCCGTGAGAGCCGGACTCCATCTGTCTCAGGAGCATGCGTCCCGTGTCCAGGGCAAAACTCGGTGCCAGCGGGCGCTCAGACTGGAGCGAGCAAATGCGCCTGTGCCCGTGCCCGTGCCCGCGGGTCCACTGCTCCCGCGCTTTCAGCACCAAGGCCTGCATGGTTCTCGGGACTCAGCACCCCTACCCATAGATCCCCGAGGTCCTTCCGAGGAGCTTACGGGTGCCCCTTCCTACCCCGGGCCCAGCCTGTCTCACCAGTTTGAGCCGGACATCGTAGCCACACTGGGTGTTGAGAACATCTTCCTGAGGAGAGACAGGCCAATGAGCCCCCTGTGCGGGGGCACCCCGGGGCCCGTGGCACCCAGCACTGCAATGGTTCTTGCCTCCAGGGGAAGCAGATGGATGCGGATTCGGCCGCCTCCAGAGGCTCGCTGAGGCCCGTGCGCCTCTGCCCGACGCCAGGACGCACAGCTGCGCCTGCCGGCTCGGGCTCTCTCCTGCCCGGGCATCCTGCCTGCTCGCGTTTGACGAGCATGGGGACAATCCCGGCCCGCGGTGTCCCAGGTGAGGAGTTTCTGCTCTGAAGATAGCCTCACAGGGATCAGAACCCCCGTCCCTGCCACCCCAGTATGGTGGCCCAGGGGGCTGGGGGCTGGTGCAGGCTGGGGGGCCCTGTCACACCCATGACTGAGGGAGTAACCCTTCCCGGTCCCTAGACGACCTGGGCTGCATTTAACTGGGAGCACAGGGTGCCTGGAGCTGGGGGGGGGGGGGGGGGGGAGGCCGTGCCCAGGGGCCCGCAACTGCCGTCGCACTATAATCAGAGACGGCTTTGCTGAGGAGGCACAGCCCGCTCCAGCAGGCCTCCGTGCTGCCCTGGACACAAACGCCCAGCCTGTAGCGGTAGCCCCCATGAAATGACCTCCTTCCCCATGCACAGTGCCCAGGGCGGGGCCGAGCCAGCCCCGAGTGGTTTTCCCAGGCCGGGCCTGCACTCAGCGACGCCCGCCGCCCCGCCCCGCCCCTCCTCGGGGCCCACTCACCGCGGGGTCCCTGACACAGCAGGAGAAGGGCACCCCACAGCGCTCCCGGCTCGGGTTCAAGTCAGTGCAGTTGAAATAGATATTGAGGTTCCAGTCGTTGGGCCCTCGGGCTCCACAGCAAGACCACTGGAGGGGGAGCAGAGGGGGAAGACCCGGGTAAGCCGGACCCCCCCTGTTTGGGGGCAGACCCAGGCTGTAGAGAGAGGCAGCCAGGCAGGCGGGCACCTCCCCGATGCCCTCCCTGCAGACAGGCCAGGGCCAGGTCATCAGAGCAGCTCTAAGTTCCTGCTCACGTTGGTGGGAGCAGGTAATAGTGGGAGCCTGTCCCCCTAACCCAAGAGAGGCTGAAAAAGGAAGGGAGCACGGCTGGAGGGCTCCATTGGTTGAGCATCGTCCTTTGCACCAATTGGTTGCTGGTTCAATTCCTGTTCAGGGCACATACCTGTGTTTGGGTTCAATCCCCAGTCAGAGCACATATGGAAAGCAACCCATAGATGTTTCTCTCTCTCTCTCTCCTCAGATGAGTGAGGATTTAAAACAAAACAAAACAGGAAGGGATGGGGCAAGGACGTTGGCCCAAGAACTGAGACTTCCTGCAGGACACCCCGAGAATGGGCGCTGGGCCATGGCCTGTGGGGGGAGGCTCCCCTAAATATGTCTACGCCAGGTCCCCCCATACTCGCCCAGAGATTTTCCTCCTACAAGGGCCGGAGGGCAATCCGCCCACACCCATAACCCTCCTGCTGCACTTCATAAATGCTGCCGCCAGCACCGTATCCCCTTCTCCCCTACCCAGAACATCGTGGGCCGCTGCCTCCCGACGTGAGTCAACGGCAAGTGTGGGCACAGCCTGCCTCCGCCTGCCTCCTCACCTTCTGCCTGGCACCTGCTGCTTCTGCTGGGGAGCACTCACCCCCCTGGTCACATCCTGATCCCTCTCTTCCTCCAACGGCACCCCCCCCTCCCCAGAGGCCTTCCCCCTCCACCCTTCCCCATTTCAACCCTTACCACAATTTATAATTTTATACACACACACACACACGTTTGCTTTGCTTATGCATCCTCCATCTCTCCACCCAGGCTGCCATCCCGGGCACAGGTCCCCACTTTTTTCACCCCAGATCCCCAGCACCCAGCCCAGGGCCTGGCACACATCATGTCCGGGGCATGATGGCTCCATGCTGAATGAGCAAACCAACCACATCCTAACCGCCTGGCTACCTGTCTGCCTCGCCCAGGGTTGAGAGTGCCTCAAAGCAGACACCAGCTCTGGTTCATCTCCGCGGCCCAGAGCAGACTGTGTGGACGGCACCAAAGAGTATGACAGTGGAAGTGGGCGTGGCTGGGCATCACTGTGAGTGGGTGAGAACCTGTAGGTGTGAGCTGTCTGGGATTTTGTGAACTGTTCATTCACTACTTCTTCACAGGGGTAGGTGTGCAAGCCTGAGGGCAGGGCTTCTGTATAGAGTCTCAAACTCTAATATGTTCGGAGGCCAAACAAATAATAATGAGAGAAGAAGCCGAAACCGGTTTGGCTCAGTGGATAGAACGTCACCTGCGGACTAAAGGGTTCCAGGTTCTATTCCAGTCAGGGGAATCGTGTACCTTGGTTGCGGGCACATCCCCAGTGAGGGGTGTGCAAGAGGCAGCTGATCAATGATTCTCTCTCATCAATGTTTTTAACTCTCTATCCCTCTCTCCTCCTCTCTATAAAAATTCAATAAAATATATTATTTAAAAAAGAAAAAAGAAAAGTGCTTCTGAGCTGCTAAATGAAAAAAATGCAGGTTATAAATAATTATTTTTTAAAAAATGAGAGAAGAGGACGGACAGGCATAATGAAACACAGGGTGTCAGGGACAGAGGCAAATAGAACGCCCCTGTTTCAGCTAAGGGGTGGCAACAATGTGGCCCCAGCCGATCCTGTGGGCCCAGGGTTCCTAGAAGAGGAATCTGTATTTTTATTCCCACTTTAAGCCAGGCCTTTGGAGCCTCTGGCCTGTAGTCTCCAACCCTGTTTCCCTGCAGGACCAGGCCCATGGGGACGCACAGGGCTGGCTTCCTCTCAGAAAGGAGAGCTAACTCCTGGAGCTCTGCCTGGGGCCTGCCTTGTGGGGGGTGGGGAGGGCGAGGGGATGGTCCCAGCACACAGGGAACATGCTCCCACTCATGGGTCCAGCAGGTGCCCCCTGCAGGTGGCGGGCCGGTGCTGGACGCTGCACTCACGTATTCCTGAGCAAAGTCAATGAGGTTCTGGAGGTCAATGTCGTCCCGATAGGCCTTGACGTTGTTGTTGATGAAGAGGTTGAGCTGGTCTCGTATCCAGTCCTTGAAGACGAAGACCAGGATCCCTGTCGCGAGCTCCAGGAAGAAGATGAGGCCAAGGAACACGGAAAACTGGGGGGCGGGCACACACAGGCGGTGGGGGTTGGAGGTGCAGGGCCTGGTGGGTGCCACCGGATCCAAGACAGCACCGAGCCCCTCCACCCCCCTCTATCCTGTTCGTGTTGTTTTATGATGCGAAGACAGTGCTGGCCTTACCTACCAATCATCCCACTTCCTCCCGTAATCACCTGTTTAGTTTAGTTTTGTTTTGTTTTTGGGAAACCACCCTTCACACCACCTTCAGTTTCTGTGGCTCCGCTGCAGTCATCCCTTTCCACTCAGACAGAGGACTGCGCATGTGCCAACAGCTCACCATCCCTGAGGCCACAGGGATTGGTTCAGACACAGCCAATCAGAATCAAAGAGATGCGATTAAAGGACTGGACTGAATGGTTGAGAAGAGTCTCCAGTAGGAGCTCCTGGGAGGGCGGGGAGAAGCCCCCGAACCCACAGATCCTGGGCACCCTTCAACCCCATGGGGATTGGAGCTAACGGAAAGGGACGGAGCCAAGAAACAGAAGCCAGGCCAAGTGACACTGAGGTGGTCCCTGGACCCCAACGTGCCAGCAGCCAGCACGTCCCCGGGCTTCTCCTAGTGAGCCAATAAATAACACTGGTTTTCAGTAATTTACAACAGAAAGGATCCTATAGATAGATAGGTAATACGAATCTGATACTTATTGTTATGACATAATAAAACTACCCATTCTAAAGCACAAAAACTGCATGTAAGAAGTGGGTGGGAGAAAGTTGGGGTCCCCAGTTGGGGGGTCTAGGCGTGGGGCACTCACAAACTTGAGCAGGAAGGTGTTCTCCCGGAGGGCCCCAATGCAGCCAGCAAAACCCAGCACCGACATGATGCCTCCGACCACTACAAACAGCCACACGGGGTCCAGGCCTCCCAGGTCTGTCAGCGCCGAGATGTTGGAGAGAACGCCCTGTGCCGGGGAGCAGAGGCGGGTTGGGGGACTGATCCTCCCGTCATTTGGACCTGCAGCCGCCCCCCGCCCTCCCCCGCCTCCTCACCTTCTCACCCCAGGCCCAGAGGCCAATGGCCAGGAACAGGGCTCCCAGCACCTGCAAGAGCAGAAGCAAGAGCTGAGAGCTGGGCACCAGCACCCTGCTCCCCCAAACAGAGCCTCTCCCCCCGCGCTCAGGGTCTGCAGGGGGTGAGAAAGGAAGAGGACAAAGGGCTCTAAATGGGATCCAGGGTCCCTGACATCTTCCCGAGAACACATCTTAGTGCTTCTTCCCCACGGCACACAGCTGGAAGGTTAACCATGCGTAGCCTTGCCGAAACCGGTTTGGCTCGGTGGATAGAGCGTCGGCCTGCGTACTGAAAGGTCCCGGGTTCGATTCCGGTCAAGGGCATGCACCTTGGTTGCAGGCACATCCCCAGTAGGGGATGTGCAAGAGGCAGCTGATCAATGTTTCTCTCTCATTGATGTTTCTAACTCTCTATCGCTTTCTCTTCCTCTCTGTAAAAAATCAATAAAATATATTTTTTTAAAAACCATGCGTAGCCCAAACCGGTTTGGCTCAGTGGTAGAGCATCGGTCTGCGGACTGAAAGGTCCCGGGTTCGATTCCAGTCAAGGGCATGTACATTGGTTGCGGGCGCATCCCTGATAGGGGGTGTGCAGGAGGCAGGTGGTTGGTGTTTCTCTCTCATCGACGTTTCTAGCTCTCTATCTCTCTCCCTTCCTCTCTGTAAAATGTCAATAAAATATATATTTTAAAAACCATGCGTAGCCGTAGAAAGGAGAGCAGGGCCCCTTCCTGGAACTCAGACCGGGAACAGGGGGCGACCGGCAGCAGTGCCTGAGCCTCTGCTCCTGCCCCAGCCATGCTGGGCTCTGGGGCTCCTGGCATCTGCCCCCCCAAGTCCAGCCCTCTGGCTGCCTTGCAACTCTGTGACCACCAGCCCACCACCTCTGCACCACTTCAACGTCTGTCTGCCGGAGGCCATTTCCTGCCGGGTTCTATTCCCAGAGCTCACAACCAAAGCACCCGCACGACCAGGAATCCAGATGCAGGGTAGGACCCGGCTGGGGCCCCAGCCCAGGCCGGCCGCTGTGTCCTGGGAAACAGGTGGTCGCAGCTCTGCCTGGGCCTTCTAAACGCCACAGCCACCCTGCTTCAGCTCCTTACTGGGAAGAGGCCCGGATGTCAGGGCCGCTGCCTGACCCCGAGCAGAGGCCTGACCACCCATCACCTCCAGCCCGAGCCCAGGGCCACGCGCCCCGCCGACCACCTCCACCACCCCCACTGCTGCTTTCTCTTCAGGCTCCTTCCCCTGGGCACCTAGCTGGTCAACGTCACCTCTAATGCCTCCCCCCTCTGACCTCAGGTTCCTCCCACGGCTGTACTCTGTCTTTGGAAATGTCTTTCCTGCCCTCCCTGACACTGGATCTGGGATGTGAAACCCAACATCACCACCTCTCCCGCCTCATCCCACTTGACCCTGGCTACGGTATCACCACGACTGTCTCCTTCCTGAAGCCCTCAGTGTTACCTCCATGCCGTTCTTCCACCTGCCCCTTCCCCACCTCCCTCCCAGCACCTCCGCTTCACCCACCCTCTGCACAGGGCCATGCCCGCCCCCCTCAGTGCCAACCTTAGCCTTTTGCTGCTGCTTCTTCATGCTCATTTCCCACCCCTTCGTGACACTGCCACCTCTAGGATTGCGACCCTCGCCTCTCCCTAGCTCCAGACGCGTACTGCAAATGCTTCCATGTCCCGGGTCCTGTTCCAGGCGCCGGGAATACCTCATTGACTAGGACAGGCAGCTCTCAGCCCTCGTGGAGGTCAGACTCCAGTGGGGAAACCCACGGTGAGTGAACGAGGTAACTTCCGTTAAGCAGACCCTTTAAAGAAAATCACACAGGACGACGCGGCGGGGAGAGATTAGGGGTGGTGGGGGCGAGCTTCAGTTGGGGAAAGTGGTGACATTTTCGATGAGGTTTAAATGATAGAAGGGACAGAGAGGAGAAAAGAATCCCGGTGGGGGAGGGACTGGCAAAGGGCCTGAGGTGAGGTCAGTTGGGTTGTGCAGGGGACAAGCTGAAGGAATCAGGGCCTGCCTGCAGAGGGGCTGAGGGCCAGGGGGAGGAACCGGGACTGCTTTCTGAGAGAAACCACTGGGGGATTATGAACGAGCAGGGTAACGCCGGGATCTGCTTTCCATTAAAACAAAACAAGAAATCTGGACCTGTTTCAGAGGCACCTCCCTCAGGCCTCCATGGCCCAAACCTGAAACCTTCCCTCGACGCCTCCCCCACGTCACCTGGTCCTGTGGACCCAGCCTTATCACTTCCCCTGGAGCTGTCTCCCCCCAACCCCCTCACGCCACCCAACTTTACCCCAGTCCTCCTCCAACCCCTGTCTCTCACTCACCCTCCCCAAGACAGCCAGACAGATCCGCCTCAAACAAACCCATCGCCAGCACTGAAGCCCTCACAGCCCCACACTGCCCTCAACATAAAACTCAAACTCTGCCCCGAGCCCAGCACCCTGAACAAGCCCGGGTTTCCCTGGTCTGTCCCCACCCCACCCCTCCCCACCCCTCCTTGGCATTTGGGGGCTCCCTCCGCTCAAAGCTCTGCCTCGCCTCCAGCCACTGCCCACTGGGCTGACACCTGGGCTCTGCACTGACTGGCTGTGTGTCTCTAGGTTAAGTGGCTTAACCTCTCTGTGCCTGTTGCCTAATACATGAAATGTAGATGGTGATAAGAATACAGGAAACTGTAATTCGTTTGACAGGCCTAACCCTGGGGGCAGGCTTCCTGACCACCCCTCCCAGGCAGGGAAGCCGAGGCCCAGAGAGAAGGGACTTGCCCACAGTCTCACAGCTATGGCCTCCAGGGAAGTCTGCACACGTCCCACGCCCTCCGAGAGCCGACACGGCTGGAGCCAAAGGACACCCACGTGCGGGCGGGTGACTGCATGGATGCATGTGGGCAGAGGGCTGTGCCATTGAGTCCCGCTGCACAACACGGAATGGGCTCGGCATCCTGACCAAGGCAGCAGAAGCAGAGACTGCGGAGGCAGCAAGCGGCCTCGGGGAGGTGAGATGGGGGAGGAAGGGAGAGATGACTTGGCCGGGCCCAGGGGCACAGATGTCACCCTGGGAGGGGCACCAGCAGCCCCACCCCGGAGCCACGGTCAGCTCTGGAATGTAGAATTTGGTCCCCCGGGGCCAGCTCCCAGCCACTCACTAGGAAGATCCTCCCCAGGACTCTGACCATTGGCCCTTCGGCGGAAAACCTCCCAGTCAGGGGCCGGGGTGGAGGCTCTGACCCAGCCCACTCTGCCAGAGCTGAAGGCTAGGTACCAGGCCAGGTGCTGAGAGGGGGGGGGGGGGGGCAAGAGGGGCAGGAAAAGAGACCCTGCCCTTCCCTGCTCGGCAGAACTGGGGCTCAGACCTGGGGCTCAGCGTGCACCCCACACCCCAGGGTATATCAAAGTGAGCTGGGCAGGAGGGAGGGCCATTCAGGCCACACCGTCCCTGGAGTCTTCAAAAAAGCACGGCCCCTTCTCCGCCAGCCACACCGCCGGGACCGCCCCCTGCAATCTGGGCTTCCCCAGTTCCCTCCGGTGCTCTCGGGGGTGGGCGGGCCGCGAGGGGTGGGGAGACCGTCCTGAGCCCTGGGGCAGGGAGGGGTCCCCCCTCCGCGGAAGACCGAGCCTCCTCCCGCCGCCCCCACCCGGCGCTCACCCAGAAGACGATGTTGAAGCCAAACAGGAAGTACTTCCCGCAGCAGCCGACCCCGGGTTCCTGGAAGTGCTGGTGCTTGCCGGGCATGGTGAGCGCCCCGCCGGCCGCCGCCCGGCGCCGGGGACGGGCCCAGCCCCCCGCGGGCAGCCCAGGCTGGAGCCGCCCGGGGCCTAGCCCGGCGGCTGTGGCTTCATGGCCGAGGCCACACCGAGCGCCCGCCGGGCCCCGCCCGCCCCGCAGGGACCGCCCCCGGCGCCGGGCCCGCCCTGCCGGGAGCGCGCCGGGTGCCCTCAGCCCCGCGGCCGCCTGGCTCCGCCCTCCTGGCCCCGCCCCCTTATTGGCTCCGCCCCACCTGGCTCCGTCCCCTCATTGGCTCCGCCCCGCCCCGGTCCTCTCCGGGCCCCGCCCACCCTGGCCCCGCCTCCAGACACCTCCCCTCACCTTCTCCCTCTCCCCGCGCCCCCGGGCTTGGCTGCTGCGCCCTCGGCCGCGGAGGGCGCCCCGCTCCTTCGGTCCCCTCCTGAGACCTTCGATGACGGCAGCACAAACTGCGGGCAGGAAGGACCCGCAGGGCCAGTGCCCGCGCCCCCAGCCCCGGCCTTGCTGCGGGAGCTCATCCTGGAGAGGAGTCACTGCTGCGCTGGTGAGCAGGCGGCGATGGAGACTCGACTGGAGAGCTCGACGCCCGTGCAGGGCGTTTTGGGCAGGGGAGTCCGATCTGAGACGCGTCCGCCCACCGGAAAGTTAGCCCTACCTCCACTGACTTGCTAGGCCACGCCCAGGTCCTGTGGATGGGGAGTCGGCTGGTCACTGCCCCTGTAGTTTCTCTGGGGGCGTACCCCCCACCCCCTGGCTCAGTTGGTGCTTGGAACCCCAGTCTTATCCCTCTTCCCCAGCCCAGCGTGGGCTCCTTGGTGAGTCTCCCACGAGCGCCTTCCAGGGAGGACTGGAGCAGACCGAGGTTTTGGAGGGACTAAATCCTAATGTTAGGACCCTCCTTTTTTTAAAAAAAATCATTCCACTTTTGCGCAAAGGGGAGTATTTATTTAGAACAGGAACAGAAAGGAGCTGGAGCTCCATCAAGTTTATCCACCCAGAGTAGCAGAGCCGCCGTGAGGTCTGACCGCCTGGCCTCCTCCTCTGCTGGGCGGGGCCTCGCCCGCCCACCTTCACTTAGGCTCCGCCCTGAGGCCCAACCGCCCCGGCCCCAGGAAAGGGGAGAAACTCCCAAGGGTGTCTCAGTCCCCATCTCCCTCTGAGAGATGATGGGGTTCTGCCTCTAAGCCTCCAGCCTCTGGGAGTGAGGGTCCAATCCTACTCCAAAGAAGGAAGGGGGTCCAGGGCGGGCTCCAAGCCTACAAATCTGATGGGAGAAAGTCCAGCAAGGTTTCCCCGCACAGCGATCCCCAGCAGGAGAGGCCGGTGAGTGCTAGTGCTCTGAGTGGCAGTAGGCTTGAGCTTCTCCCCTATAACAGAAGGGGCTGGCCCTGAGGCCTCGCTAGCCCCCTTTCCAGGTAGGCACAGGGTCCGTACTGGGTCACAGACTCTTCACAGACTGTTCCTGTCCTCTTTCCACCTTCGGTTGGGTCCTCCTTCCCCCCCCCAACTCACCCCACCCCACCTCTGGGCGACACAAGGAAACCCAGGGATTCCCGCCCCCTTTCCACTGCCCTGGGTCCTCAGCCTGCCCTCCACACCACCACCCACAGAGCAGCCCCTGGACCTGGGTCCCAACTCAGGGTCAAGCATGTTCATATTAACTCCCCAACAGGTGAGAACGCCCCAGTGCTGCCGGGACACACATGCACGCAGTAGGGAGAGGCTCAGGGGTGGCTGAATGGGGAGAGGTGCCGAGGCCCTCTCACACCACAAACTTGTTCTTGGCCAGGATGTTACTCTTGGTAGCGGTGTCTGCATGGGCCTGGTACCCAATGATGGTCTTAGTCGAGAGTCCCAAGCGCTCTTTGTAGACCCGCCTGGGATGGGGGTGGGGGTGGGGATGGGGATGGGGATGGGGGTAAGGGGGAAAGGAAATGAGACAGCCAGTCGGAAGCCCTGGAGATATAAGCTGGTCCTCTGCCCAGAGCACCTACCCTGGTTCCAGCTACAGACACTCCAATTTTGGGTGCTGTAGTCATATGGAAACCCAAAATAAGACTAATGCAAAGGAAGAGTTCTGCTGGAAATAGTTTTGGCATCTAGATCCCCAAACCCTTAACACGGGTGGGTGAGGCAGAAGGGGTAAAAGGCAGGGGGCGTTCCAGAGGTCTCCCTTGTAGGTGCCCCCTCCCCGCCCCCATGTCACTCTCTCCCCTGGAAGAGGCCCACCCCCCACCCCGTGCCCGCACCCTCACCCAATGTAGAGCACGCCCATCTGGTTCTCTGCCTCCCGCGTCCACACTGCGATCTTGTCCCCCTTGGCTCGGACGTTGATGACCGCCCCGCACACCTCCTGGCTGTACTCCTCGAAGCTCTCCCCGATGAGGCACAGCAGCTGGGGCCAAGAGAGGGGGCGATGAGGCCTCCGGCTGTGGCACAGGGACCGCACCCGCCATCCTTGAGACCGCTGCCACCACCACGGGTACCATACCGGCCCTGCCCCCTCCTTTGGGGGGACCCTCCCCCCAGCCCCTCCACTCACTGTCTCCAACCACAGGCGGTCCAGCTCGGTGTGGCGCTGCTGTTTGGCCAGGCTGACCAGCCAGCGGCCACCCCGCTTATTCCTGGCGTCTTCCCACATGGGCTCGATGCCGTCCTGGGAGGCCAGATGGCAAATCAACTGCCTCCCTTTGTTCAAAGGGAAGCGGGGGCCCAGCCACCTCCCCTGGTCCTGCTCCTGCCCCCCAGGAGGGCTCCACAGGCCAGGTTCTGCCATGCCTCCATCCCCTCTGTCCAGGAAAGTGCCACCACCAGCCATTCAACCCTCCCCCCTCCCCCCAGCCTCCTCTGAGCTCCCCCGGGCCAAGGGCCCTAACATGTGTCATCTTTTAGAGCCTTGCACACGTGTGTGTGTGTGTGTGTGTGTGTGTGTGTGTGTCTCCTTTCCTGAACTGAGCTCCTGAAGAGAGGAGTCCGAATGGGGTACTTCACAAAGCCTTTGGGGCAACCCCAGGGAGGGCCAGGCCCCACATCCCAAGCTCGGCTGGGCACAAGGTCACCTGGGAAGTCTTAAAACACTGATGCCAGGGTCCCACCACACACCTCTGCTGGGCGGGCAGCCCCAGGGATTAGCCTGGACCTCGATGGTCAGTGCCCACGGCCAGCTCTGACGCCTATTCCCAGTTAAAGGGCCAGGCCGGGAATCTGGGCTCCTGCTCTGTATCCCCGCTTTCCAGACTCAATGGTCCTTCAGACATTTTTGTCCAAGCTCCTCTAGAGCACTTCCTCCTCCTGGCTCCGAGGGAGGGTCCTCAGACTCCACCCCAACCCCCCGGGAGGGAATGGTATGGGGGGGGGGGCAGAATCCGCCCCCTGTGCCTGGGGACAGGAAGGCAGAGCTTACCTTGAACACGGCATAGTCACAGCCGGAAGAGAGCTTACTGGCCAGCTGGATGTGACTGTAAAGCCTAGAGAGAGCCCCCGGCCCCAGGCTGAACGTCCAGGCTTCTTAAGGGCCTGGTGCCCACTGACCTCAGCCCCTCGCCTTCTTACCAGACCCACACTGCTTCCCACCACCTTCCAGCCTCCAAGCTTTACTCACACGGGTGCTCCGGCCTGGAAGTCCATCCTTACTCACCCTCACCTTCAAACCCTACGTCCCCACCCCACCCCCACCCCCGGAGCCTCCCCTGACCACCCACGCCCAGTGCCGGGTTTGTGGCTGGTGCCCCTCCGGCTGGAGCCCAGGCCTTCACCCCCACCCCTAGGCTTATAACAGCCCCTTCCCGGTCCCCTCACTTGGCTCTCCGTAGACGCTCTGAAGCAGCCCAGTCCTCACTGTGAGGTTGAGACAAGCTCGGAGAGGGGAGGGAACTTGCCCAGGGCCACTAATCATGAGCAGAGTCAGGGTCAGCTCCTTGCTTTCTCCCACGTCGCAGGCTTTCTCCCTAAGCCCCAAGGTTTCCCCGGGCCTGTGTCCCCTGAAGAATCCACTAAGCACAGCCCTCACTAACGCTGCCAGGCCCCGGGGAGGACTGGGGGAGCTAGCTGTGTGGAGGGCTGGGGTCTGGGAAGGATTCTGAGCTCGGGGGCCCCCTGGCCCCAGCCTCTTCGGTAAAGGGCGGGCAGACACTCACGCCCAGAAGTCCTCCACGGTGTCGAACTTGGTGACCAGTTGCAGGTTGTCCTGCCAGGCCCGGCTGCGGTCGTTCTTGAAGAACCACAGGGCCCACCTGGAAGCAGAGAGCCCTGGTGCCCGCCCCAGCAGCACCTGGGCTGGCAGGGAAGTCTCACCCTTTCAAGGACAAACTGGGGGACAACAATTGGGGTACAGACCCACCCAAGGGACTGGAGTCAGTTACCCTGGTGGGGCCGAGGGCCGAGGAGAAGTGGAGGCGCTTAACCCAGAGTCCCAGTGGGGTTAGGGCTGGAAGGAACACACGGCCCACGTCTTCGGCCAGCTCTGGCCTTGCCCTTGAGGACCCAGGGCTGAGGGAGGAAGGGGTTGCCCAGAGCCGGCCCTACCTGTTCTGCAGAAGGTGCAACTGCTGCGTGGCCTCCACTGGGCCAGCACTGCGGGCCTTCCCCCTCAGGGACAGCAGAGTTGAGGGAGAGTTTGGAGCCTCCTCTCTCACGGATGCTCCCGCTGCTGCCGCCGCCGCCTCTCCTTCCTCTTCACCCTCAGCCTCTCTGACCTGACAGAGAAAGGAGCCGGGGTGGGCTGGAATCCCGCCCTGGCTGCCCAGGCTGCAGGGGGGGGTGAGCAGGTGGGCTTACAAGGCTGCTGGTAGCCATGCTGAAGCAGTCTGGGCTCCTCAACAGAGCATCCAAGAGGGACCCCCAGCTGCCAGCTTTTAACCCATCAGCGTCCCGCTCCTGAGTGCTCAGGGCAGGGGAAGGGGTGGAGCCAACAGGGAGCTGCTCAGAGGGAGGGGGCTTACACTATTCCTTCTACCAACAGCCTTTAGCGAGCACGTTCCGCCTGCAGGCTGGGGGCTGCCGGACAGGTGTGACCAGGCAGGCTCCACCCCGCCCACATCATGAGGCAGGAAGGTAAGAGTCAATATTAGGGGGCTGCCCTTAGTAACACCAAATCCCACCGAGGGTGGGGTTTGAATTTAAAGCAAACTGTCCCAGCTGAAACCGGTTTGGCTCAGTGGATAGAGCGTCGGCCTTTGGACGGAAAGGTCCCAGGTTCGATTCCGGTCAAGAGCATGTATCTTGGTTGCAGGCACATACCCTGTAGGGAGTGTGCAGGAGGCAGCTGATTGAGGTTTCTAACTCTCTATCCCTCTTCCTTCCTCTCTGTAAAAAAAAAAAAAAAAAAAAATCAATAAAATATATTTTTTTAAAAATAATAAATAAATAAAGCAGACTGTCCCAGGGATGGCACAAAGCAGTGACTGACATAGCAGAGGTGAGACCAGGTCAGAGACCTGGTACATGCATTGAGGCATCCCCTTGTTTCTCTCTGCTGCCATTCACCTCCTCCAGTGGCCACCGATGCCATCTGACCCAAGCATTCATCTGGTCTCAAGAAGCATCTGAGTTTATATTAAATATAATCATTCAGAAACGGGGAGACTGTATTAAAAATCCACATTTTTGTTTTCTCTTGAAAATGTGGGAAGGTCTGGCAACAGTAGGGCCTCCACCTCACAGGTCCCCAATCTGCTGCAGCTGAGGCTTCCCTTCGGTGGAACAAATGAGGTTTCACATGGCCCCACCAGCCCACCACTCTCCTGGCCTATTCCAGTATAGCCCACCTGGGCATGGATGGCAAGGGGTAGTGCCACAAAATCGAGGTTCAAGTCCTCCCTACCCTGACCTCAGCCAAGTTACTGAATCTAGTTGAGCCCATTTACCCATCTATAAAATGGGAAGGTTAATGATGCACAACTCAGAAACTTATTGTATTAAAGGATGTGAAACGCAAAAGGCCCTTTGAAGAAGGCTTGGCTCAGAGGTCAATAGAAATCACCCGAGAACTACCCTGTTGGGAGTGGGGGGTGGTAACTAGAAAGGGAAAGGGAGATTGGGGGGGGGGGGAGCTCTGGCTCTGAATAACCTTTCCCAGCCTTCTCAGCAGCACCCTTTTCTATTTTTCTCCCTACCTAATCCCTCCAGAAGTTGGCAGCTCTTAATGAATGTATTTTCTTAGCAATATGTTCGTTTGCATGAATCCAATAAGAAGCTGGTCTCTTTATAATAGCACACATAAAGCCAGTTTCCAATTGCAGTTTTATCAACCAAGACTTTGATTGGAATGTCATGATGGAAAGGACATGCCTAGATTATGGGTGTCACCAGAAAGCTTTCAGGAATTAAGATGGACTGAAGCTGGTAAAAGTCCCTTTGGAGAAATGGCTAAAGACTAAAGCTCAGTCTGGAGATTCCTTACGAGTCTCTACCAAAGCAGATGCTAAAGTTTCTTAAGGGTTCTCTCCCTCCCCCTGCCCACTTTTAGGGGCCCAGATCTCTAAGGGGACCAGTCCTTTCCCCTTCCCCACACCGAGGGAAGCCCATGACCACCTGGAGGCTGACAGGCTATATTTATTCAGCCCCCATCCCTTAATGTATGTGACAGGCATGGGGTTTTGTGCTAGGAGGTGGTGAGTGCAAAAACTGGGTGGCCCCTGTTCTCTGATCTGCCAGGGAGCCAGACATCAGATAATCTCCCCAAGATCACCTTTGAAATCGAAAATGCAGAGCTCTGAAAAAAAGGAATTGCAGGTGGAGAAAATAAAGTCCACCACCTGACCTGGGGCTTTAGAGCAGTACTCAAGTGCCTGGGCCAGAATCACCTGCAGGGCTCGTTAAACAGACCACATTTTGAAAACCAATAGCTCAGAGGTAGCTCACTGGAGAGGTGACGTTTGAGCCGAGAGCTAAATAATGAGTGAGAGTTAACTAGATAGTTGAGGAGGGCATCTCAGGGGTTAGAGCAGCATGCAAAAGGCTCTGGGGCTAAGAGAACATGGGTACTGGGAGATGAGAAGAAAGAGCAGCGTGGTGAAGCCCAAAGGAGGAAGGGATGTTAAGTCTTGATCCCAGGAACGTGGAGAGCATTGCCGAGTGCTTAAACTGGGACAGATGGGCTGGGCAGGGAATCAAAGGAGCTTTCCAACAAGTTCTCTGTAGAAACACAAAAACACTCTCTGCAGCAAGAGTGGGAGGAGATTTATGAAGCTGCTAATATAGTTTTCCAGGTGGCAGGGAAGATGGAGAGAACATGGATTTCAGAGGCATTTAGAAGGCAGCCTCAGAGGCGTTTAGTGATGGACAGGCTCTGGACAGGTGAGGCATGGTGTCCCAGCTACCTGTTGCCGCGTCATAAACCACCCACACTTAGTGGCTGAAAGCAATAATCGCTTCTTTCACAGATCTGCAGTTTGGGTAGCCCTCAGTAGGGACCGTTCATCTCTATTCCACAGCATTATCAGTTGGAGTGGCTTACAGGCTGGGGCTGGAATCATCTGCTCACTCCCAGTGGGGCAGTTGGTGCTGGCTGTCCACTGGAACCTCGGCTGAGGGTGTCTGCTAGGACAGCTCTAGTGGCCTCTCCCTGTGGCTGCTTCCCTTCCTCACATTGGCCGGGTTCCCAGAGTGAGAGTCCCGAGAGATGGGAAGCAGAAGTTACTAGTTTCTTAAAGCCTGGGACCAAAAACTGGCACAGCCTCATGTCCACGGTATTTGGGTCTCAGGGCCCACATTCAAGGATGATGACATAATCCTTAGGAGGAGTATGACATAATCCACTGGGAGGAGTGTCGAAGAATTTTGAACAGAGGAAGCACTGGAAGAAGGCCAGGAAACCTGTTTTTCCCCTCTACCAATTTGGTAAAGGATACCCTTATAAGCAATATTGAAGAATTTATATTTTTCTCCCTACCTAATCCCTCCAGAAGTTGGCAGCTCTTAATGAATATTATTATTTTCTTAGCAAATATGTTTGTTTGCATGAATCCAATAAGAATCTGGTCTCTTTATAATAGGACACATAAAGCCAGTTTCCAATTGTAGTTTTATTAACCAAGACTTTGATTGGAGCTGAAACTGGTTTGGCTCAGTGGATAGAACATCTTCTGTGGACTGAAGAATCCCGGGTTCAATTCTGGTCAAGGGCATATACATTGGTTTCAGGCACATCCCCAGTAGGGGTGTGCAAGAGGCAGCTGGTTGATGTTTCTCTCCCATCAATAGCTCTCTATCCCTCTCCCTTCCTCTCTGTAAAAAATCAATAAAATATATTTTTTTTAAAAAAGACTTTGATTGGAATGACATGATGGAGAGGACGTGCCTAGATTGTGGATGTCACCAGAAAGCTTTAAGGAATTAAGATTGACTTTGAAGCTGGTAAAACCCCCTTGGAGAAATGGCTAAAGACTAAAGCTCAATCTGGAGATTCCTTATGAGTCTCTACCAAAGCAGATTTTTGAAAGCCTATATGATCAATTATTATTCTTGTTGTGTTTATGCAAATAATCAGGCCAAATTGAAACTGGACTTAAATACAGTAAATAGTCTTGAGTTGACTATCTTTGATTTAGAAAGGAAGGAAGGAAGGAAGGAAGGAAGGAAGGAAGGAAGGAAGGAAGGAAGGAAGGAAGGAAAAGGAGGGTGATTTTAGCAGGGATAGGGGGTGGGGACTGTGTTTTAATAGAATCTATTAAAGCCAGGGGAAAGGGGTATTAAATTCTAGTTAACGTTTTACTTTTCACCTACAAACTGAGTTGGATCCTGAATTTTTCTAGTTTTCTTAAATATTTGGCTGCAACTCTCCAAACGAATGTTTCATTTTCCTCCCATCCTTTGACTTGGGAATTATTGAGAACCACTGATGCAAGGTAAACCATACAAAATTTACTTGAGCACCTGGTGGTGTTCAAACTGCAGGTAAGGAGGATCTCTCAGACTGTAACAGTTTGCTTTCATTCCAGCCAAAAAAACCTTTGAGCCTTACATCTAAAAATCTTCTCAACAGCCGAAACCGGTTTGGCTCAGTGGTAGAGCGTCGGTCTGCAGACTGAAGGGTCCCAGGTTTGATTCCGGTCAAGGGCATGTACCTTGGTTGTGGGCACATCCCCGGTAGGGGGTGTGCAAGAGGCAGCTGGTTGATGTTTCTCTCTCATCAACGTTTCTAGCTCTCTATCTCTCTCCCTTCCTCTCTGTAAAATATCAATAAAATATATTTTTAAAAATAAATAAATAAAATAAAAATAAAAATCTTCTCAACAGACAGCCTTACAAGCTGAGAAACTAGTTTATAACTTACTCTGATCGTTAACCTTTGTTTCTTCTCTTCTGTTTTCATGGGCATACCCCTATGGAATTTTTCTTGTTTCCACAATATGGGTCTCACTTTGGGAGGCCATCTGCATCGCTGCCTCCTAAAATGGGATTTAGCAATTTAACTAAACTGATTTTTTTTTTCCTTCAGAACTACATGATTGAGCCCATGAAATATGAAGCAACCTACCAACTTCACTTTATATAAACCTTTATTATTTAACAGAGTGAGCCTGCAGGAACCAGAGTTCGGCCACCTTGAAACTGCTTTCCCTATCCTGCCCAAGAGGTTCAGATGAAAAAAAATAAACTTACGTCAGGAAAAAGATCTTAAGAGGTTTCCTTGATCTAATTTAAATTTAAAACAGTGAACAAAAGGGCTTCAGGCAGGTGCCACGCCTTCGTCCAGGGAAGTCTGTCCACCAGCACTGTAAAGTCGGTCCCTCCCTCTGTCACCTGGTTCTTACCTCTCCTCAGACCTTAAAGAACTATAATTCTCCGTCTCATTTTCAGGCCATGCTTTTTCACTTTCTTGTCAAACTTGTCACCTCTAGGATATAATTCCATATCAAGATGATAATGCTTCGTGGACTCAGCCTGTGCCTACTTCAGAAGAATCAGCTAATAGCCGCTGTGTCCCAGTCTCGGATCCCACTCCCTTGTCCCCCTTAGATCATGCATGGAGATGCTTCCACACCATCTATAGGCAAGTACCACAGCCCTTGTCAGCAGGAAGCAGTTACTGAAGACAGGTCATCCTCCCTCATCAACCCTAAACAATTTCAGGGAGGTAAGTCTCTGAGACAGGCCAGCAAGCCAGGACCCTGAGATAGATAGTTAAATGGTTGAGAGGTTTACAGCTATTTAGTAAATCAAAAAATCCTATCTTCTGTAACCAAGGACACTTAAGGGTAAATGGTTATACTTCTCCTCCCCAACCAAAGGATAAATAGTCTTAAATCACCCTATTCAGGGAAACAGAAAGCAGAAATACTTTGGTGTACTAGGCTTGTTTGGACCAGCTTGTGAAAACAAATATTAAAGTTTCAGAAATTTTATTTGCCATTTATAAAAGCCATGTCCTGGCTTTGTGGGTTGAGCATCATCCTGTGCATCAAAAGGTTGTAGGATTCCCAGTCAAGGGCACATTAGTGGAGTGGGAGGGGTGCAGGAGGCAGCCAATCTTTGCTCTCACATTGATGTTTCTCTCTGTTCCTCTCCCTTCCTCTATAAAAACAATAAACTATTCTTTGAAATCCATTATTAAAAATTAAATAATGTAAACTTTTAATTTTATAAATTATGTTAAAAACATATAAGCATATAAAACAAGTATAATAGCATAATAAAAACAAATTTCTAATTATTTTATTATCATCTAAGCTCTTAAAATCATTTTTAAATCTATTTTATCTGATGGTGTAAATACAGTCTATCTCTTCCCAATTCTCTGTTCAGGGACACCACATTGAAAGCTTGAAATTAATCATGGTGGGAGAATTTACACCATGGGTATCAGCAAACTACAGTTCAAGATACTCCCCTTTTTGGAGAGCCATGTGTTAAAATGTCCTTGTACACCATGGCCCAGATCTGTACCTGAAGCCAACCTGGAGAGAATGCCCGAGCTCCAGGCTCAGATAACCTGCCGTCTGCTGGACAGCTCCTCTAGTTTGTCTACCAGACACAGCACATTTGGCATGGCCCAAACAAGCTCATCACTCCCCCCAATACTGCTCCACCCCCTCAAAGTCTGTTTCATTTTGCAACAGCATTAATCACCCTTATTCCCAAGCCAGAAGCTGGGAATCTTCCTAGATTGGTCCCTCTCCCTCTTCCCCAGAACCTGATAAGTTACCTCCTGAATGATACCCAAATTACACACACACACACACACACACACACACTCACACACACTGGCTTCGTCATCCTTCCTGTGGGTTCTGCCTCATCCTCCTCCCTGATCTTGCTGCTTCCAGCCATGTCCCCCTCCAACCCACCCTGATTTTGGCTCTATAAAATGCAAATCTCATGTAGGTCTCTCTTGGGCTTAAAATCCTGCAGTGACTCCCAGTTCCAGAAGCACAGACACCTTTCGTCTGGTCTTCTTCCTCTCTTCCTCCTCTCTTCTCCTCTCCTCTCTCCTGCTGGGTCCTTCCTCTTCACATACTCAGACATTCAAGGGTTTTTAGTCATGAATCACAGAAATCACTCTGGCTAATTTAAGCAGATAAGTTTATTAACCAGCACTGGGCAGCTCAGACACTCTGTGGGAAGGCCAGAGAACTCTCCCTGGAGACCACACAGCCTGGAATGATGCCCCGGCCCACACTGCCAAGCAGGCCGGGAAGACTCCCCTGATGCGCTGCTGGGCACACACAGTGCAGCTGGGACTGTCATGCTGGGTGCTCCCGGGAGCACTATCACTGCTGCAGGTTGTCCCTGGCAGGAGCTGCCGCCCCAACACCACCTGTCCTCACAGACCACACTCCCTCACTCCCCGTAGCTCTGGCGCTAGCTTCAGATTCAGAGTCTGGGTGGGGTGCCTGGGGCTGATGTCACATGCAGGTCCTGGCTGCAGGGAAGGCTGGGCAAGCATTGGGAGTGCCTAAAGGAGTAGGTGGGCTCTGCCTCATAAAGTGGGGATTCCCCAGACATAGGAAGGGGGCAATTTTAATGCTGAGAGGCCAGTGATAATGATAGGTATCCCCGGTGCTAGCTCTTAAAATTATACAAGTAAATACTATGCAGGGTAAAATAATCAAAGGTGATGAAATATAAAAGTCTCTCTCTCTCTCTCTCTCTCTCTCTCTCTCTCTCTCTCTCTCTCTCTGAATCCTCTCAGGGAGAGAAGGAGCAAATATTGTCAATGGTTTTATTTTTTTAAGTATATTTTATTGATATTTTATAGAGAGGAAAGGAGAGAGATAGAGAGCTAGAAACGTCGATGAGAGAGAAACATCGATCAGCTGCCTCTTGCACACCCCCCACCGGGGATGTGCCCGCAGCCAATGCACATGCCCTTGACCGGAATCGAACCTGGGACCTCTCAGTCCACAGACCGACGCTCTACCACTGAGTCAAACCAGTTTTGGCTGTCAATGGTTTTATTAAAAGTCCTTGCAGCCTGGCCAGCATGGCTCAGGGGTTGAATATCAACCTACGAACCAGGAGGTCACTGTTTGATTCCTGGTCTGGGCACAGGCTCAATCCCCAGCGTGAGGTGTGCAGGAGGCAGCTGATCCATGATTCTCATCCTTGATGTTACTTTCTCCCTCTCCCTTCCTCTCTGAAATCAATAAAAACATATTTTTAAAAGTCCTTGCAGATGTGTTCTTTGTATATTCAGATATAAGTACATCTGTATATATTTGTATATAAGGTATCTTTGTAATGAATACAGTATGTGATATATACAATTTTCTCTGTATCAAAATTGGCTTGTCCCACCCCTTACAGTTTGGCGCCTGTGTCAGCTCACACAGGCCTGGCCAATCCTTTCTAGGTAACATAGCATTTCACCAAGTGGACATAACCCACAATTAGCTCGCCAGTCCTCTACAGATACACTTACAGGTTCTTTTCAGGGTTTTTCTTGCTACGAGAAACCGTGCTGCAGTGGCTCTCCTTGCACACATGTCTGTGTGCTTGTGCAAGTAGAGATCCAAGGGACGCATTCCTGGAAGGGGGCACTGTTGGCTCAAAAGGAGTGTGCGTTTCTGTCTTTGGCAAACATTGCCAAACTGTCTTCCAAAGAGCAGGCGCCAACTTGCAGCTCTACCAGCAGTCTGTGAACAGCCCCCCACCCGCACCCCCACCCCCGCCACCGCCGGCCCAGGCCCTGAACACACTGGCTGCTAGCTGCCCCCTCATCGCCTGTCACTTACATACCCTGTGTTTCTAGCCACTGCCCAGGCTGTAGACACTGACTAACATTCTCTTCCCCGCTTGTCTGTCAGGTGAAATCTTACCTCACCCGTGAGGCCCGGCCTAAGTGTCACCTCCTCTGTCTGTACGGCTTTCCATGACTGCCCTAAGCTGTCAGAGTCCCTTTCCTCTGGGATCCCGGCTCCTTGGGCATAATTCTGTCGTGGCACTGAAGACACCGGCGTAGGCTGGAATTGAATGACCATTTTGACAATCCCCACGATTACCTTACATCAAGTGCATCTCCTCTCCCTTCCTCCTGGCTCCCCAGCTACACTGCCTTTTGTCTCTTCTGAAGAACAGTCCTGCCTCAGGACCTTTGCACCTGCAGCCCCCTCTCTAAGGACCCTGCCTTCACCCACCGTGGCCTTGGTGCCTTTGTGTGTCCATTCCCCTCCTCACAGAGGTCACCCTGGCCACCCTGCCTCAAGTGTCCCTCCTCTAGTCACTCCGTTACACCACCATTGTATTATCTGCATCACACTTCTCACAAGCTGAAATAACATTGGCTTCAATTGTCTGTCCTGTGCCCCATCTCCACACGCACACACACACACACACACACACACACACCGTTTATAAGCTCCAATGCAGGGGCCATGCTTTCCTTTCCTGCTGTCTCCAGCCCGGCGCTTGCCTAAACGCTCAGCACACGTCCTTCGAACAGACCATCTGTATTTTGCAGAAGAGGAAACGTTCAGAAAGGAGAGCTGAGTAGCCCAGGGCCCCACAGTTAATTTTTAAAAGCACAGCCGACAGGGGGGGTGGGAGGGGGGCGGTGTGTACCGGAGGAGAAGCAGATTCTATTCGTGTGGTCCTGAGATAGTCACCATAAAACAAGCAGACTGCCAAATGACAGCGGGGAGGGGAAGGAGACCTGGGGGGAGATAGGAGAACAACCAAAGGACTGGTATGCATGAATATAAATACAACCACCGAACACAGAACTCTGGGGAGGGAAGGCATGAATGGGAGGGGGGGGGCAATGGTAAGCTATGTACACATATAATACCTTAATAAATTTTTAAAAAATGAAATAAAATAAAAGCACAGCCGAGATTCAAAGCCCTCTGAGCTCCCGGTGGGTTCTGCTGCTTCCCTCTCCCAGCACGCGGCATTGTCTCCCCAGGAGACCGGGCTCTCGGGGACCAGAGGCCCCGAGGTCCCCACAGCACGCCCCACCGCTGCCCGGGAGGGCGGCCGGCGGGCTCGGAGGCGGTGTCACCCCCCCGCCCCCTGTCAGTCAGGCCGGGGGGCGGCGCGCTGAGCTCAGAGCTGCCGCAGCGCCGGAGCGGGAGCGGAGCGGAGCCGGAGCCGGAGGAGCGGAGCGCGAGGGGCTCTGGGCGAGCGGCGGCCGGCGCACCCCGGGCCCGAGCACCGCGCGCCGGCTCAGGTCCTGCCCTCCCCCGCCTGCCGCAGACCCACCGGGGCCCCGCCACGGCCCGACCCCCCACCGGCCCCGGCCCCGGCCCCGCGCCCGCCGCAGCCCGAGCCCCCGCGCCGCCCGCCGCAGCCGCCCCGTCCCCAGCTCGGCCCGCACCCAGGTGAGGGGGCCCCGCAAGGACCGGGTGGGGAGGGGAGTGGGCGGGCCGGGAAGGGGTTGGAATGCAGAGGGGCCGGATGAGACGGGGGAGAGGACCGGGGAGGCGCTGGAAAGCGGAGAAGGGGCGCCGGGGGGGCACCCCGGGGCGTGCGTGCCCGCCGCCCGGTGCCTGCGGCTGCCCGGGGGCCGTGCAGACGTGCGTCCGCGCCCGGGGGCCCGCGCGTGTCCGGGGGCCCGTGCGCGGTAGGACGCCCGGGTGTCCTGTGTGTGCGCCCGCGCGTGTCCGGGGGGGGGGGTTTCTGTGTGCACGGCCGGGGGCATGTGTGTGCACCGCCCGGCGCTCCGGTTCCGCGGGGCTGCAGCTTGCGGGCTCCCTCCCGGGGAACCGAGGCGGGGCCCCTCCCGCGTCCCGGGGTTTCAAGGACGCGGGGACTGCCCTGTGGCCTGGCGCGGGGGGACTGGGGACGGCGGGAGGGTTCCGAGCCCGGAGCGCGCCCGGGTCCCAGGAGGGGGGGGAGGGGTTGCGGGGAGCACCCCACTGCGTCCCCCCCGCCCCCGCCCCGGGCAGCGCTGGGTGAGGGTGCAGGGCCAGCGCCCCGTGCCGTGTGTTCGCCCCCAGGCCGCCAGGATGGACGTGTTCATGAAGGGCCTGTCCATGGCCAAGGAGGGCGTCGTGGCCGCCGCGGAGAAAACCAAGCAGGGGGTCACGGAGGCGGCGGAGAAGACCAAGGAGGGCGTCCTCTACGTCGGTGGGCGAGGGCGAGGGCGGGGCTGCGGGCTGCAGGGTGGGGGGTTGGGGGGGTTCCGGGGGTCTCCGGGGTGCGGGTCTGGGCAGGAGAGTATGAGTCAGCAGATGGAGCGGGGTCCCAGGGTCACTGGGGACACAGCCGCCTGGAGGGGGAGGGGAGTCAGGGTCGGTGAGGGTGGGATCCAGCTGAACGGCCGGAGATGGGGGAGCGATCAAAGCAGGTAGTCTTCCTTCTCTTCCTCCTCTTCGCACTGATAGTCAGCTGGTTCTGAGCCCCCCCTCTCTGCCCGGGACTGTGTGAAATGCCAGAGCGCCCACTGCCTCATTTAATCCTCCCTGCCCATTGCTCAGACCAGGCTGGCCTCCCCAGAGGTTTCGCTGTCTTGCTCAAGGTCACACGCCAGCTGATACAATGGGAAGCTGGAGTTTAAGCCAAGCTTTCTGGAGGGCCAGGCCCCACCCCTCCTCTGCGCCCCCCCCCCCTCCTATGTTTTTGGGACTCCCTCCAGCCCTCCTCCCCACACACTGCCATCTGAGCTGCGCTCCGTGCCCCCCGGCCTCCCAGTGCCCGTAGTTCCACCACTGCCACCTCTCCTCCGGGTCCCCCTCCTTGCAGTTGCCAGCTGGCATCAGGACAAAGGCCAAGTGGGTAAATCTCTCACCCTAGCTGCCAAAGAAGAGGGGGGAGCCAGCAGCATCATCTGTATAAAAGGGAGGCAAGGCCCAGAAACTGGCATTCACGGAGTCCAGTCTGTGATTCGGGCCTGCAGTGGGCAGAACTGTCTCCTATGCAGGCTGGAGAGGGCTGCTTTTGGCTTTGTGGTCATTTGGAAAATACCGATTGACAACCTACTGTGCGCCAGCCATGTCATGGCTCCTGGAGATGTAACGCTGGACAAGAGAGTCAAAGGCGCCTTCTCTCCTGATGGTGACACAGTAGTGAGACTTGACAGGGGGCTGGGGCGGGGCTGCTTTGGTAGGGTGGTCGGAGAGGGGGACACTGGAGCGGAGTCCTGAGAGGGGGGCCGGAAGGGGGTTGGCAGAGGCTAGAAAGCGAAGGGCATGATTGGAGGGCAAGAGCAGGCTCATGAGGGGCCCTGGTAGACCCGGGCACAGCATTATACGTGTCCTGAGAGATTGGAAGGTAGGGACTGGCATGACCTGATTTCCGTTTGGAAAGGTCCCAGAGACCTCTGGGGACAGAACAAACCCCAGGGATGTCCCCTGGAAGGGAGTGTAGCCACCAAGCAAGGGTGGCTAGGGCAGAGGGGAAAAAGGCTTGAGCCCACACCTACTGGAACCCATTCTGGACCCCCTTCTGTCCCCTCCCCCTGCACAAGAGCCGCCAATGGCTCCCAGTTCCTAGGCTGTTAAGCCTCAGCTCCCTGTAGCCTGAGGTCCTCCCTCGGTCTATGTTCCCAGCTTTGTTTCTCACCATCCCCGTCCGCATCCCCATACCAGTCCCCGGTCCCCATCTCTGCAGGCACACAGACTGCCTTGATGTGCTTCCTGCCAGCCCCAAACGCACATGTCCCTGTGCCCTGCCTGCATGGCTCTCTGAGCTTAGAGTGCCCTCTCCTCTCCCTTCTGCATGTCCACCTGCTCCCCATCTGGCAAGGCCCAGCAACGCCCTCTCCCCATCACATGCCCCTGGAGGCTGGAGGTCCTCTCCCCGCTGCTTGAGGTCCTGGGCACCAGATCTGCTCTCCTCTTACCCCATCCGACAGTGAGCAATTGGCCTGGGGCCTGGCACCGAGCAGGAGCCAAAAAATGTTTCTGGGAGGAAGAAATGGGTGCACGTGCAGCTGCCCCCTGTCCCCCTGGGCATTGCTGGGTTTGGGTGTGGGAATCCTGTCTTCCCACACTTGCCCCCCACCTCCTCCCAGGGGTGTCAGCCCGCCCACACACTCATTTCTGGGCCTATCAGCTGTTGACTGAGTTGCCAAATCCTCAGGATAGGATAGGACCCCTCTCTCCCTGGAGGGGTCCCCTCATCTCAGATCAGACCCCTTTGCCCTTCCCAGCAGCCCCACATTTTGCGGTGGCCAAGTTGCTGCCCTCCAGCCATGCCATTAGGTGACAGTCTTCACAATCTGCACATCATCCATAGATCCATCAGGCACCTAAGACACTCCACTCTGGCCGGAAGGAGGAATGTGTACCCTTGTTAGGTGTGAGGGGCCTTTAGGAGACATGGAGTGGGTGGAGGCCATGTGGCCAGTATCCGTAGGTAGGATGTGGGCAGTCATGCACCAGGGGCACCTTTCCAAATACATAGCCTGTTTGCCCCCGGCCCCGCCCTCACCTGCTCCGCCCGGGCAGAGGATTAAATGAACTGGTGCTTCGTGCAGGGCTGGTGCTCAAACAACAACGCCCTGAAGGGGGCAGGTATCCCATCAGGTAGGGGCGGAGAGGAACAGACAGCGGGGAGAACTGAAGTCCTAAGGAGGTAGGTGTGGGGGGGCTCGGTGCAGTGATGAGGGGAGACTTGTAGGACTTGGAAGCCCAAGGAGGCAGTGATGGGGCCAGGATGCCCGCTGCCAACTAGGTCCCCCTGCCCGTTGTGTAACCCCTGTGCTTGCCAGAGTCTCTGACCCCTCAGCTCAGAGCCCTCAAATGTGCCCTTTATCTTCCTGCAGGAAACAAGACCAGAGAAGGGGTGGTACAAGGAGTCACCTCAGGTACCAGCCCAGCCCTGGCACAGCCCCTTTCCCTCCCCCGCCTGAGGGATGCCTGATTCCAGAGGGTGGGGATCAGGGTGGTAGAAAAGGAGCACCCCCTAAGGTTGAGGGGGTGCTCCATGGGAAAGGCAGGTCCCGGGTCACTACAGGGGCGAGGGCACCTATGTCCCCTTCACCTTGGCCCCCAAACCCCTTCCCTAACCCTCTCCCTGCTCTAGTGGCTGAGAAAACCAAGGAGCAGGCGTCACATCTGGGAGGAGCTATGTTCTCGGGGGCTGGGAACATCGCGGCAGCCACTGGCCTGATGAAGAAGGAGGAGTTCCCCGCTGACCTGAAGGTGAGCGGTCCTTCCACCGCACACACATGACTGACTACACATGTACACACGTTCCCATAAGCCTGCCCCCGGGCTCCCCGCCACCCCAGCCAGCACCTTACCTCACCTCTGCAGGACCCTGTTAGAGGGCCCAGGGGTGTGCAGATGGGGTGCTCCCTGTGACCATGACCCACACCTGGCTGTGCACATGTGTCCTGCTTGCAAGGGTGGCCTGGACCCCTTCTGGCCACATCTGCAAGTGTCACTGATTGTTCATTCATTACTTCTCATTTAACAAGTATTTACACCAGAGAGGAATTGCTCTGGGGATTACTGCAATGAACAGTTACCTCCATTCGTGGAGCTGACATTGCCGTGAGAGAAGACAGACAAAAAAGCCAACCAATAAGCAAGGTTAAGTCAGTCAGGGATAAATGCTACGAAGATAACAGGATGATAGGATAGATAGTCAAGGAATGTGTGTGTGGGGGGGGGCTGCTTTAGCTAAGAGGGCTTCTCTGAGGAGGGGACATTTGAACTGACACCCAAGGGGTGAGGCAAGCCAAGTGGGGAATGTATTTCAGGCAGTAGGAGCAGTTCATGCAAAGGCCCTGAGACAGGCACGAGCAGGTGAGGTCCGGGGGGAGGAGGGGGAGCAAGAAGGGGGGTTGTGTGTCACTCGTTTGTGCAGCCATGTTCCCTCGGGGTAGTGGTGGGGGCTACCTGTGTGCATAAGACAGGTGCCTGCATCAGGACACTCTGCAGAATACGCGTTGTGAGCTCTGGAACCTCACAGAGCTGGATCTGGATCCCAACGCCACTACTTCCCGATTGTGTGACCACGGGCAGGTCCCACCGTGTCTCTGAGCCCGAATCTTTGACCGTATGATGGGAGAGGAACACGATAGGGCTCTTATATAGATTACAGATAATATAGGTCAGAGGCCCGGAACACGTTAAGAATGCCTGAGAACCACCCGAAGGCCAAGTTAAAGTCCCAACTGTTGGCCCCAAGCCTAGAATTTCTGACTCAGTGGGGCCTGGTAATTTGCATTTCTCACAAGACCCCGGGTGATACTGATGCTGCAGGGTCAGACACCCCATCGTGAGGAGCACTGGTGAAGAGACAGGCTTGCACACAGTGAGTGCTCAGTGGGACACAGTGGCCCCACGACCATGTGAGTGGTCCGTGTCGCCCCCAGGGGCTCTGTGCATGGAAGTGCACTCCGCCTTGCACTCTGGGCCCATACGTCTGCACAGGCATTCATCCCCCTGTGGGATGGTGCAAGTCTGCCCACCTCCAAGGGCAGACTCTGCTCCGCCCCTGTGGGGTGGGGACTCCTTCCTCCGCATCTGGTTTGGGAAGCCGGTGTGCATTCCACGTGAGTGTATCCACAGGCTGTGGGAGACCCCGCCCCATGCGGCACTGCAGACACAGTTTTGCACAGTTGGTTTCTTCCCCAGCTGGAAGTCTGGGACTTGGCTCAGAAGTTCTGCTTCAAGTCCTGCCCGTGCGTTTCTTATTGTTACATTTCCAGTGATTGCTCCCATTCATTGACCCATTCTGCGGGCAGGCACTGCTCTAGAAGTGTTAGAGATGCAGGAACTGAGGCTCCAAAGACGTGAAGTGACTTGCCCAAGACCCCGTGCCTGCCTGCCGGCATGCCTGCCTCCCTGAGAGGGTGGTTGGGAGGATAAGCTCAGGTCCGTATCATTGGAGTCACTTGATGCCAACTGATGCTACGTCCTCTGCCGGGGGCTGGGGTGCAAGAGAGAGGCAAGTCTGGGCTGTTGGTGAGGGGCATTCGCACAGAGCCATCTTTCTCTGACCGCCTACCTCCGACCAGCACCTCAAGCCTCCTCTCTCAAGGAAGCTCGAGATCATAGATTCACAATCCAAACCACAGCCCGCTGGCGCCACCCAGCATGGGGAAACCTGTGCGAGCCCAGCGTGTGTGTTCCTGAGTGTCTCTCCATCCCAGCTGCTCACATACAGCATCCTGGAAGCCTCCTGTACTCCTACAAAACAGAGACACCATCTCATGTCGCACCCGAGGCTGCTGAGATCAGCGGTGAAGCGACATCCCTGATGCCAGACAGCGAGTGCGTGGCCAGGCTGGGAAACACCGTCACGTTAGCAGCACCCAGATCAGGGCTTAGAGCACCAGCCCTCAGGAGGCCCCCCTTCTACCCACTCCCAGTCCTCACCACCAGGGCCAGGACCAGGGTGAGATGAGGGAGGTGTCTGGGGTACATTATTTAAGGGGTGCACTCATTCTGGGGTCTCATTTCCATGGGGATGAGGATGGTGCCTTCTCAACACTGGCAGCCTCAGCGCCTTACTCTCTCCCACCCTCAGCCTGGCCCTGCCTCCCTGCCCGTGCTTCCTGCCTTCTGGCATCACAAATCAGCGCGGGGTTTTTTTTAACTTCCTATCGATGTTATCCTAAAGTAGAAGCCCTTCTGTACCTGGCTTCTTCCACTCAGCAGGAAGCTGTGCTATGTACTATTGGTCTCCATGTTTATTGTGCAGAATCCATGAATGATGAAACCACGAGGCACACATGCTTCTACTCTTATTGGACTTCTGTTTCCAAGCAATGTGCTTGATCTGGAATTTTTAAAAATCGATTTCAGAGACAGGAAGAGAGAGAGAGAGAAACGTTGATGTGAGAGAGCGATACCAGTCGGTTGCCTCCTGAATGTGTTGATGAGGGATCAAACCCAAAACTTGGGTATGTGCCCTTGACTGGGAATCGAGCCCTCCACCGTTTGGGGTACGGGACAACACTCCACCCAACTGAGCTACCCCGGCCAGGACTCAAGCTGGAATTTTTAACACCGTGTTTCTTTCCTGGGTTCTGATTATAGCTGGGTGACTTAAACTAACATTTCTCCGTCTCCTGGGCCTTGGTAAATCCATCTGGACACTGAGGGGAATGAGTCAGGTCAAGAGCTGTAAACTCGTTTGCCCTCGGGGCTCACCTAGACAGGTAATTAGAAGGAGCTGAAGCTGCTTGGAGGGAGTTGGTGCAACTACAGTGCACAGTCCGTCTCAATGTCAGCCCTTCAGGATCCCAAGAGTCTTCCCTCCGCCCAGGAGGGAGGGACAGTGGTAGTTGTGGAAGTGGGGAGGTGATATGCCCTCCTCCCTAAGGCCCCCAGGGGTCCCGGTGTGTGCCAGCCATGCGGCCTTGTGCAGCCGTACGTTGGACCCCAGGTTATTGTGGGTGCAGCCAGCTCCGTCCCATGTCTGTGCACATCCTGTGCTCACCCGCAAGTGGCTGGCCACGGGTCTGGCAGCCCCTCAGTTGCACGCCTGCTGGTCTGCACTAGGCTGGGGAGCAGGTGCAGGGGGGAGGGACCAGAGTCTTAGCTCACACATCCAAGCAACACCACTGAGCCGTTGCTTCCAGCTTATCTTAAAATAGCAACAGCTGAAGAAACCAGGCCACACAGGGCCGCGGGGGAGGGAGGGATGGATGGAAGGTGGCAGGGGAATGGCTCAGAGCCCCTACCCAGCCCATCTGTGAGCCTCCATCTCTCTCCAGCCAGAGGAGCCCTCAGGGTTATCTCTGGGGTCCCAGAGCCCCACACAGAGCCTGACGCACGGGAGCAGGGATAGAGAGGTGACTGCACATGCTGTCTGTCTCCCCATCCCATTCAGTAGAAGTGATGGAAGTGCAGGAGCCTGCCAGGTGCCGGGGAGAAGAGTATGGCCAGCTCTGCTCCACTCCCCACCCCCAGCCTCAAGCAGGGTTCAGAGAGACTTCACTTCTCATGCATTCCCCCCACTTCCAAATAAGCAATTTAATTAGGAATTCTGGCTGCACTGCACCAAAGCCTCACCTTCCCCTAATCAGCCAAGAGCTTCCCAGGGTAGGAATTGGGGGGACATCCCTGGCTGCCCTCACAGGCCTGTCCCTTCTCTGCCTGCAGCCTGAGGAAGTGGCCCAGGAAGCTGCTGAGGAGCCGCTGATCGAGCCCCTGATGGAGCCAGAAGGAGAGAGCTACGAGGACTCGACCCAGGTGAGGAGCAGCAGGGTGGGCTGGGCGGGGCTTTGGGCGCCCCAGGGGAGAGCAGGCATCCCCAGCTGGGGTGGGGGGTCCCTGGCAGGGTAGGGTCGGTCGGGCCAGAGAGCTTCAGGTCCCCGTTTTCTGGAACCCAGGTCCCCAGAGGAGTCCGCATGGAAGGAGGACAGTTGGGGTGTTCTACTGGGCCCCAGGGAACCCTGCCCAGGCCTGAACAGGCTGTTTCCAACTCCCAAGTGCCTTGTCTGGAGTGGGGGTTGCGGGTGGGGCGGATGCCCTGTTCCTCCTTAACAGGGAGAGGTCTCAGGCCCGGAGCCTGGCCACCTGGTTTCCAACCCCTTCCTCTTCTGCTCTTCCCCACTTCACCCCAATCCTTCTGATGCAGGAGGAGTATCAGGAGTATGAGCCAGAGGCCTAAGGGGCCAGGAGGGCCCACCACCAGCAGCACAATTCCTTCCTGGCCCCCGCCTCGCCTCCCAGAGCCAGGGCTGACCTTCAACCCCTTCCCCCCCAAATACGAGATCTTCCTACACTCCGAGGCGCCCCCCTGGGAGCCTGCGTTAGTATCTGTCCATCTGTCTGTCCTTCCCGCCGGCATCCAACCCCCCCGGGGCCTGGACAGGGCCTGGCCTGCAGACGACAATGGGAGCCTCGCCGCCCCACCGGTGTTGCCCTGCCCGCCCCACCCCGTCCAGTGTCTGCGCGGATGTAGCATGTTCTATATGTGTTTTTTAAACCAAGACGCCCTACCCTACCCCAACAGAGAGGCCCCTCCAGAATCCCCCCTCCACTCCCACGTTCACCCCAAACCCGTCCCCCCCCCTAATTTTTTTTTTACCAAAACCGGGAGTCAGGCTGTGCCATACCCCTCCCCCAGCCGGCCCGGTCCGAGCGCGGGCGTTGTGCGTGTCGTGATTGTGGCATGGAGAGCCCCCCGCCCCTGTGTGAGCGCGTTCCGGGCGGGCGGCCCGGCCGCCCCCTCCGTGTCCATGAATAAAGTCAATCTGTCCGCAGCCGGTGCCACGCGGCCGGGGCTGGGGCGCCAGAGGGGGAGGGGGGGGGCGGCCGACGGCCTTCCAGGTCTCCACCTGCCCCGCTCCCTTCTTTGGGGCCCGCCAGCCTCGGCCCGGGTGTGGGACTGACAGCCTCGGACCCCAGCTTCCCAATCTCCCACCCTCCCGTGGAACCATGTGGGGGAGAGGGGCTCTCCCGGCGGGGACCAGCCGCTGCGGGCTGCGGGGCGGGGAGGCAGCCTCCGGAGCCACCTGGCGGCGGCAAAGCGCCTGCGGCCTGGTCGGGGAGGAGGGGAGCCCCGGGGAGGAGGGGAGCCCCGGCCGGCCGCCGCGGCGCAGGGCGGACGGGTTCACACCTCGCGGGTTCACACCTCGCGTCCCTCGCAGCACGGGCGCGCGGACACGGGCGCGCGCCAGCCGGAGTGCACGCTCCCGGGCAGGCGCTCCCGTGCGGACACGTGCACACTCACGGCTGCACGCGCGCCGCGAAGTCCTCGGAAACCTGGAAAGACGATGCTGTGCGCAGACAGACCTCTCTCCTCCCCAGAGCATTTACACGCGCGCGCACACACACCCCTGCGCGCACGCACACTTGCACACACCTGCCCAAAGCAGACAGACCCACCCACGGGGACGGGCGATGGGCCGCCGTCTCTGGAGTCACAGCTCGGGCTTCACCCCTCCCGGGAAGGCGCCCGGGGGTTTGCGGCCCGGGCTGAGGCGGGCGAGGGTCTGCAGACACCTGGAAGCCGGCCAGCCCCCTGGAACGGACCGTTACCGACCTCGGAGGGACCCCAGCACCGCCTCGGTAAGGGAAGACGGGGCGGAGACGTCACGTGGCTGCGCAGAGGCCCCGCCTCCGTCAAGACGAAGGAGCCGCTCTCATTGGCTGAGAAGCTCCCCACGAGGCCCCGCCCCCGCCGATGCGCCGCGGTCTTGGCCGCCGAGCTCCTTCTTTTCATCCCCACTGAAGCGGGGTCCCAGCCCCGGCGGAAGCCCCGCTTTTCCTTGCCGCTGGATCCCCTCCCTCCCCTCCCCAAGCCTCGCCTGCGTAAGAGCTCACCCCCCCTCTCTGCCGGTTCGGACATCCTTTCGGACTCCGGCCCCTGGGTTGGAAGGAGCTCGGCCAATTCAGTCCACGCCGAGTGTCAGCGCTGCCTCTTTCCCGAGGGGGAGGGGCCGGGATGGGGCCAGGCTGGGAACTCCTTGAGCACTGCGGGGGATCCCCCCGCTGGGGTCACCTTGGCCTGCCGTGTACCGAGCCTTTGCTTCCGGAAGTCGGAGGCGGCTGGCAGACGTGTGTGGGGGGATGGAGGGAGGGGGGTGGTTTCTCTGACTCCCTGTGCAGGTGCCAGGATCTCCAGATCCCTTTTGACTGAATGAGGGCACTATTTACAACCCACAGGACGCGGGGATGGCAAATTCCTGGCCCTCCGTTTGAATCTGGCATCTAGAGATGCTTAATGTGCTAGCTAGCGCAAGATTTAATTTTTTTATGTGATTTCAGTTGGCAACAGCCCTTTTCTCTCCCTATTCACTCATTTTCCTGAGCCGACTGCTAAAGAATCTGAGTTTTCCACCTCCTCTCCAGATACCAGCACCGGATCCCCAGTTTTAGATGCCAGAACAAGGTTTGCCATCTGGCTTGGGGTGGGGGTGGGTTCTTCTTCCTCCTCCGTTGCCAAGCCACGCACCTGGTTTTCTGAGCCTGGCTTCTACCCAGAGACCAAGGTTGTCTGCTGCCAGGGTCGCTTTTAAATTGTATTCCAGGCACTGGCACAGAGGTGTCAGCGGGAGAGGCCAGCCCTGTGTCAGATGGCAGCCCTGACTGTGGACGCACATGTAAGAACACACACCCCCTGCGTCCCTCCCTGGTGGCAGGCGTGGAGCTATTCACCAAGCGCCCAGTAGGTCTCAGGCGTCTGACATCGGGGTCCCCATCAATTTGACTTGACATTGTGCTCAGTGATTCCTTGTTATTAGACCCAGCCTACAGAGGAGAGAATGGAGGCCAGAGAGGCAATTACCCGCCTTGGGAAACACTGGTAGGAAGTGACCAAGGCCACAAGCCTGATCCCAAAGCCCAGGTTCCCCAAAGGGACTTGCTCTGGGGGGAGGGAAACACACAACGCCATCAGTAAAGGAAACGGTGGGGGCAGCAGAGTGGAGATGAGAGAGGTTTGCGCAATTTCATGCAGACTGCGAGTGAGGTTGGGGGGGGGGGAGGTGAGGTGTTGAGCTGTGTGTGCACACTTACATACACGATGGGAATGTATCAGTTGATGTGTGTGCACGGAGATTGCCCGCATGTGTTGTGTGTGTTTAGTCACCCAGCAGTACGTGCTGCACGCATGCTCTGTTCTTACAAGTGAGGGGCTGCAGGGACAGCCCTGCAGGTCGCTGCCCCGGCAGAACTCCTGTCCCACGGACCAAGGTAACTTTGAGTTTTGTGAAGACCATAAAGCAGGGTGATGTGCCTGGGAGAGACTGGTGAGCAACGTTAAATGGGCGGTCGGCTCAGGCCGCCGAGGAGGTGAGGGTGGGGCTGAAACCTGTGTGAGAAGGAGCTGGCCTGGGAGATCTGGAGACAGCCTGGTGGCCGAGGAGGCGCCCACCTCTCTGTGTCTGCGAGGACATGGGCGTGCGGTCCGCTTGGCTGAGCCCGGCTGGGCCTGCTGATATCTGCGGGTCCAGCCCTACCGCGCCCGATCCACACCTTCCCTTCTGTGCCTGTGCTCTTTCCTCCACAGCTGCCCTCAGCGCAGCCTGGTGGAATCCTTCCCTCCTCCAAGCTCCTCCTAGTCCTCCAACAGAAACGGTTAGTCCCCGTCACCCCCGTCCTGCGCAGTGTGCACACGGTGACCCCTCCCACCGGTGTCGGCACTCTGTGGGCCTAACCGGAAATCGCCCCTCTCCCCCTGATGAAGGGCTGGGGGCTGTCCCTGTGTCCCTACCGTTTCCAGGTTCCCTCCCAGCTTCCCACTCCACCCCCCCTCCCCCCGCCCGGAACTTTATTTTTGTTTGTCTCCCTTCCCTATTTATAGCTCTCTCCCCTCCAGAACCATCCCTGCATCCATCCTGTTGCCTAGAAACTGGCTCTGGGCTGAGGGTGGGGGAAGGCCAGGCCAGCCAAGGCAGGGGGAAGGAAGAACTGTCACCCACTCCCCCTCCCAGCACTGCTCTCCGGCTCCCAGAAGCCCACACCAGCCTCCGCCCAGCACCCACACGTGTTTCTTAAAAGATAAAACAAAATGTGGGAAACAGCAGCCTTTGTGACTTGTGAAGCCCTTCACAACTTCTAGCGGGCAACATATACCCCAGTCACTGGTGCCTCTCAACAGCCTACCCCGTGGGAGGCCTGGACCCATTTTTTTTAAATGAGGAAACTGAGGATCCGGGAAGTCAAGGTCTCATAGCTCATGTCCTCTCCGGAGAAACTCTGTGGCTTCATTGGGGTATTGGCCTGAAACACTGAAAAGAAGTTTTAAGAGCACAAGTAATCCCAAAATCCATTGTTTTTCAAAAGGGCGAAGAGAAAAATGTCAAGATTTATCACACACCGAGCAACCAACGCTGCCACACACCCACCATAGACTCTGCCGTGCCCCACACCATGGTCCCAACATGTCCCTGCAGCGCCCCAGCCATGCCACCCTACGTGCCCCCCACGCCCACCCTCCTTGCCCAATTGCAGTTTGACTCCTGGTCCTGAGGATCGCCTTCCACAGATGGGACCAGGGAGCCTGAGCTCGCTTCCTGGCTCTGACTTCACGAGCTCTGTGATCTCAGACAGTTCATGTAACCTCTCTGAGCCTCTCTGAGAATGCCGATTTCCACCCCAGAGGACTAGGAGGAGACACTGATGAGAAAACCGCAGAGTGCTGTGAGGTGTGACTAATTCAAATAGTTGCTATTGCTACGGTCACTATCAGGGCCAAGAGGCAGGGCAGGGGAGCCAAAATGGGCCCGGGCTTACCCAGGGAGCCCTGGCCCGTGTCCAGGCAGAGGACTCCTTTCCCTGGAGGAAGGGGGGTCCGGGGTGGGGACTGCCTGAGAGCACCTACAGACAGACCACTGAGGAGCGGGAGGGCACAGAGGCCCTCAGGCCTGACTCCCCCGGCTCTCAGGCATCCCCATCCCCTACTGCTCTTCTCCCTGTCTCCCACCCTGAAGGCCCACTTGTGTCTCTGAACTTGGCTCTCTGGGCAGAATGGGGGAGAGGGCTGCCTAGGAGCAGCTGGGCCATGATTCAGCCTGAGTCACCCATCCAAAGGCTGGGGCCACCCCCAGCTGGGCCAGAGCCCGCAGCTGCTGGGGGTGGGGAAGTGGAGAGGAAGGGAGGAGGCTGTGTGGGCAGCAGGCTGTGCTCACATGTGCTCAGGCCAGGGGCTTTCATGACTATCAGAGCAGCTGTGAGGGGCTGGTGCATATGAAGAGGTCAGAGTGGGGAGAGTGACTCCATGGACACCGGTTAGTTATCCGGGTTGACTGAGGAGGCAGGGTTTTCGTGCGTGCACGCACACACCTGCACGTGATTGGGTGTTGCAAATAGTCTTCTGAGTAAATGAAGAAGAGCTAATAGTAGGGACTGAAGTGTGGCTCCCAGCTTTATCGCTTTCAGCTATGTGACCCTGGTAAGTTTCCTAACCTGTCTAAACTTCTGTTTCCTCGCCTATGAAGTGGAAATAACAATACTATCACTCACAGATGATTTTTCTTAAGAAGTAAGTGTAATGAGAGGATGACTATAAAACAATTAGGCAGGCAGTAAGTGGTGCATCATTATCACCATCCACCGGGTTATACATTGCCTGCATAGGACAGGCACATACCTGAGTGTCTATGTTCAGTGCTGTGTCTGAACGAGCCTTGGGGGATGGGAGGTCTGGGTGAATATTTCTTGAAGGAGCCAGTGAATGTGTGTTGTGTGTACAATTCTGAAGCAAACACAAGCACTTTCCAGAAAGCTGGGTTCTCTCTCTGCCATATGATCCCATCTCTCCCCTCACAGACACACACAAACACACACACACACACACACACACACACACACACACTACCGCCACCACCACATCTTCCATAGAGGCTGTGATTTGCTGAAATTGGCCTAGACCTGGACCAGTGTTCAAGCAAACAGGTCAGGAACCGTTGCATTGGAACTCTCAGACCTTCTCAAAAACAAAGCTGGAATGGGGGTAACTGGCTAGACCCCAAGGGTGGGTGTGCCTGTATATGAAAAGGGGACTATGTTTGATAAAGTGGACATGAACATCAATAAGCATAAGATGTGTGTGTGTGTGTGACTCGCGCGCGCAGGAGTGACACTGGGGGTGGCTGCTGTCTCCACTCTGGTACAGTCTGCTTGTCTCCATGGAGCCTGTTGCCACACATGCTTGCTTTTCAGAAAGTCACCGGGATTGTTTTCTCCACCCCCAGCCTGGGCGCCAGCCAAGGAGCTGCAGGCACTTGTTTATCTTTTGGTGCGTACGCGTGTGTATGGCTTCCCAGCGGCAGACCAGCCGAGATACACACACACACACACACACACACACACACACACGCTCTCACACAGCCATGCTGGTTGTCACAGAAGGAGCCTGAACCCCAGGATGAGCCAAAACCTGTGCCCAGACCAACTCGCTCTGCACGGGAACAAAGATGACCCCTCAGCAGCCTCAGGGGACACGCCACAGGCTTAGCAACCCCCAAAGCTCCAGGCAAGTGTGAGAGCCAGTTGCCCCCCTGGCCTGGGTGCTGTACGCTAACCCCATCCCCCAGAACTAGTCACTGCACAGCAAGTGGACACGCCTGGGTCACTGCCCCCCCTAAAGCTGGCAGTGGGGTAAGTCCCACCCCACCACTTGGACTGGAGTGGTTCGCCATGGTCAGAAAAGGGGCACAGTGTTGGGCTCACCATTACCCTGGGGTCCCCCATGAGTGCTACACTATGCTTGGTGCTTGGTGTGGGATTTTTATTTGTTGTTTGGGGTTTGTTTGTTTTTTCTCCCTACATTCTCCTTAGAGCTCTGAGAGCTCATACATATGAAGTTGAGGCTCAGAAAGACCTTAATCAAGGCCACACAGCTACTAACTGGAAAGACCTTAGTGCTTGGTTTTTGTTGTCTGGAAACTTTCCATTTTAAACGTTTTTATCAACAAGTCCCCATGGAACAAGAGTGTTTGGAGTGTGGCAAAGGGCACAGAGGGAAAGAGGCCCTGACTGTGCCCAGGTAGCCGACAAGGCCAGGGCTCTGACCACATCCTCGCAGACGACCTTACCATTCCTGCGCCCGCCAGGAGGACTCCCAGCAGCCAGGACCTGCGTCTTTGTCACAACGCTGCCCTCTGGCTGTGGATCCCACTTGCCCCATGCACTGTGAGCCAGAAGCCCCTGGAATTAGCACTCAGCCCGTGTCTACGAGGTGCTCGGATATAAATATACCCGCTCCCTCACCCTTGGCCAGGGAATTCTGGGATGTGCCTTTATCCCATTGCCCAAGACTTCCTGGGGGATTAAGCTTCACTCTCCCACTGTGGTAGCTGGCCTACTAACTGCCCCTTATTGGATGCCTTCCTCTCCCGGGTCACTTTCCCACTCCCCTGCTGGTGTCCCTGCACCTCCCAAATAGGCCACAATCTCTCTTCAATTCAGGTCTGTAAGCTGCCCCAAAGCACTAGGCCCCATCTTTCTCTTCCACACTAAGCATTTGGGCCCAGCCATCATGCTCTCCCTTCCTGGCACCTCCCATTCCTGTCTCTACTGCCCCCCTCCCATCACGAATACCTTCAATCTCCTCCTAGCCCCGTATAGAAACCGTGATGTCTCCTTTCTCCCTCCAAGCCCAGACTTGTGGGAAGAGTCATATCCTTGTCGCTCGGTGCCTTACTCCTATTTACTCATTAACCACCACCACCACCCGCAGTCTGGCTTCCACCCCCACTACTCCACTGCCTATGCTTTCATCACATTCCCATTGCCTTCTTTTTAAGTCCAGAGGACATCTCCCAGGCCATATCCTATCTTCCTGATGCAGTCAGCCCTGCCCTTCTGGAACATTCTCTCTCTTTGACTTCAGAGACATCACACTCTCCTGGGTTTCTTCTCGTTTCTCAGACAACTTTCTCTCTCTCTCTCTCTCTCTCTCTCTCTCTCTCTCTCTCTCTCTCTCCTCTTTCCCAGTTGGTCCTTTAATGGTGGAGCTCCTCAGGCTGGATCTGAGGTCTTCACTCACCCCCCATGGTCTACATGCTCCCCTCATGCACCAACACGTCCTCATGACTTTCATCACCAGCTTCCTGGTCTGTCTGCCCTGGCCACTCCGGAGCTCCGCTCTGGACTCTTATGTGAAAGCACGGCCCTCCCACAAGCCCCTTCTTTCCCCAGGGGCTCATCGGTATCTGTTCTCCATCCACTTGGCTCCCCAATGCAGAACCTTAGAGAGACAGCAGAATCCTCTGTCTTCTCACACCCACACCCAGCCCATGATCAAAGCTTCTCTCTCCATCCCAACAAACGCTGCCATGCTTCAGAGAGCAGCATCTCTCCCCTAAACAACCCCCAAGGCCTCCTCACTCCTGCCCTGGTCTGGTTCAGATGCGCCCCGCCCCAGGCGGGCTTAGATCATAGGTTGGGCCTGCCACTTTTCACGTCTTATGCGCCTCCCCCAGCCTCCATGTCTTCATCTGTATCACCGGGACAATAATGTTTACCTGGAAGTACTGTAGGGGGAATAAAATGAAATGACGAAGGTAGAATAGGGTTTGTAAACGGTGAAGCAAAGTGCCGTTGTGGGCAGCGAATGAGCAGTTTTCAGGGCCTGAACGTTAGAAAGCGGGCCGGGAGGGGAGCTGTCCGTGGTGCTGAAAACTCTGTCGGGCGTTCTGCGGTTTTCTGCTTCCCTGGGTTGCTGGCTCAAGACACTGGCCCGACAGATTTTCTTCGTTTGCCATCTAGATTTCTTTTTTTAAAAGATCACGGTGACTTAAGGTTCACCAGGTAAGTGACAGGAATGAAAAATAGGGGTTAAGTGTGTGCAGAAACAAGTGATTTATCAGTATCTCAACATTCTTCTCTGAAAAATGGGGACATAATACATTAATATTAACACTCTTCTAAGTGATTGGAAATTGAAATTAGATGAAACCTGTAAACAAAACTTAACACGGAGTCTGCCCCTAAATAAGCGTTACATTAACATTAGCGGTTGCCATTTTTAGTGGGTGGTTTCACAAGCACATGTGAGAGGGTTCTATCCTCTCTCTCTCTCTCTCTCTCTCTCTCTCTGCAATTACGGAATTATTTTTTCTCCTCTGGAAAGTCATAGGGGAGGGGGCTGTTTCTCTGCTGAGAAATGTCGGGGCAGGGTGGGCTGCAAGTCCTGACGGATGCACTAGGCCATTCACATTTTACTGGGAGCCCCTGAACATCTGCTTCGGGCTCCTCCATCCTCCCAAGGCCACTGTGGAGTGATTCACATTAGGCCCGTTTTATAGATGGGGAAATGGAGGCTCGGAGAGGTGAAGCGATTTGCTCAAGGGTGCCAAGGGGGAGAAGAAGTGGACTTGCACAGATGGTCACCTGGCTGGGAGGCGGGTGGCGGGGGAATCCAAGGCGCTTCCCCTCAAACCCCCACCCCACCCCACCCCCACCCCACTCCCACCCCCACCCCCACCCCCGGTGTCCGCTCCACTCGCGGGCGTGGGCAGCGGCGAGACAAAGGGCGGGGGCGGGGAGGGAAAGGCCGGAAGTGCGGCCGGGGCGGAGGCGGGAAATCTCCCCGCTATGTGAGCTCGGAGATCTCACCGGCCTGGGTCCCCATCCACGGAGCGGCTTCCCCTCTCCGAACCCCCATTCCCCTCTCGGGGAGGCGCGGAGAGAGGGGGTGTCTTGGGGCCGGGTTGGGTGAGATTCGAGGCAGCGCGCCCCGCCCTCCGAAGGCGCGCGGCCCCGGGGCAGCCCCTCCACCACCACCACCACCGAGCCTCCTAGTCTGCGAAACGGGAACCCGATCGATCGATCGATCGATGGGGCGGGAGCCCAGAAGCCCAGGGGCCATGCCGAGGGGCGTCCCTCCCTCCTCCCTCCCTCCCTCTCTCCTCCCTCCCTCCCCGGCTCCCCGCCGGCACCGCCCCTCCCGGCTCGGGCCGGAGTCGGCAGCGCGCATGCCCGGGGCGGGCGGGGCGCGGGGCGGGAGCGGGGCCGGCGCGGGGACGGCGGCGCCGAGGCCGAGGGTCCGCCGCCAGCCGGCCGAAGGCAGCCAGGCCCTCGGGGCGGCCGGGAGCCGGAGCGCAGCGCCGAGGAGACCGAGGGCCGCACCGCGGGGTAAGCGCCGCGCCGCGCCCGCTGCCCCTCCGGGCGGGCGGGCGGGCGGCGGAGAGCCCCTTCTCCCTCCCGCCGAACCCGGGGCCGCTGTCCGGGGTCTTCGAACCCCCTGGGTGCCGGGCTTCGGCCCCGGGCGCGGCGTGCGTCCGGCCGGAGCCCTGGTCCGTGTGCGCCCGCGGCCGGGGGCGGCAGGTGCCCGGTCCTAGGCTCCCTCCCGGCCGGGGCGGGGCGGGGTGGGGGCGGGTCCCGCCGTCCGGGCCGAGTCCCCGAGGGGCCCCGCCGCCGGCCAGCCCGCGTGTGCATAGAGCCCTGGCCCCGCAGCCCGCAGCCCCTTTGTTCCGCATGGCCGTGTGCGTGTGTGCGTGTGTGTGTGTGTGTGTGTGTGTTGGGGGGGTGGGGAGGATAGGGGGGACGCGCTTCCCTCTATCACGGGGAGGGGGCCGCCTGCGTTGATTCATTTCTCCCCTTAGAGCAAGCTCAGAGCTCGAGTGGCTCTGCTATCCGTGAGACAATGAGCACACTCGCTGTTGCACACTTAGTGAGGCACGCACTCTGGGGTCTCTCATCACACGCTGTCACACAATGCATGAGGCCATAGGTCCACGAACGTACGTACACTGTGGGCCTTGGTCATTCCATCAGACTCGTAAACTTGGCCACCTGTGCACCCACCCCGTACACCCCGTGGGGAGCCTTCCGTACACACCCAGGCATAGCTACGCACTCACACCAGCCATCATTCTCCGCTCACCAATGCTCCCTGGTCCTGACACACTCACAGCACACCCAGCTCTGGCCTGCGTGTGCCTGTTCACACCTGCTCGTCACGGTGTCCCCTCCTGTAGCCCCAGTCCCCGGAGTAGGCCGTCACACTTGTGTGCACTTTCCCTGCCACACACACTCTGTCTCTGAGCTTAATATCCACCTTCCCCCACATGCAGCCCCAGTGTGCACACTCTTGCCCTCTTGAGGATGGATGGATGGATGGATGGATGGATGATCTGGGGGCCATTTCTGGAAGAAGGTTTGGCCATCACCCTTGTGAAGCTCTTTCTTGCCTCCAGCCCCGGCAGGGAGCTTCCTGCCGTGAGGGTACTGAGAGACGAGGGTAGGAGAGGGTGAGGGGCAGCAGACCAGGACTGTTAGACAGACACAGGCCACACTCATGCTTGTCAGAGCCCACAAGCCTTTATAGGTCCCGTTACTATGGGAGGAGGTGTTCGCTGGTGGCTGGCAGCCCTGGGAAGAAGTCCTAGAGGGAGAGGAATGGGCTGGCCAGGTCTCTGAGCCGGAATGGGCACTGCCAGGGGCTGCTCTGCCCGGGAGCAGGGCCCACCTCCAGGCCAGCTCCCCCATGAGACTCTGGGGCCCTGTAGCCACACATGTGCACACCCACAGGGTCCAAGTGGCCCCCGTGTGACACCGACAAACAGGCTGTGTTATGCATATGTAGGTTGTTCACGTGTACACTGAGCTCTTCTTAAGCAGAATGCAAGAGCCAAATCCCGGCTCCCAGGCTGGCCTGGGCTGGTGCATTCTACACTCCCTCTGCACACACACCTCAGGGGTCATCTGCTCGTGGGGTTCGTGGTTCCCGTAGGTGAGGTGTGCATAGGGGACACTCTTTTGGGGGGGGGGTAGGGGGACCCTCTTGCTTCCTCTCCTGAATGTTCCCCGGTACGTTGCCAAAAAGCAGAAAGGGGTTTTAAGAATCAAGGGTCTGTGTCCAAGATCTTAGCTGATACCAGTCGGAAGAAGCCAGGTTTGGTGTTGGGAAACAATAGGCTTTGAACCACAGTCCCCCACCCCATCTGTGTGCCTTTGGTGTCCAGTCTTTTCTCCCTCTGACCTGCGTCCTCACCTGTGAAATGGGTAACAGTGCTCCCCTCGTGAGGTTTCTGTAGAGTCCAGATGCTAAAGGGCTGGGCACACAGTGGGAGAGTGACGGAGGGGAGGGGGGTGAGAAGGTGGCACCCCAGGCTTGAACTGCCCCTTGCAGAAGTGGCTGGCTGGTATCAAAGCTTTTCCACAAGCCGGGAAGGGCCCAGCAGAACGGTGAGCGGAGAGCCCGTGGGAACGGTATCGTGGCTGATCGTCCACCCCGGGCTGGGCCAGCTCTGCTGAATATAACCTGTGTCCCCTCCCCCACTTCACAGACTGGGAACGACCCATCCGCAGTCACGGAGCTAGTCCATGCTCAGGCTTGACCCCACACCTTTCTGACCGTGGCCAGGCTCTCTGTCCCTTCCCCAAAACCCATCCCAAGTCGAAGGACCTTGCGCTGGGGGCTGAGACACCGGCCTCTGCCAGGCGCGCCTTTGGGAGGGGGCATGTCACCAGCGGGGCCCTGCCTGCCCCCCGGGACCCCAGGCTCCTCCTCCAGGAAGTAAGAACACGACACCTGCCCGGCACCCGGGGCCTGCACATAAACACGGGGCCTTGTGTATGAGGCCACGTCCCACCTTTCTGTCCAGTCAAGGGTCAGAACTCAGGTGGCTACAGGCTAGGTGGAAAACGTACACGAGAGGCTGGCTGTGAGAAAGAGGATGGCGCAAATGCAGTGACCCATGGCAACCAGCACCAGCCTTCTGTGTGCAGGACACCACGGGGAGGGCCCGTGGCTGGGGCTAATTAGAGAGCGCACCTCCCGCTAACGAGGCTGTCACTGCGTGGCTCCTGCTGACTGTTGCCATGCAGAAAGCAAGCTCAGATCGCCAATTTTTAGTTTTCCAAGAGGATCTAGAAATATGGTTTTCACATCTAACTTTTAGAAGTTAATTCCTTTTTAAAAAAAAAAATTTTTAGCCCTCTGGGTCAAACAAGCGTAGCTACGGACTGGGTTTGCCGGTGTGTGCCTGTGCTCCCTGCCCCCTCCTGGGAGCGCAGCTGGGCGCTGACAGGCTGAGTGGATAAAAACAGGCCTTCCACAGACACAGCGGCCCCAGGGCGCAGCCCTGCGCACACCTCTCCTCTTCGTTAATTCGCACAGCAGCCCCGTGGGAGCGGGGGTGCGTTTGCCAGGGTCCCCCGTGAGAAGGAGGGACTCACCTAAGGTCCCAGAGCTGGTGAGTGGGGAGCAGTCAGTCCCGTCTTTCTGCTAGGCCACACCCCGGGGAGGGAGCGTGTTGGAGGGACCAGTGTGAGGGGACCCAGGGCTGGGCTACCCAGGGTGAAAGAAGGGGAAGTGAGGACTCAGAGCACCACTCCTACAGCCTGGTGAACTCCTTCCAGCGCCATCCCAAGCCCTCCCCCCTACACACACACACACACACACACACACACACACACACACCCCTGCCAGGCAGCTGTTGAATTCCCATTTCCCAGGAGAGGAAGCTGAGGTTCTGAGAGGAGGCATGGCAGGCAGACCCAGTTTCCTCCTGTGGAAAGTAAGAACAGAGCACAGAACGTGGGCCCTCCCTCTCTGGGCCATCTACCCAGTCGATCTGGCTTATAACCCCCTTTTCTACAGCCCAAAGGACCAGATAGGTCAGAGGTCTCAAGCAAGAGACCTCGGGGTCAACACTGGCCCACAAAAGTGAGTTCTCTGGCCTGTGGTGTATTTTTTACACTAACCAACACTTAAAATATAGGAAAGTCCAAGTTGGTGACTTTGCTCAAAAAATGAGAGCTGGCCATGCAAGAGCCACCTTTACTTCCCTGCCTCAGACGCTCCAGGGGTTCCCAGCAGCCTTAGGCTAAGCCCCCGCTTCTCCCCCATGGCCTGCACGCTGGGCGCCCCCCGCCCCCCACCTCCTCCCTCTCCCCCTTCCAATTCCACGCCAGCCACTGCGGCCTTCTCCTGGCTGCCTCCGCTGTTACCTCCTCAGAGGGGCCTTCCTCAAGCACATGTTAAACCAGCTGCCCAGTCCTTTGTCTCCACAGCATCTATATTTTTGAAATTGTCCCCCAATCTTCCCACACCTGAAAGGCAGGGACCATGCATTCCTCATTCACTGCTGTATCCCTAGTACCAAAAACACACATGTGAATTAATAAATGAATTCCTGCCCTAGCCAGTGGTGTAGATTGGAGCATTGTCCTGTGCACTAGAAGGCCACAGGTTCAACTCTCATATATATATATATATATATATATATATATATATATATGTGTGTGTGTGTGTGTGTGTGTGTGTGTGATTTTTTTACAGAGAGAATGGCCGAAGAATAGAGAGCCAGAAACATCGATCAGCTGCCTCCTGCACACCCCCCACTGGGGATGTGCCCGCAACTAAGGTACATGCCCTTGACCGGAATCGAACCTGAGACCCTTGAGTCTGCAGTCTGATGCTCTATCCACTGAGCATAACCAGTTAGGACCGATTGTCAGTCAGGGATATAACCAGGTTGTGGCTTCACTCCCCAGTCAGAGCGTATAGGGAGGCAACTGATTGATGTATCTCTCTCACATCAATGTTCCTCTTCTCTTCCCTTCTTTCTCTTTTCTTCTCCTCTCCTCTCTTTTCTTTTCTCTTTCTCCTCCTCCTTTTTCTTCCCCCACCCCCCTCTGCTCTCTAAAAAAAAAAAGAGAATAAATGAATTCCTACTCAGCAAGTAGAACTTAGTGCTAGAGGGGGCCATTGCTCTCTCGTTTGCCACAGTCCCCACCACTCCCGCTTGAATCGGGAGTCTTCAATCATGTCACTTACTTTGCTGTTTTTCTTATGGGAGAAAAACACTTCCCTGTGTCCATTTCATCATCTAGAGCAGGCGTGGGCAAACTATGGCCCGTGGGCCAGATCCGGCCCGTCCGGCTGTTCTATCCGGCCCGCGGGGAGCCAAAAAAGCGGGCCGTACCCTTTTATGTAATGATGTTTCTCTCCATCCATGCTCTTGTTCCAGCCCTCTGGTCCAGTTTAAGAACCCATTGTGGCCCTCGAGTTAAAAAGTTTGCTCACCCCTGATCCAGAGCCAAAAAATGAGGATGGACACAGTCCATACCACTCAGATCTGACGCCTGCTTGACCCCTGTGGGCCAGTGACCTTCCAGCTCATTCTCTCTTCATGCTGCTAAAAACCAGATCCAAAGACTTCCAGCCAGGCCTCTTGGGTGCTTCAAACCTATCTCATAGCCCTGGCCAGTGTTTCTCAGCAGTTAGTGTAGACCCGTGCATTGAAGGGTTGCAAATTCAGTTTCCGGTCAAGGGCACATATCTGGGTTGCAGGTTCTCTCCCTAAACCTGGTTGGAGCTTGTGCTGGAGGCACTTAATGAATGTGTCTGTCTTACATTGATGTTTCTCTCCCTCTCCCTCTTCCTCTCCCTCTTCTTCTCCCTCTCCCTCTCCCTCTCCCTTTCCCTCTCTTTTTCCCTCTCTCTCTCTCCCTCTCCCTCCCTCCCTCTCTCCCTCTCTCTTTTTTTCTCTCTCTCTCTCCCTCTCTCTCTCTCTTTCCTCCTCCCTCCATCGTCCCTTCCCTTCCCCCTTCCCTTCCACTCTCTCTCTCAAAAAAAAAAAAAATCAATGGGAAAAATATCCTGGGGTGAGGATTAACAACAACAATAAAATCCCGTCTCACAGCTGCTTCTGTACATTCCCCTATAAGTCCCACAGGCACCCAGGTCACCTTCCCAAGACCCAGTGCCCACCATTATCTGTAAGACCACCCCTCCCCCTGTCCCCCCATTAAGGTGATGACCCCACCACCACTTTAAGTCCCATAAGCCCAAAGCCTGTGGGCCCAGTGGTGAACAGTAGGAACTATGTCCCCATCCAGGGACCTAAGTCCAGGCAGAGACCCAGAGGTGTAAGTGCAGAGTGACACGAGTCTGGTCAGAGGAAAACTGGAGGCCGTGGGGACCCTGAGGGAGCTGGTGGACAAAGAAGGCTCCCAGGGGTGGAGGAGGCACTTAAACTGAGACCCGAAGGTGGAATGAGAGGCAGGCAGGAGGGGAGAGGCCACCATGGGAGATGTGAACCACAGAGGAACCCTGAGGTGGTGGTACGCTTATGGATGTGTGTGAGTGAATATGGGTGTATGTGCATGTGTGCGTGAATGTGGGGGGTTGAGTGAAATGGATGTGTGTGCTAGTGAAAACGGGTGTGTGCATGCGTGTGCGTGCATGTGTATGCTTTGGAGGAGGAAGTGCATAATGAATGACACAGCCCAGAGGTCAGTAAGTCTGCAGGGTCTTGAGAGCACATTATGGAGTTGGGTTTGACCCTAAAGGCAGTAGAGAGTCATTAAAGGTTTCTGTCTTTCTTGTTTTATTGTTTTTTAAGTCACAGCTCACCCAACCAGCGTAGTTCAGTGGTTGAGCGTCAATCTATGAACCAGGAGATCACGGTTCGATTCCTGGTCAGGGCACGTGCCCAGGTTGCAGGCTCCATCCCCAGTGTGGGGCATGCAGGAGGCAGCTTATCAGTGGTTCTCTGTCATCATTGATGTCTCTCTCTCTCTCTCTCTCTCTCTCTCTGAAATAATAAAAAAAGTCATAATTCACATTCAAACTTTATAGAGGGGCAGGCAAAAAAAAATCTCTTCCATTTCCAGATCCCTGGTCTCACTTCCCAGAGGCAACCACTACTAAAAATCACATGAGTTTCCTCCTAGAAACATTCTTTTCATAACTAAACCATAAATGTGAGTCTGTCCTTTACCTTGGCTGCATGCAGGGATCCCTCTGGCCATGCTGTCCCCTGGCTTTTTTCACTTATTTTATTCTGGGCATCTTTCCTCTTCGCTCCACACATCCCGACAGCTACGAGGTGTCCCAGTGGTTGCCCTGCACTTTCTGAACACACGTCTTGGTTTTCTTCTCATCACCAGCCACGTCCTCCTCACCTCTGTGCACCATCAGTCTGTCTTCAAGGCCGTCCCTGGAGGTGGGCGTGCTGGCCCAGATGCTATGTGCGCTGAAACTGATAAACATCCTTCCAAAAAGATTACAGCCAATTTACCACCCCAGGAAGAGCCAGGGGAAGTAAATTGCGTGGAATTGCGTGGTTGGACCAACATCTTAAAAGATCACTCAGTCATTCATTCAATAAATATTTATTGGGAGCTGCTAGCTTACGACTTGCTAGTCATTTTCTTGACTCTGAGGATACATAGGTACACACAACAACCCTACACACACACACACACACACACACACACACACACACACCTGCCATCATAGAGCTGACATTCTAATGGTAAAGCCAAGTCATAAGCAATTAACCCATGTAATATGTCGGATGGTGACAGGTGCTGTGAAGAGAATCTGAGCAGGGCAAGGGAGATGCAGAGCTCCAGCCAGTGTCGGGGAGGAGGCTGTGTTATACAGGGAGCAGACCATACAGATATCGGGTAGAAAAGCATTCCAGGCAGAGAGGACAGCCAGTGCAAAGGTCCTGGGGCAGGGGGTGTTCGAGGGTCAGCCATGCAGCCATTGTGGCCAAAGCAGCATAATTGATGCCGAATCCAGTTTGGCTCAGTGGCAGAGCATCGGCCTGAGGACTGAAAGGTCCCGGGTTCGATTCCGGTCAAGGGCATGTACATGGGTTGCGGACACATCCCCAGTAGGGGGTGTGCAAGAGGCAGCTGGTGATGTTTCTCTCTCATCGATGTTTCTAACTCTCTATCCCTCTCTCTTCCTTCTGTAAAAAAATCAATAAAAATATATTTTTTTAAAAAAAGCAGCATAATTGAGGGAGAGGTACTGGGGCCAGGAAAATGCAGAATCTCAAGGGTCACTATAAGAAAGATACTTTAACTTCACATAAGATTGAGGAGACACTTGCATTGTTCTGAGCACCATGGGGGGGAGGTGTGGGCACGATCTGCCTTGAGTCCTATTACGATCCCTCTGGCTGCTGTGTTGAGAATGAGCTGTTTGGGATGAAGAAAAAAGCAGGGATGATCCAGGTGGGAGATAGGACGGGTTAAGCTCGGGGTGGTGGCCAGATTCTGGGTATACTCTGAAGGCAGATCTCTTATGCTCTGCTGCTGGATGGGATGTGGGCTGTGACAGGAAGTAAAGGGTGACTCCGGGGATTTGGGCCCCGAGATGTAGCAAGGTGGCTCTGGAGCTGAGGCAGGAAGAGGGGGCCTCAGGCTCGCTGTGGCTGCCGGGTGTGCGACGGAACAGAGCTGCTGGCAGACCCAGCCGCCTGCCAGATCCTCTCCCTGGCTGTCCCCCAGGTACCACACGCCTGGCTTGTCCTCCCTTCCCCACATCTCCTGCCCAGCACCATTGCCTGGCAACCCACCCACCCCCATCCAGAAGCCTGCGGTCCACCCCCACCTGCACCCCCTACAGCCAGCTGGCTCCTGTCGGTTTTCCCCCAGAGCTCAGTCCTGCCGACTCCCGCTCCCAGGACCTTTCCTGAGCCTCTCACCCAGACCGCTGCAGCTGCTCCGGGTCCGAGGCAGAGGGGCTGGGTGAGTGAGTGAAGGAATGAAGCACTGGATGAATGAGATTGAATGAATGAATGACTGACTGGCCTCCTTGTAAGCCGTGGCCAGCCCCTCTCCTCCAGCCCAGCCTCCACCCACACCATTCCAGAGCCGTCTCTGAAAGCACACATGTTGGACTGTATCCCTTCTTAGACTATCAACTGCTCACAGCTCCCTGGGGCCTACACAGACGTAACTGGTAGCCTACAGACATATTTTATTTAGCCCCCAGAGTGTCGTGGTTTGTTTGGTTGGGTTTTTTTTAATCATGAATTAATTAGGACATTTTACATTAGAGTGCCGGATTTCCCACTTCTCACTGGTGCTACCAGGGTGCATTTCTCCAGAACAATACGTGGCTGGTGAAGTCGTGGTTCCCGCCTTAGACGGAGCATACAGTCAGTCACTGGTTTGCGACAGTCTTCACCACTCCCTATTGTTTTGTTTTTTTAAATATATTTTATTGATTTTTTTACAGAGAGGAAGGGAGAGAGAGAGCTAGAAACATCGATGAGAGAGAAACATCGACCAGCCGCCTCCTGCACCACCCCCCCACCAGGGATGTGCCCGCAACCAATGTACATGCCCTTGACCGGAATCGAACCCGGGACCTTCCAGTCCACAGACCCACGCTCTACCACTGAGCTAAACCGGTTCGGCACCACTCCCTATTGTTTTAGAGTTGGCTTGCTTCCCTCACGTAAACTACTGCCTAGCCCCAGAGTTTGTGACCCGTGGGCTAAAGGACAGAAGCATAATTTCTAGGCAGCATGGGGTGGGCTGACAAGGAAGGGTGATGGTTTCGGAAGTTGAAAGTTAGACCGGACAAATTGCGAAGGGCCTTGAATGCCATGTTAGGAAGTCAGGGTCGCCGGGGGCAGAGAAGCAGGGCAGTGATGTGGGTGGGTTTGTGCTTTTAGCCCAGACGGGGCCAGAGGATCCAGTGAGGAGGCCTGGCTGCTGGGAGGAGGGTGAGAGAGAGGAGGCGCAGATGGAGGAGGCATTTCTCCGCTGGGTCTCCCCCGAGCCTGAGTCCACTCTCTCTGTGTTTCAGCACCGGACAGCAGCCTGGGGCTGAAGCGTGGTCCTGAGGGCAGGTGGGCCGTGCTGAAGAACCAGCCTGGCTCCGGTGGCTTCGAAAGGACCCCATCCCTCGAGGACCCCAGCCCACAGCCCTCTGCTGCCCACAGGATGGGAGCCTGGGGGCTGGGAGCCCGGCCATGAGGGATTACTGCTCCTCCCCACCAAAGGCCAGCCCTGAACCCCCCAGGCACCCCCCTGCCCAAAGCCCAGGCATGGACTCCAGACACAGCAGCCCCAGTGTGGCTGGGGAAGGGGCGTCCTGCTCCGAGGATCCTGGCAGGAGTGTGGCCTGCCCATCCCTGACCTGCGTCCCTCCCCAAGAGGCAGCCACCAAAGAGGCCGTGGGAGCGCACGGAGCCTCGATCTCAGGAACACCGGAAGCCACCTTGTCTGGGACGCCGGAGCCTGTGTCCTCGGCGAACACTGATCCCTCGTCCTCGGAGAGCAGAAAGCCTATGTTCTTAGAGAAGTTGGACTCCAAGCCTTCGAAGCAGGCGGATCCCACTAGCACAGAGAAGGGAGATGCCGGGTCCTTGAGAAAGGCAGAACCCACTTTTCTAGGAAAGATAGAGCCTGCCGTCTCGGGAAAGGGGGAGCCTGTGGCTTCTGGAAGGATGGGTCCTGGGAGCCCAAGAGAGGAGGATCCTGTATCCTTGGCCAAAGTGGGCCCTGGGTGCCCACGACAGGAGGAGCCCAGCTGTTCAGGACAGAAGCTTCCCGAGTCCTCAGAAGAGGAGGGTTCCGCATCTGCAGGCAAGGCACATCTCGTGTCCTTGGGAAGGAGAGATCCTGGGCCCGCAGGGAAGGCGGATCCCGGGTCCTCGGACTATGCCCCTTCTGCGCCTGCAGGAAAGACAGATCCCGGGCCCTTGGCAACGCTGACTCCAAGGTCACCGGTCAAAATGGAGCCTATGTCCCATGGAACAGTGGCTCCGGGGCCGGCAGGAAGGGGTGGACGCTTGGAGACGACGGATCCTGTATCCATGGGAAATGCGGACACTGTGTCCTCTACAAAAGAGGACCCTCAGATCCCGGGAACGACGGAGCCTGCCTCCTCCGGAAAGGGCGACCCCGTGTCTGTGAGAATGACAGCAACCGGGTCTGCGGGGCGGGCGGAAGCTGGGTCGTCGAGCAAGGTGGGTCCAGTCTCCTTGGGGAAGGTGGGTCCTGTGTCCTCGGAGAGGCCAGAGCCCTTGCCTCCTGGGCGGGCTGAACTGACATCTGTGGGAAAGGCAGGAACCGTATCCTCAGAAAAGGAGGACTCGGCATCTTCCAGAAGAGCGGACCCCCTTATTTCTGCGGGAAGTCTAAAAACGTCATCGCCTTCTGGGAAAGTGAATCCCGAATCTTTAGGGAAGACAGACCCTGTGCCCTCGGCCCCAGGGGACCCCAAGCGCTTGGGAACAGCGGGACCCTCGTCTTCTGTAAAAACGGGGGCAGTGACTGAGGGGAAAGCAGCGCCCCTGACCTCAGAGCAAGCAGGTCCCGCGGCCTCTGGGAAGGCGGGTCCCACCACCTCAGGGGCGGCGGCGGCGGACCCCGCCTCGGGCAGGGTGGACCCTGTGAGCCGGGGGAAAGCAGGGACTGTGCCCCCCGGAGAAGTGGACTCCGTGTCTGCAGGGAAGGTGGCGCCCACGACTCCAGGGAAAACCGCCCTGGCCCCCTCGGGAAAAGCCGATGCTGCTGCCCCCGAGGGAAAGGTGGGCGCTCTGCCCCCAGAGAAGGGGGGTCCTGTGAACTCCACGAAGGTGGGCCCGGGGGCCTTGGGGACCGCAGACACAAAGCCCCCTGAGCAGGAGGGTCCCGCGGCGTCAGGAAAAGCAGCGGAGGAGGCCGCATCTCTGCAGAAGGAGAAGCCACTGGCCTCGGAGAGGGAGGGTCCTGGATCCTCCGGAAAGGCAGGCCCTGCGGCCCCGGGGAAGGCCCACGCTGCGCCACCCGCACCCCCGGGAAAAGCCGAGCCCCCATCTTTGGGGAACGTGCCCTCTGTGACCCTGGAGCAGGCGGAGGCCCCCTCGGGACCCAGGAAATCGGACGGTAAAGCCTGCGGCTCAGCCACTTCTCCTCCCTCCTCCGTTGGGGACCTGGTGGCGCAGCCGGCGGCGCCAGCCATCAGCACGGAGGCCCGCAGCCCGGGCCAGAAAGACGCCCCGGCCGCTGGGGCCCGGGGCAGCCCCGGCCCGGAGGCCGCCGACGCGCCCCCGCCAGGGCCGCGGACTCGGGACAACTTCACCAAGGCGCCGTCCTGGGACGCAGGCGCCCCGCCGCCGCCGCCGCCGCCGCCGCGCGAGGACGCGGGCACGCAGGCGGGCGCGCTGGCCTGCGTGTCGGTGGCCGTGAGCCCCATGTCTCCGCCGGAGGGCGCGGGCGGCCCGGCCTTCAGCTTCCAGCCGGCGCCCCCGCCGCCGCCCCCGCCGCCGCCGCGCGCGCCCAGCCCCGCGCCCGGGCCGCCCTCGCGCCGGGACGCCGGCCTGCAGGTGTCGCTGGGGGCCGCCGAGACGCGCTCCGTGGCCACGGGACCCATGACGCCGCAGGCCTCCGCGCCGCCCGGCGCGCCGCCCGCCTTCCCCGAGGTGCGGGTGCGGCCCGGCTCGGTGCTGGCCGCCGCCCTGGCGCCCCCGGAGGCGGCCGAGCCCGTGCGCGACGTGAGCTGGGACGAAAAGGGCATGACGTGGGAGGTGTACGGCGCCTCCATGGAGGTGGAGGTGCTGGGCATGGCCATCCAGAAGCACCTGGAGCGGCAGATCGAGGAGCACGGCCGCCAGGGGGCGCCCGCGCCGCCCCCGGCCGCCCGCCTGGGCCCCGGCCGCGCCGGGTCGGTGCGCGCTGCTGCTGCGCCCGCCGCCGAGGGCGCCGCCAAGCGCCCGCCCGGCCTCTTCCGCGCGCTGCTGCAGAGCGTGCGCCGGCCCCGGTGCTGCTCTCGGGCCGGCCCCACGGCCGAGTGATCGGCTCCCCTTTTGTACGCCCCGGTGTCCGACCTTCTCAGGCTCCCTTCCGGACGCCAGGCCCCTGGAAGGCCTCCAAGGCATCCCCGGGCAGCCTCTAGTCTAGGGCCTTCTCGTCCGTCCTCTTTTTTCTCAGCCCCTTCTTCCCCTCCCCTCCCACACAAATGAACCCTCTCTACCCAGCTCCCTCCTGGCCACGAGCCCACGAGCCCAGCCCTGACTCCCTACGGTCCCCTCTCAGCTCCCAGCCCCACCCCCTCCCGGTCACACGGGGCGACCTCCGGGACCTGCTCAGGACCCGGGCCCTGAGGGCTGGCGGGCTGCCAGTGCCGGCCAGGCCCCCAGGATGGGCAAGACTGTGTGCGTGAGCTCCAAGTGTGCAAGAATCGGTGTGCGAGGCCCCAGAGTGTGCAAGGCTCCGAATGTGAGGCCCTGGGCGCGTGTGTGTGAAATTGTGTCCTCTCCCCCCACCCCCCCACGGGCCTTCCCCACGGCCCAGGCATCTCTTGCATGCTGGTAGTCATCCCCAATTCCTGTCTCCCCTCACCCGGCCCAGCTCCCAGCCCTATGCCCGCCCTCCCAGGACACTCTTTACAATCCCCATGGGGGGGAGAGGGGTGGGGGAGGCAGCGGCAGCAGCGCCCTGGCCCTGCAGTTGAAAGGAGAGTCCCAGAAAGGTCAGAGGGCCTCGGACAGGTCTGGGGTACAGGTCAGGGCCTCAGGCAGACGGAGGGGCGGCTGGTCCCGGGTTTTGGGGGCTCGGCGGAGAGCTCGTGCTCCAACCACAGCGGTCCTCTGGCGGCTCCCCTCTCCAGCCTCTTGCACCCCCTGTGCCGTGAGCCCCACGAGCCTCTGAAGACCCCTCAGAACACCCAGTCCCCCCCCCTCCAGCCGTGGTTTTTGGCTGCAAACTGTCACAGTCTACCTTGGTAATAAAACGTCCCCCCAACTCTCACCGGTCGTGACTGGCGACAGGCAGCAGGGAGCAGGGCAACACCACACCGGTGTATTATTATTACATGCAGGGAGCGTAGGTATCGTTTGGGGGGGAATGGGATCTCTTCCGAGGTAGAGGGGGGCCCCCGCGGGGCCCCGGGGCAGGGCCCCATCACAGGTCCGTGGTGTCCAGGCCGGCGTTGGTGAAGGACAGCTCCCGCTGCTGTCCGCCCGTGCCCGCCGTCCTCCCTGACAGCACCGCGCTCAGGGGCTCTGCGTCCGGCTCCGTCGGACTCTGGGGGGGCTCCCTCTGTAGGGGAGAGAGGAGAGCTGTGAAGGGCTGGGACGAGATGGGGTGATGTCTCCAGGCCCTAAGGAAATGGGTGGGCCTTCTAGCCCCCACAAACAAAGTGTGGCTCCCCGGCCGGGGTCCCACCCCGCTCCTCCTGGGGCCTCGGTTCTCTGACTGGGTCCCGGAGGTGGCCATGCCTCCTTGGATGGGGGAACTGCTCTGGCCTTTGCCCCACCCACAGACACAGCAGCACTTTGGTGTTCTGCCCCGTCCTGAATCATGCCCAGCCCTGGGTCCTGTGCCAGCGAGCCAGCCCCGCCAGGTTCCCGCCACCTGCACCCCGCGGCAGGCACCTGCTGGCAGGCCGCGTTAATGGCGCGGTCCGTCCACCGCCTGAAGTACCCACAGGAATCCCGAGAGGGAGGAGTTGGGTGCCCCGCTTTGCAGACGTGGAACCTGAAGCTGGGAGGGCCCTCCTGGCCGGGCAGGGGCAGCGCAGGGCTTGGGCCGCCGGCCTTGCTGGCTCTAAAGTTTGTCCGCAGCGCAGCCCTGACTCCCTGCTGTCCCCACAGTCCTCTGCGATCACACTCCCTCCCGGCCACCCTGCGCGGCCTCAGGGGCCTCTGGTGCAGTCTGGCATCTCCTCCTGCAGCCAGGGTCTCACTCTGTCCATTGTGGTGCGCACCCACACACCTCCCTGCCTCCCCCACGCCCCCGGCCCCTTGTGACATGCTGCACGCACACACAGCCAAACACACACACACACCCTTCAGAACTGAGCCCTTCGGGAGACCTGGCAGCCCCCAGGCTCCGCGACTGCGCAGCAGAGCCCACAGGCAGAGCCCAGCACCGGCCCCGGGGGCCACAGGGCTGGTCAGGCTGGGGCTGTTCCCTGGTAAACAGCGGGACCTCTGAGCGGCCCGGGTCCGGCTGAACGTCCTCCGTGTGCTGCCTGGAGCCCTGGCCGCTAACCCGCCTCGGGAGCTGTGGGCGCGGTGCGGCCCGGGAAGGTGCCACTCGCCTTGGAGACAGGACCTGGGCCCTAGTCTGCACTTGACTTGCAAGCGTTCTGACCTTGGGCAAGGCAGCACCCCTCCCTGGCCCTAGCTGTTTTAATGGTAGGATTAGATGATCCCTCCGTTTTCTGATACCCCCCTCCCCCCCACACACACACAGAGATCTTGAGTGAGGCAGGGCTCCAGGGATCTGAGGGGAAAGGCCCCCCGCTGTGTTACCCACTCAGCCAAGGGAGAGGAGGGGCGGCCCCAGGGCCTCCGGCCTGCCTACTGCTACGGGAGAGGGGGTGGGACCTCGGGAGAGGGGGTGGGACCTCGGGAGAGGGGGTGGGACCTCGGGAGAGGGGGTGGGACCTCGGCAGCTTCCGGAAATGAAATGACCCCCTGCCATCCCAGGACCGCCGTGGCTCTCTCCTGGCTCTGAAGGCTCTCGGCGGCCTGGCCCGCTCCCTCTCCAGACTCTTCGGAGCTCCCCACCTTTCCCAGCCCACAGGCCCAGCCCCCTTATTGCTGGGGCCCCGGACTGCATTTCCCTCTGGGGAGCAGCTTTGGCCTCCGCCTGCCTGTCTGGCCACCAGCTCTGGCCGGCAAGACTATTTCCTTCTGCCTCCGCCACCCCTAAACATGTCCGCTGGGGTCTTCCAACCCATCTTCAACCAGAGATGAACCGTTTACCCGGGGACCTCCACCGCTGCCCGGGGGCCTGGACTGCCATCCACGACTCCCATCCTGGGGATCCTGTTTGGAGGCCTCCATGTTACAGCCAGATCTCTGTGCCGCAGTCTGGTGTTTTAATGCCCATGAGAGGCTTTGGTTGGCCAAGTCCTTCCATGTAAGGCATTCCCCCAGGGAAATCAAGTGCTGCAGGAATGGTAGGGAGCCCCAGAGAGCAGGACGTAGCTGAGGGTAGGACCCCGAGGGCCGCGGATACCTAACCATCCCACACACGCGGAACCTCAGACTACTGAAGTTCAGGGGCCTTAGAGCTGCTTCTCCAGCGGTGGCTTTCCAAATGGGAAGGAGAGATGGTAGTTCCTTCCGGTTCTGGCGCCCACCCCTGCAGGGAGAGGGCCCGCCATGCACCCCTCTCCCGCTTCTCAATCTGCCTGCACACGAGAACCCCAGGGCTTTCACAGCACGCCCATGCCAGGCCCACCTCAGCCCCCGGGTCAGGGTCCCTGGGCTGTGGCCCAGAACTTCTGAAGAACTCCCCGTGTGGCTCTAAGCAGCAGCCAGGCTGTGTGCACTCCTGAGCCAATAGAACCAGCTAACTTACTGAACAAACGATGGTACTGTTGTCCATTTGAGCCTGCCTTCTCTCCTTCGCTGGGTTATAGTCGCCTCCACATCTCCTCCCCCCACCCTGCCAGCTCTTCTATAAGGGATATAAAGGCAGGGAAGCAGATATTTTAGCACCTACTCTGTGCCCGGTGGTTTTTATACCCACTCTTATTTCACCCTCACAACGGCCCTACATGGCTGGTGTTCCGATCCCCATTTGCAGGTGAGAAAACAAAACCAGAGGGAGAAGTCACCCCCCCAGGGTCACAGTGAAGTGTAGAGGAGCAAGGCTTGGACCCCATCCCAAAGCCATAAGGCGTTTCAGGGCCTGGAGCAGAAATGCTAAGTCGGAAGCAGATCCTTCTGCTCTGCCCTGAACCCCAACCCTTCAGAGAAGGACCCCAGGTCAGAACCCCTAGGCAACAGCTAATCCCCCATCTTGCCTTGATTTGCTGTTTGTTGTTTTCCAGGTCCACAGAGTTGTCATCCAGGGAGTTGAGGCTATTGGGGAGACGATGGAATTCAGATAGTTGGCAGACCCAATCCTCCCTGTCTGTGGTCAAAACCATTGCCTCTACCTTCTTCTCTACCACACCATCATCCTCACCACCACCATCAGTCACCATCACCATCACACCATTACCACCATCACTCCCACCATCACCATCACACCATCACCGTCATCACCATCATCACCACCATCACTCCCACCATCACCATCACACTATCACCAAACCATCACCACCATCACTCCCACCACCTCCACTACTGTCACCATCACCATTATCACTATAGTCACCACCACCCCACCTCATCACTACCACCGTCACAATCATCACCACCATCTCTATCACCACCACCATGTTATTGCTTACTATCTCCACCATCATCACCCCAGCTCCATCACCAACTCCACCACCACCCATCATTACCACCATCACCACCACCACCAACTGCACCAACTGCACCATCACCACCAACAACAACCAGCATGGTTATGAGTGACACTGCTCACCTGAGATGGTCCATGTCGCTGGAGGAGGATTGGGACTCAAAGCCCAGGTCCTTGGTGGGGAGGTTCAGCATGGGATTGGCCCTGGAGAAAAGGCCTCGTCAAGCGGCCGTGTGCCTCACCGCCCCAGGGGGCCTCTCACCCACCCTCTGAGTCCCACTCACCGATCAGCAGTGTACATGTTCGTCCCAGGGATGGCAGAGGTTGGGGGCATCACCCCTGCTGCTGTTTTCCGGGCCTCCTTGGCAGCCTTTATAGCCCGAAGCTTCCGGCGGTAGCTGTGGGAACCAGGAAAGGGGTCACTACGTTCCCGGCACACCCACGGTGTGTCCAGTGAGGCCCTGGGAGTGCGGCTTCACAACCACCCTGGCAAGGAAGAGCATTCCCTCCACTCCCAGGTGTAAATAACTGTCAAGGAAGGAAACGGATTTGCCAAAGGCCACGTGGTTGACTAGTGTCAAGGCCTAGACGCAAACCCAGATGTGACTGCTGACTGCAAATGATTGGAAAAGGAAAAAGACACAGCATTTATTAAATGCAGTTTAGGTGCCGGACATCTTGCTGGGTGTGAGATGCATATTGCTTCCTTGAGGGCTTTGAGGAATCTAGTCTCATGCCCATGATGCAGATGAGGAAACTGAGGCTTGAGGAGGGGAGATGATCCAAGATGTCACCACAGGTCAATGGGGATGGAATACAGATATACCTGACACCTAAACCCAAGCTCTATTTACCCTCTCCCTTATGGCTTGGGGGTGGGGGCAGAGGCGGGGGTGGAGACACGGGATGATGAGAACGGTACCTCTTTCGGACACACATGAGGCTCGTGGTCATGATCACAATGACCAGCAGCAAAGCCACTCCCAGTCCTATGATGACGCCACTGAGCACCTTCGACTCATCTGACTTCAGACCATCCTGGGAGCCCTGGAGGAAGAGTGTGAGGGAGGCTCTGGGGTCCACAGACATACCCCCCCCCCCCCCGCTTTCTTCCCTCGGGCACTCACCAGCACCACCAGCCCCAGCTGCTGCAGCTGCGTCAGTGCGTCCCGGTCTTCCTGGATCATCCTGTCCACAGAGCCCCGCTCAGGCCCGAGGGACCTTGGCATCCCCCAGGCTGCCTGGTCACCCTCCCGCCCCGCCCCCACGGGCAGCCCCACTCACTCTCTCAGCTCGGCAGGCATCAGGGCCGACCCATTGGAGAAGACAAAGTAGGCATCGAGGTAGGAACGGCCTCGGGCCCTGGAACGGGCAGGGGTGACGCGTTAGCAGCAGCCTAGGACCACCCAGCAGCCCCCCCTGCTGCTTCTCTTCCTCACCAGCCACTGGGCCTGCGAACACTCACCGAGCTGTGGACTCTATGTCCTTAATGTCCACAATGTAGACAGTGGTCCTGGTCGCCTGGGACAGAGCACTGCAAAGGGGCAGGTGTCACAGGGGCCTGGGGTCGGAGCCTTAAACCAGGCCTGCGGCCAGGGCTCTGCCGGTGGAGTTCGGGAGTGCGTGAATTAGGAAGGGGCACTCCCACTGGACAGCTCCACTGGCTAGGAGGGTAGCGCCTCCGTGCAAATAGAGAAGGAAGCTCTTCCTCTGGGATTGGGTTAACAGCTTAGCGAGCAGAGTGCACAGCCTTAGCAACTATACACGACGGCCCTATTGAGGTTTCTCCCTGCCCAGCCAACCATAAGCCACCGGGGACACGCAGAAAGGAGGTGCCGGTACAGGGTCAAAGACAGGGACAGGATAGGAGTCTCTGAGACAGGGCTGAGAGACACGCGCCATCCGGGTCTTTAAGGGACCGGGCTCATGGGCCATGATCTTCCCCACACCCCCTGCCAGGCTCCCCAGACCTACTCCTTAATCTGGTTCGTGTTGGCGCCCACCTCCTCCTTGCTCGTGGAGAACTGCAACCTCACGCGGTAGCTCTGATCCACGGTGAAGAGCTATTGGGGTGGGGGGGTGGGGGAAGGGGGTCATGGGAGAAGATGAGGCACAAAGGGCCCAGGGCTGGCAGAGGACACCGGGGCCGGAGGCAGGGCCCAAAGCTCACATTCAGGGTGATGTTGGCTGCCAGGGCAGGACCCACTGAAGGTTTGTCCTGGGCCTGGACTGACACTTGGTAGGTGCCTTGGAGCGTGGCGTCGAGGCTAGTCACCAGCCTGTGGAAGGTAAGAGGGAACAACTCAGCCTTGGAACTCGAGCAGGAGTCCCCCGGAGCCCGCTTGTACCCTTCCCAGGACGGGAACTCACCGCCTTGAGGTCCCCTGTGGGCTCCCCCCACCCCCCTCCAGGGGCTTCCCGTCGTTACTCTATGTGGCCGATGAACACGTCAGCCTCCTGAGAGGTGGAGACCCGGAAGAAGCCCTGGAAAGGGATCACGGTCCCATCCTTCGTGACGAAATCCACTTGGAGGATGGAGAACAAGACGTCCCCGTTGCTCCCCGAGTCGTTGTCCCTGGCCTGGGAGGAAGAGTGGACAACATCTGTGGGCCGGGCCAGGGACCCCTCGCCCCCAGCAGGAATCAGGCGAGGGTGGCCCGGAGGGCTGGCCTGCGTCATCTCTGTCAGCCTTCCCCGCCCGGGCCGCCCCAGCCAGGCAAATGCTCTGAACAAATTCCAGTTCCGCCAAGTCCCTGCCTCTGGCCCCCAACCCGGCAGGTTACCGGCCAAAGGTCCCTTTTATGTAGCAATCCCACCCACCCATTTCCAACACACACACACACACTCAGATTCCCTGAGCACCTACTGTGTGCCAGGCTCCTTCCCTTGGCGCCCTCATTTCAGCGCTTACTGATGTGAGCACAGATTCCCCGAATGAACCATAAAATGACTGGGGGAGAGGGCACAAGCATTTTTATCCGTCCTAATGCTTTTTTAAAATATATATTTTATTGATTTTTCACAGAGAGGAAGAGAGAGGGATAGAGAGTTAGAAACATCGATGAGAGAGAATCATCGATCAGCTGCCTCTTGCACACCCCCCACTGGGGATGTGCCCGCAACCAAGGCACATGCCCTTGACCGGAATCGAACCCGGGACCTTTCAGTCCACAGGCCGATGCTCTATCCACTGAGCCAAACCAGTTCTGGCCGTCCTAATGCTTTTGCCAACACATAGTAGCATGAGTCCACTGTGTCACTGTTCAGGATGAGGCCAAAGCTGGTGTTTAAAAAAATTTTTTAAGTCAATTTAAAGAAAATTGCTCAAGCCATGTCCAGACACATGACATTGGAGGACAAGTGGCTGAAGACTGTGGAAAACTGACTTTGAAAGAAACTGAGGCTCCAAGAGAGACCTTGTCCTACCAAAAACTCGGCTCTGATGAGGCAGGCCAGGCCGTTCATCTCCTGCCCCGCACCCTTCCCACAGCACAGAGAGCGGCGCCCAGACACTCCGCCTCCGGCTCAGAGGTCACTGCCAGGGGCTGCCAGCTTCTTGTCTGGGGGGAAGCTGAGCTCCAGAAAGGCGTGGCAACTGCCCCCGTCAGCAAGAGGCCAGGCTGGGGGGGGGGGGGGCTCAGCACTTGGCACTGCCACCACCCTCCAATACATACACCCGCACCCGACACCATAAAGAACTGGGTCTTTTTATGATGCTGCTCTGGAAATGATTTAACTCCAAGGGACTTGTTTAATGTGCACTTGATTTTTTCTCTCTAATACTCAAGAATTCCTGGTGCAGCGAGACAGACCTCGCCGGCAAGTGGTTTTTTACGGCCATGAAATTTTTATGAATACTAAATTTAACAATGAATGAGGTTTAATTACACCAATTAAGCAGGTGTTCATTCCCATCCTGGCATTTTTTTTTCTTTTCATATGTTGAAGTCGATAAATTTCCTTTCCAGTATTAAAACATTGGGGGCGGGGGGTGCCGCTCAAAGGCCTGAAGTCCCTGGCCCCGTGTCTCCTGGGCTAAAGTGACGGCCAAAGGCAGAGCCGAGGACTTACCCGGACAGACGCCACCTGCTGGTTGGGTATCACAACTTCTGGGACAATCACTACAGGTGTGGACAGGAAGGGGTCAGGGGGGTCAGAGCCATTCCCACTTGGCCTAGAGCTGACCACTAGCTTAGCCCATCCCCTCCAAACCGGCCCTCAGCCCCTCCACCATCAGAGACTCCCACGACAACCACCCCTGAGCCATTCATTAGGGGGCAGGTCATCGGTCTCCCATTGTGCAAATGGGGAAGCTCAGACCCAGAGAGGGAGGGCCTGGTCCCGGGTCAGGTAGGAGTGGGGGCAGAGCTGGGGTAACCACTCAGGCCTCCCCTCCTGTGGGAACCCTGGTGGGGAGGCAGGATTGGAGGCCTTCCTCCCTTCCTCAGGGCCCACCTGGGGCCTAACGAGGGTCTGTGGAAGTTGCCCAAAGGCAGTCCTGGCAGGGGCAGGGGGGGGGGGGGAGTGGGGGAGCGGGTTGCTGCTTACCGAAAGTCTGATTCAAGGGCAGAAAATAGGGTGCGTTGTCATTTATGTCCTCGATGGTGATGGGGAGGCTTCCTAGGAAACAAGGTTGGCTGGCTCTGGCCTCACCCCAAAAGCCTGGCCTCCGCCGCGCTCCCAGCAGCCCCTCTGCCACTTATCACCAGCCCCCTCTCCTGCTCCTGACCTGACCTGGGATGCCCAGTCCATCGCCTCCGGTCTCTGAGAGAGGGAGTACCCTTCCCGGACCTCAGAGAGGGTGAGCGACTTATCTAAGGTCACACAGCCGGAGCAGTGGACCAGGACTGAGCCTGACACAGGTCTGTGTCACCCAGACACCACATTACCCCGTCGCTCAGCGGCTGTGAAAGCTGGGTTATCCAGCCTCCCACTCTGCGCCTGTTTCCTCATTTATAACATTTTATAGAGGGGGTCACCTCGCTCAGTGGTCGGCCAACTCATCGGTCAACAGAGCCAAATATCAACAGTACAACGGTTGAAGTCTCTCTTTTGAGAGCCCAATTTTTTTTTCAAACTTAAACTTCTTCTCACGCCACTTCTTCAAAACAGACTCGCCCAGGCCGTGGTGTTCTGTGGAAGAGCCACACTCGAGGGGCCAAAGAGACGCATGTGGCTCGGGCGCCGCGGTTTGCCAACCACGGACCTACCCATGGGTTGTGTGGGAGTGAAATGAAGAAATGCTTACCAGGGGACGGGCATGGCCCTTGGCCGGAGTAAGGACCGGGTATACGCCAGCGATTAACATGGCTATGTTGCTACTTAGGTAAAAGGCGGGACACGAGTACACGTCTGACTCTGCGGTGTGCTCTGTCCTCACCCCTCCCCACCAAATGGCATCGGTAAGTGCTCTCCGTGTGCCGAGCACGGTGCTAAGCGCTCTGCATGCATGTCCTCCCCTGATCTGCACAGCCAACCTGCTCCCCGACTCCGCCTGACAGACGGGGGGGACATGAGGCTTGGGAAGAAGGTTTTCCTGGTGGCACAGCTGGTAGGAGCTGGAGCCGGGATTCGAACCCCCAGACCTTGCAGGTTCCAGCCCAGGGCTCTTTCCCCCGGCCCCTGCGCAGCAGCCCGCCGAGCCCCACCGTGCCAGACCACCGTCTCACCGTTGTCGCTGTAGGCATCGAAGCGGGGGTCCGTTGTGAGGTCATGGGCCCGCACGACCAGCGTGACCAGGTCACAGGTCTCGTAGTCGATGGCCTCGCTCTGGTTGACGAGCACGGAGCCGTTGGCCAGCACAGAGAACCAGCCGCGGCACAGGCCGCCCACGTCCGCCCCGGCCTTGGTGCAGAGGACGTCCACCAGCTGCACCTCCAGCCGGGCGCTGGTGTCCACATCCTGGGCGACCACCTGGGCTACCTGGCCGTGCCACGATCCGTTCTCGGCCACGCGGATGCCCCGGAGCGAGGCCGGGCTCAGGGTCGGCGGCTCGTCGTTCACGTCCTCCACCAGCACCAAGATTCCGGCTGTGGCCTCCGCCCCCTGCGGGTCGGGGTTCTCGGCGCTCACGGTCAGGTTGTAGAAGGGCAGGGTCTCGTAGTCCAGGCTCACGTCGGGGGGCAGCCGGAGGCGGCCCTCGGCCCGCCCAGGCCCCAGCATGGAGCCTCGGAGGACGAAGGTGTTGGCGCCGCTCCCGGACAGGCTGAAGCTGATGCGGTTGTTGGCTTCTGTCTGGTCCGCGTCCCAGGCCAGCACCACGCCCACCTGTGCTCCTGTGGGCGAGAAGCAGAATTCCCAGGGACCCCGGCCTGGTCGCCGGAGGCATCCCCTGCTCTCACCTCCCTCGGGGGGGCTTCCGGCCCAGCCTGGGAGGGGGGGGGTCATACGCCACGCTGGGTCCAGCCCCCGTGCCCAGCCTGGCCCAGGGAGGACTCACCCGGTTCCCTTTCCTTCACCGAGAAGGTGTAGTTGGACTGGCTGAAGACGGGCACGTTATCATTAATGTCCTGCAGACAAGGGCAGCTCTGAGCCCCGGACCTCAGGAGCCCCCGGGGTCACCCTCCCCCAGAGCACAGGCCCTGCGGTCTCCCGGGCAGCACCGCCCACTTCACCGACGGAAGCAGCCTTGACACGCTGGCGTTTAGAGAGGGGGCAGCTAGCCCAGGTCTCACACCCGGGGCTCTGAAGTTAGGTACACGCTTTCGGGGAGCCCCGCCTCCTCTCTGCTTCTCTGCCCACAGCTCAGAGCTGCCTTAGACCCTGTCTTCTGGAAGGGTGCTCCCCAGTCCCCATGTGTCCCTGGCTGGCCCAGCTTGACCGCCATTTCTCAGGTGCATTGTGTGGGCACCAATACCATGCATTTGTGTTTCCGCAAAGGCTCCGCAGCCCGAGCTTCCCCTCGCCCCCTTTCCTCCCGTCTCTCCTGCCCTCAGCCAACCCCGCCACACTCGACGCGCATCTGTGCTCAGGCACCTGCCGGGGCGGAGGCCTGGTCCTGCCTCGTTTGCTTACGGTTCTCTGTTCTCGCCTTCCCTCTCCAGCCCTGGCCCCCCCACACACGGCGCTACCACTGCTGTCAGAGCCCCCGGCCCACACCGCCTGCCACGTTTGCCCCTGACACTGGGGGTGCTGGGGCGCGCCTGATGTTTCCACCCTCCCCCCCCGGCAGCCCACAGACACCCGCTTTTGCTTTCAGCTTTTCCTAAATAACAGTAGAAAGGACATCTTTAAACACAAAGCCCGTGCCCTGACCGGTTTGGCTCAGTGGATAGAGCATCGGCCTGTGGGCTGAAAGGTCCCGGGTTTGATTCCGGTCAAGGGCACGTACCTTGGTTGCGGGCACATCCCCGGTAGAAGGTGTGCAGAGGCAGCTGATCGATGTTTCTCTCTCATCGATGTTTCTCTCTATCCCTCTCCCTTCCTCTCTGTAAAAAAAATCAATAAAAATATATATTTTTTTAAAAAGCCCACCCCCAATCGATGTATTTTCTTTTTTAAAAAAATATGTCTTTGTTGATTTTTAGAGGAGGAAGGGAGAAGGGTAGAAACATCGATGAGAGAGGAACGTCATCGATCGGCCGCACCCCCACCCCCACACCTACGCCCGGCTGGGATCCAGCCCGAAACCTGGGCTTGCATCCCGACCGGGAACTGAACCAGTGACCTCCTGGTTCCTGGGTTGCTGCTCAACAGCTGGCAGGGCTGGATGTCCTTTCTGATGGTGATTTCCCATAAATGGCATGACTGGCTCCATGCACACGGCCAGCTGCCTTCGCCAGGCCTTCCTGACTCCGATCGCCGGAGTGGGTAAGAGCACAGCTGTGAGCCAAACCCGGCTCCCCATCTGCCTCACGTGACTTTGACCTCTGCGGGCCTCAAGGTCTCCTCCACCTGCACATGGGGTCAGTAGCAGTCCCTGCGCGCAGGCCAGGGTGAGGGCTAGCTCGCGGCTGCGAAAGGACCCACTCGCTCACTGAACACAGTGCTGCTTTCTCCCCTGTTTGTGGCTCACGTCTACCCAAAGACAGCTGACCAGTCCTAACTCAGCTCCTGTTTCTCCATTTTCCCCTGAGGTGTCACTCGGGTCCTTGTGGGAAAGTGGCACTTCCCAACCTGAGGGGCACAGGGCTGCCCTGCCAGGGGGTGCAGGCTGTGCGCCCACACCCTCAGGGGCTCCATCCCCATGCCGCGGGCACGGCAGAGGTGCGCGTTTGTCACAATGCTTTTCTCGAGGAAGGTGACTTGTGGCCTGGTACCTACTTAGTAGTAGTAGACAGCCTGGCTTCATAACCCCACTCTGAGGCCCCGAGCAAGGTGCTCACTCTCTCTGTGCCTCCGTGTCTTGACCAATAAAATGGTAATGACCATCGCTACCTGGCAGGGCCAGGTGTGCGGTAGACACTATAAATGCTGATTTCTGCCCCTTGTCTTTGCCCTGGAATGGCGGTGGGAGATCGGAGGGACCGGGTGGGTTTGCGAATGGAAGTTAGAGCTAGTATTCACTGAGCGCCTTCTATGGGCCAGGCCGTTTCCATTGGTGAACCCCCTTTATGCTATTTTCATCCCCATTTTACAGATGAGGAGCTTTAGGACACAGAGAGGAGGTTGAGCAATTGCCTAAAGCCACACCCCACCAGGCAGCCAGGATCCTAACCCGTCAGCCTGGCTGCGGAACTCTCTGACCCACCATCCCGCAAAGGGCAGAATGTAACTCGAGCTGGCCGGAGGTGGGGAGCTGGATCGTCTGTTTAGAAGCCCCCCCAACGTGGGGTCCATCCTGACCCCTGACCCTGGCCGAGCCGGGCCTCACCTCCACAGTGATGGTGACGTTGACCTCAGTGCTGAGGACAGGCACGCCGCCGTCAGCCACACGCACAGTCAGCACAATTCGGCCCTCCAGGGCGGGGTCGATGGCCTCTCTGTCCAGGGGCCCCAGGTTTCTCAGGAGCCCCGTGTCCGGGTCCACCGAGAAGTTGTGGCTGTAGGCACTGGGGAGCAGGCTGAAGTACAGGCGGCTGTTGTTGGTGCCGGGCTGGTCCTCGTCGTGGGCCTGTACCGAGAAGCAGGGTTGGGCGTCAGCCCTCGGGGGCTACCACGCCCCTCAGTCGCACCTCTGCAGCCCAGCCTCCCGCCGGCACCGGCCCAGGAGGCAGTCATGGGGTCTGATGATGGCCAGTCTCCCAGCCTCGGTTTCCCATCTAAGAGGGTCAGATCGAGAGCTTGCAAGTGCTTCTGAGACGGTCATTCATTCCACAAGTGCCTGCGGTGTACCTTACAATATGTCAGCTCTGTGCTGGGCACAAGTAATGGAGCCGGGATCACGGCAGTCCCCGTATGGAGCTGATGTTCCAGCGGGAAGTCGTGGGGGAAGTATGTTATAGAGTATATAGACATTCAAAATTTAAACACCCCCAAAGGGGCAGGGTGTCCCGGGTGAGCCGTGTGTCCCAGGGGGCCCTGTGCCCCGGGCGAGCTGTATGTCCCAGTGGGCCGGGTGTCCCGGGTGAGCCGTGTGTCCCAGGGGGCCATATGCCCCGGGTGAGCCGTGTGTCCCAGGGGGCCATATGCCCGGGTGAGCCGTGTGTCCCAGGGGGCCCTGTGCCCCGGGTGAGCCGTGTGTCCCAGGGGGCTGTGTGCACCGGGAGACCCGTGTGTCCCAGGGGGCCGTGTGCCCCGGGGAAGCAGAGGGACCCAGAGGAGGGGCGGTGAGAACCAGAGGAGGAGCAGACTCTATTTGTGTGGTCCTGAGTTAGCCACCATAAAACAAGCAGACTGCCAAATGAGGAGCGGATTCTATTCATGTGATCCTGAGATAGTCACCATAAAACAAGCAGACTGTCAAATGACAGCGGGGAGGGGAAGGAGACCTGGGGGGAGATAGGAGAACAACCAAAGGACTGGTATGCATGAATATAAGTACAACCAACGAACACAGAACTCTGGGGAGGGAGGGCATGAATGGGAGGGGGGGGCCAATGGTAAGATATGCACAATAAAAAAATGCAATAACAAAAATAAATTTAAAAAAATTAAACAAGCATGGGATAAGTGTGATGTCAACAAGGTTCTGACTTTCTCACGGTGACTGTGCACCTGCCGGGCCAGGGTCCTAGCACAGGCTCGGCTGCCTTTAGGGACACCCAGCACAGACAGTACAACAGGTTCTCCCCTGCCACTGAGCCTTTGCACATGCTGGCCCCTCCCCCTGGATGCCCTTTACACCTTCTCTGCCCGACTCCAGGCCGGGCTGGTGCCTCCCCGGGGCCTCCATGATCCTGGTGTTACCTTCAACATAGCAGAAGCGACACCCGGCGCCACTGTCCAGTGCGCTCCCCTCACAGAGAGGCATCGGGGGGCACGGCCGTGATGCGTTCACCTCAGAAACCCCGGGTCTGGCGAAGGGCCTGGGGCACAGCCATAGGTGCTCAGCACGGGCGGTTTTGGATACAGAGCTGGGCTACTCCGCCTTGGAACCAGTTCTTCCCCCTCCCTCCCTTCCTAGCCTCCATCTTCAGCGCTTCCATTTTAGTTCCGTTGGAAACTTGTCTGTTAAACGCCTCCTGTGTAGGCAGCCAGAGATGGTTTTTCCAAAAGCCTGGCCCCATCTGTTCATCCCTCAGCACTCTGAACTCGGGCCAGCTTCTCTACTATAAGTGCTTCCGGGGGCTCACACTTGGGACCACGGTTACAGCAGCAGATCTGACAGCTCCTGACCAAGATGCTCTAAGATCAGGGAGAGGAGCATCGCGGAGCAGAGAAGAAAGGCCTAGGATGTAGACCTCCGGCCCAGCACTGCTTTTGCTGGCTACGCAACTCCAGAAAAAGTCACTGAACCGCCTTGAGCCTCAGTTTGCTTCTGTGAAATGGGGACTATTTGAGCATCTTTGGACAAGTCAGTCCAAAGATCAGGGATGGGAGCGTGCCCTGGAGACCACTCGGCCCCGGAAAGAGGGGAGGGCTCCATGGCCACGTGTGTGCTATTCTGATGACCTGGCTACCCGCTTCTCACAGACCCCCTTTCAGATGACTCAGGGGAGAAGCTTCTCTTAGGTATTTCTCTGGAGATAATAGTGGGTTTTTATCTCATAAATTCAGGCAACCCAGTCATAGATCTCATTATAGATAGATGATATAGATATAGATATGTAAAATAATATGCTAAGTAGACCAGAAGAAGCTGGGGCTGTCCCAGGTGACTGCTGGCGGCCAGAGGGAAGCCAGTGCCGGCAGCTGGGGGAAGGAAGGCCTACTCTTGCACGATTAAGAGCATCGGGCCTCTAATATATATATATATATATATATATATATAGTTGACTTCAGAGAGGAAGGGACATTGAGAGAGAGATATATAAACATCAATAATGAGAGAGAATCATTGATCAGCTGCCTCCTGCACACCCCACACTGGAGATCGAGCCCACAACCTGGGCATGTGCCCTGACCAGGAATGAACTCAAGGTCTACATTCATTTCCTTTTTTCTGCATTGGCCATTAGGAAGCGCAGCACTGAATTTTCAGGCCACTCCTAGCAATTGTGTGGCTCTGGGTTCTAGATCTACCTTAGTGGCCTTTACTAGTGCCATCCTTATTTTCTCTCTCACTTTATTTCATTCGTACTTTTATATTTTAACCTAAGCCACCTCAAATCCTTTTTGGAGTAAGGCAGGGGCCTGAGTTAAAAAGAGCCGTGTGTTTTTGAGGACGTGCTCTGTGCGAGGCTGTGTGCCGAGTACTTCCCATGCCCTGTCTCACTATTCCCCGGTGACCTTGGGAATAAGCAGGATGATGGCCCTCAGACTCCAAAGCGGAAGCAGAGGCCCAGAGAGGCTGGGTGACTTCCTCTGAGCCACACAGCAAAGCCCGGCTGCCAGCCCAGGGCCAGCAGGACTACGGAGACGGCGTGGTGCCCTTCCCCCGCCCCACCCTCCAGGCCCAGGCTGGCTCGTACCTGGATGGTCACGGAGACATTGCCCTTCTCCTCCTGGACGAAGATGTTGTAGGAGCCGGTGACCACTGGCCTGTTGTCGTTGATGTCCAGCAGGTGGATCTGCAGCGTGGTGGAGGACGACAGGTTCCCGCCGTCGGTGGCCTGCAGCGTGAGGTAGAACACTGCCTGCTTCTCGCGGTCCAGCAGCTCGCTGTTCTTCACCGTCACCCTCCCCGAGCGGGGATCCACCTCGAAGATGTCTGCCCTGCGCCGGGGGCCAGGTGGAGCAAATGAAAAGATAGGGTGCCCTCTTAAGCTTGAAGTTCAAAAATATTTCATCACATTTGCAACATCATGGAACATTTGCAACCTATTTATACTAAAAAGTTATTCGTTGTCTATCTGAAATTGCATTGCAACTGAATGTCTTCTTTGTTTTGTTTTGTTTTGTTTTGTTTTGTTTTAAATATATTTTATTGATTTTACACAAAGAGGAATTGAGAGTTAGAAACGTCCAAGAGAGAGATACATCAACCAGTTGCCTCTTGCACACTCCCCACCGGGGATGTGCCTGCAACCAAGGTACGTGCCCTTGACCAGAATCGAACCCAGGACCTTTCAGTCCGCAGGTCGACGCTCTATCCACTGAGCCAAACCGGTCTTGGCTTGTTTTGTTTTTTATTAATCTTCACCTGAGGATATTTTTCCATTGGTTTAGTTTTGTTTGTTTGTGTGTGTGTGTGTGTGTGTGTATGTTTTAGTGGAGAGGGAGAGACAGAGACACATCAATGTGAGGAAGACACATCATTTGGTTGCCTCCTGCACCGGGATGGAGCCTGCAACTGAGGTGCGTGCCCCTTACGGGAATCGAACCCGGGACCCTTTAGTCCGTAGGCAATGCTCTCTCCACTGAGCCAACCAGGCTAGGGAGGGTGTCTTACGTTTGATCTGGCTACCTGAACACCCCATGCCCACCCGGAGACCTTACCCGTTCCCTGAAAGCAGGCTGTAGGTGATGCGGCCCCACGCACCCGAGTCGGGGTCAAAGGCCTGCAGGACAGAGGGCAGATGACAGCACACTGTTCAGTGATGGCCCTCTCCGCCAGCTCCACACCTGATGGAGACCAGGCTTCCCGCTTCCTGACACAAAGGGAGCACCCCCGACACAGATTCACACTAGACACCCCCACGCAACACCCCCCCCCATACGTACTCACACATGCGTGCACACTCGCTGAGACCCAAAGGCATCAAAGGCTATGGGGACGTGGGCTGGGCCACAGTCCCCGGCCTGCCCTCCGTGTCCCCCATCACTCACATGAATACTGTCGGTTACCACAGAGCCCACCGGGCTGTGCTCGAAGACACTGAGGTTGTAGTGGCTCTCGGGGAATGTGGGCCTGTGGTCGTTGATGTCTCTAAGGTGGATGGTCACCCAGGCGACGGAGGCGTTCCTACTGACGGAGTCAATGGCCACAACCTGAGGGGAGGGGAGGAGGCAGCAGCCTTGGGACCAGCGTGCCCCGTGGCCTGAGCTTCCCAGGGCCCCAGAACGCCCCTCACCTGCACCCGCATCACCGTCTGCTTCTCGTAGTCCACCAGCGACGGGTCCCTCACCAGCACCTGCACGTCGGCTGAGCCCGCTGCCTTCTCGGGGGAGACACTGAAGGCGGTGGCGTCAGGGCCCGCCAGGGACAGCAGGAAGGTGCCGTTGCTACCCTGCAGAGGTGGGCGGTACGGTAAGGACCCCACCCGCTGCAGCACACACACCTTCCCACAGGCCTCTGGCCTTCGGTTCCTGCCTTAAGAAACCCTGCCCGCTGCGGTCCCGAGAGAGGGAGGCTCGCAAATAACTGAGGCGTGAGGGCCCTGGGAGACTGGGCTGGCCACTAGTCCCTGGAAGTGTAGGCCCATCAGAAGACTTCTCTAGGCTCCGTGGGCCCCAGATCTGAGCTGCAGAGATGGAGCCCAGACACACACACACACACCACTCCCATGAAGCATTGCAACGAGCCTTCCCTACCAGCCGCCATCACCACCCTCCACCACTCCTACCAACACCAACACCCATAGCCAGCATCACCCCGTTACTTACACCACCTCCACGCCACCAAACACCGACCACCAACTCAACACGCCCACCCAATTACCACCCCCCAATTCACCCTCCACTCTACATCTTGTACCAACTCAGTGTCACCAAATACAACCAAACGCCATCCATAGCATTCTCATTCAGGACCAACCGAGTCACCCACCTCTCAGGATCATCCTCCGTTTAAGTATACCCCGCATCTTAATACTCACTCAGGCCACCCTGTGCTCGACACTCCCCACACCCCCCAACTCCCAGTACTACCCCAGCACCTCTCAGCTTCAACCCCCATCACCACCCTCTCTCCTCAACACCACCGAAAGCTGTATTCCACTCAATATTACCCAGCATCCAGTACCAATCTCCATTCAACTTCCTTTCTGCTCACCAATACCTAGCGTCACCCTGAGCACAAGACTACCCACGGTATCCCTCAACATTTCCAAGCATCACCCAACAACTCTGATTTTCACCACCACTCATGACTGGCACCACCGTCGCCTGTCACTCATCCCCCACCATGCGTCGTGGTACCTCACTTTTACAGGTTACTCTGCACCTCCCTCACCCAGCCTTCTCCCGCCATTCCCCCTGCCCATGCCATCCTTCATCTGGGTGCACATGCCTTGTCGGGGTCGTAAACCGCCATGGTGAGGTCATCGATGGGGATGCGGGTGGCGGAGTGCTCGTCCACAGAGCCCGTGAAGTTGACTTGGGCTTCGTTGGGGGTGAAGGTGCAGGTCGGGAGGCTGCAGTTGAAAAACTCGGGCTGGTGGTCATTGACATCTGTCACCCTCAGCGTGACCCATATGCTCACCTCGGCCTTCTGCCCATAGATGTTGAGGTGCTCCTCCGTGGCCTGCGAGCAGAGCAGAGGCCAGAGGTCAAAAGTCAGAGGACCAGTGCCCAGAGAGTGCTGAGACAAAAGGTCAGAGGTTAGAGAGGGGAACGGGAAAGGGGTGATGGACCCCCTTACTTACCGTGACCTGCACCTGCACCTCCTCGTCCTCCTCCAACAGCTGCTCACGGTCCAGGGAACCGCTGACCCTGATCACCCCATCTGGCCCGATGTCGAACCAGCCAGGCCTTGTGGAATCTGGCAAGAGGCGGCAGGAGCAGCTGCTTTCAGTGGCTTTGCTAAGCCTCGATCCCTTCTCTGACCCCATCCCCAGCCGAGGGCCAACCCTGTGCTCACTGGAGATGATGTAGGTCACCCGGTCGTTGATGCCTTTGTCCCTGTCCACAGCCTCCACCTTCAGCACTGAGGTTCCCTGCAAGGAGGCATGGTCAGTGGCCCAGACCCTTTCTCCATCTCTCATCTCCACCTAAGACCCCACCCCAGGTCCCCGGCACACCTGGGGTGCGTCCTCAGCCACGGAGGCCGAGTAAAACTCCCTGACAAACTGGGGGTCCAGGTCTGGCTGGTCGATCACAGAGACAGACAGGAAGACAGGCGAGGAGCACTGGATGGTGAAGTTGCCCTGGTATATGCCGCCTGAGTCCTGCGGGGAGACGGGCCTCCATGAGCGGGGGCAGCAGTCCCAGGGCCCCCGTCCCCAGCTGTACCTGCACCCCCCCCCCCCACTCACACAGGCCTTCAGCTTCAGCTGGTAGAAGGCGCTCTTGTTGTTGTAGCTGAGGCTGCCATTGAGGATGATGGAGCCGTTGGGCAGGATCCTGAAGAGGTGCTCGCTGTCCTCGGTGCTCGGGATGACCTGAGGCAGAGCACGGTCAGGCCACACTCCCCGATGGCCCTGTCTGCCCTGACACCGGCTCGGGGAGACTGCGGTTGAATCCCACATGTGCCGTTGACCAGCCCTGCAACCCTCCCCAGGTCACTTAGCCTCTCTGGGCCTCAGTGTCTGAGCCTCGGTTTCCTCCTGCAAGTGGGGGGCTCAGACGTATGCGTCTGTGGGTTGAAAGGAGGGCCAAGCAAGCTGAGGTATGTGCCAGGCAGGTGGTGGGCGCTCATAGACAGGAGCTACAGCTGGCAAATCTGTCTTCATGAGAACTGGCGTCACACTCCTATGGTCTGTGTGACCTTGGACAAGAACCTGTACCTCCCTGAGCCTTGATTTCTTCGGCCAGCTGGTGTGACACGGACTCAGTGTCCGGGGCAAGAGGGCGGGAAGAAAGGTCTACAGCAGGTGCCCAACGTACGCTTTTGGGCCAAGTGAGGTCCAGAGGGGCCACCAGAGGGTTGAGGACGGGAGCTGGACCACTGCACAGCCCCTATCCTCACCCAGCCCTCAAGGTCGTCCCTGCCTGCTGTGTGGGAGACGCTGCCCCCGGTGGTCACGAGGGATGGTGGGGCCCACACTCACCTCCTCTATGAAGTACTGCACAACACCCGCAGACCCTGTGTCTTTGTCCGTGGCCAGCACCGAGAACACCAGAGAGCCAACGGGCAGAGTCTGTAACAAGGGGAGTGACCCCGATGAGCTCCAAGCCATCCCCTTCATGCCCGAGTGCACCACACCCCCACCCTGACCTTCAGTGTCCCTAGCTGTCCCACTGAGATGATGACACACGTTCCAGGGCCTGAAACCCAACGTTCCACAGATGTTCCCTCTTCCTCCCCAGCTCATGGGCCTCTGGAGGCAGCTGGAGGAGCAGGGAATAAGTCCCCCTCCATCCTCTCCCTCGGCAGCCTCCCCACCACTGGAGCGGGTTTGCAGCGACGACTCCAGCAGCCAGGATGTGCCACTCCCCTGATAGGCATTCCTGTGGGCTCTCTGTAGCCCACCGCTGCCGAATGTCCCAGGCAGCGCCCTGCAGAGCCAGAAGGTTCTCCTAGGAGGCCTTTGCCGCCTGAAACCTGGCCCTGCGATTCTCGTCCACACCCTCGCTATTTCCACCTGGTGGCCAGACCCTTGAAAATCAGACTACATCGTTCTTGTGCTAAAAACACAACTGTTCCCCATTCCACCCAGAATATAAGGTTAAAAAAAAAAAAGGATATAAGGTCCATGCTGCCTCCATAGCCCTCCATGGTCGGACCATGGCCCACCCTCTGACCTCACCTCCCCCTCACTCTCCACCTTCCATCCACACTGGCTTCCTGGCTATACCTAGAACACTCCTCGCTCATCCCCACCTCAGAGCCCTTGCATCTACTGTTCCCCTGCCTGGAACATCTTCTTTTTTTTTCCTCTGGAGCATTCTATAGCCAGCTTGTAGGTCTCTGCTCAGGTGTCACTTATTCAGAGAAGCCTTTGTGGGTGCTCAACCTAAAACAGCACCTCCCCTCCCACCCGTCATCTTCTCTCATTTTGTCCTGTTCTATGAGCTCCATGAGGCTTCACACCATATGAAACCCTAGTTATTCAACGTTTCCTTGATCAGTGTCTGTGCTCTTGGCTAGAATGTGAGCTACTAAGGGTGGGCAACCAGGGCTGTCCTGGTCCCCAGATATCCTCAGCACCTCGGACAGTGTCTGGGACTAGCAGATGCTCCATCAGAGCCTGTGTGGACCTCACCAGCCTCCTATCTGGTGTTGCATGGAGACCTAACCTCATGGATCTTCAAAGCCACATGGTAATCGTGTCGTTTGCTGCTCAGGGACCCCTGGGGAATCTCTCCCCACCTATACAGTTCAAGGGAGGCTGCCTCCCTTTACTAGAGGGGAAAGCCTATGATGCAGATCTAGCCAATCAGAGCATTCCGTACCCACATGACCCAAAATGGGCCAATGAGAGGCAGCTCTGGGATTTTGGTTGGGATCACTAAGAAAGAGAGTCTGTGTTGAAGTTGCAAAGCCGGTGGGATATGAGCCTAGAGTGTCTGGGGATGCTTTTATCACCCCGAGGGAGACCTGGCCCCCTGCCCCAAGATGGAGGCAACAGAGAAGCAGAGCTGAGAGAGGGAGAGAAATCTCTTCTTGGTGGCATGGCTTGAACAACCTCGATCCAGGCCTGCCTGAATCTAGGTAAACCTCTACATTTTTCAGATACAGGAAAAAGTCAGCTCCTTGATTTCTCTTTATTATTGAAGGCGTTCCAATCCAGTCTGATGGACTGTCAAATGCTGCTGTACCTATTGTTCATGGGGCTGCATCCCCTGGATTTGGTTCCCGCAGGTGCTCTTCCCACTCCTGGATCCATCCCTGTTGGCTGTCTCTGGTCCTTCCGCCTCGGAGAAGAGCTTCTAGGATACTTGGCTCCCCCTGCCCCCCCGCCCCAACATGCACACCATTAAGACAGATGTTACCTCGCTGATGTCTGTGGAGAAACTGGTGCTCTGGAAAACAGGCGCGTTGTCGTTTCTGTCCTCCACGATCACCTGAAAGTCCTTCTGCACCTGTGGGGAGAGGCCCAGGTAAGCCCGGAAAACGGGGCCCCCGAGAGAGCAAAGGGAGGAGCATCGGGCAAGAGACCAAGTAGACATCGTTTCTCACGTGGACAATTCGGCGGGGTTTGTGGTAACCTTTTATCTGACACAATTTCAAATGCCAGGAAAGTTGCAGGTACAGTACAAAGAACTCCCGGTACCCTTCCTCCAGGCCCGCCCACTGTTCGGATTCTTTCTCCACGTTTACGGAGCCATTTGAATATAGATGGCAGCCATCATTAGGTCACTTTTTTTAAAAATATTTTATTGATTTTTTACAGAGAGGAAGGGAGAGAGATGGAGAGTTAGAAACATCGATGAGAGAGAATCATCGATCAGCTGCCTCTTGCACACCCCCAACTGGCGATGTGCCCACAAACAAGGTACATGCCCTTGACCGGAGTCGAACCCGAGACCCTTCAGTCCGCAGGCCGACGCTCTATCCACTGGTCCAAACCGGCCTCGGCATTAGGTCACTTTTTAAACATCTAAAATGTGCCTGTCCTGTTACAAGAATGTTCACTTTAGCTTTGTTTGCCAACGTGTAAGGCTGTGGGCAACCTAACCGTCCATCAGAACAGACCGGCCAAAGCGCCGTGTGTGGGCCCCAGGCTGGCATCGAGACAGCAAAGAGACAAGGGCTGGAGCACAGACACGGAATGAACTCCAAAGCTGATAGGTGAGTGGACAGGGCAGTTCAAGGCAATACGGACAGTAGGATTCCCACAGGGGTTTCAGAAAATGCACAAAAAACTACACCCTTTTGTCCACCTGCAGTGGCTCAGTGGTTGAGTGTCGACCTATGAACCGGGAGGACACAGTTCGTTTCCGGGTCAGGGCACATGCGCCCGGGTTGTGGGTTCTATCCCCACTGGGGGCTGTGCAGGAGGCAGCCGATCAATGATTCTCTCTCATCATTGGTGTTTCTCTCTCTCTCCCTCCTTCTCCATGTCTCTCTGAAATCAATAAAAATATATTTTTTTAAAAACTACAACCCTTCTTCTGTGGATGAACCTATGTACGTGAGCACTTAGGGGGGATATGAAAGAGCCCAGTGGCGGTAGGCACTTGAGGTGGGAGTGGGCTTGGAGAGTTGCCTGAGGGGACCTGACCTTTATCTGCAGTTTTTGAAAGTTTACCAAGAGAATGTGCCCGTAAATACCCAAGTCATTGAAATTGTTTTGTTTGTTTGTTTGTTTAAATGGGGAATATGTCTTAAAAACAAAACCCTCAACTTTCAAAGACACAAGACACGGTGATATTTAGAAATATGAGCATTGATGCCACCATATTTAGCCAAAGAAATTGAAAGTGATTATCTCAGAGGAGTTGGGTAAGGAGATATTTGGCATTTGTTTTTCATTAATATGCACATTCATTAGTAATAGAATTAGTTATATTTATAATATAAGCAGTGACTTATATAATTAAAACAAATTGATAAAAATATTAAGATCTTGCCGAAACCGGTTTGGCTCAGTGGATAGAGCGTCGGCCTGCGGACTGAAAGGTCCCGGGTTCGATTCCGGTCAAGGGCATGTACCTTGGTTGCAGGCACATCCCCAGTAGGGGGTGTGCAAGAGGCAGCTGATTGATGATACTCTCTCATCGATGTTTCTAACTCTCTATCCCTCTCCCTTCCTCTCTGTAAAAAAAAAAAATCAATAAAATATATTTTTAAAAAGAACAATTATATATTAAGATCTTGCTGAAACTGGTTTGGCTCAGTGGATAGAGAGCATCGGCCTGCGGACTGAAAATCAATAAAATATATATATTTTTTAAAAATATTAAGATCTTTGTAAAATTGTATAACAAAGAGAGGACAAGTGTCATTTTAATAACAATAAACATTTGCTTCTTTGTTGTTAACTGGGGCCCTCTCTGCCGATTGGAGGCAGGAGGCGCGGTCGGGAGTGTGCCCCAGCCCCTGCTCGCCGACCCCTGGCCCTCCCGGCCCTCCGCACCCCTCGAGACTCACTGGGCTGTTGTGACCGTCGCTCACGGAGATGGTAAGTTTGATCCAGAAGTTTGTCTGCAGCGGGAAGAGAGAAAGGCCCACGGTAAGCCCGACTCGGGGTGAGAGCACAGCCAGGGCACCCCCCCCCCCGCCGCACCCCCGGGACACTGGCTCCCGGGCCTCCTTGTCTCCCTGCCCCCTCACGGGCCTCCCAGAACACGGCCCTTTACCTCGTAGTCCAGAGGGCTGGCCAGCCTCACTTCCCCGGTGGCTGGGGTGACAGTGAAGAAGTAGGAGTTGGGGCCACTAATCCCATAGGTCAGGGTGTCCCCGTCCTGGTCCATGGCTGCCAACCAGAAGGCCTCCGCACCTGGCGACGGAGCGGGGAACGTCCAGGGTACACAGCCAGCCCTTTCACAACGGGCCTGGCCGAGCGGCCCAAGAGGCTGGGCTGGGGGGCCCGCCTTCTCTGTGCCCAGAAGTCTGGGGCCTCCCCAGCCCTCAGGGCTCCGGGTTTGGTGGTTGTTACTCAGCACCCAGTCAGAGGTCTTTTTTAAAATATGTTTGTATGGATTTCAGAGAGAGGGAGAGAGGGATAGAAACATGGATGAAAGAGTAGCACGAATCAGCTGCCTCCTGCACGCCCTTACTGGGCCCAAAACCTCAGCACGTGCCCTGACCAGGGATCAAACCAGGCACAAACCAGACTTCCTGGTGCATGGGATGATGCTCATCCAACGGAGCCACACCAGCCCGGCTCGGAGGCCTTTTGATCACACCCTGTTCTCCTTTGGGGGAATGACCCCAACTGCCCCGCACTCAGCAGAATGGGCCAATACGCAGGCATCTCCTTCCCCGGGGATGGGGCCCGGCCCCATCCCCGGCCCCCTGGGATGGACTCCTGGAGGGAAGACCAAAGACGGCTGGAAGTGAGGTATCGAGCTGCAGCAGCTGGATGCATCCTAGGCGGGGGCTACTGAAGACCCGCTGGAGGTGCCTGGGCCCCTTCTGAGTTTTCCCTTCACCCTGAAAGCTTGTCCAGAATCTGCCGGAACACTCTGCTAAAGTGAGGAGCTGCTGCTGGCCTCCAGAGAGCCCTGGCTCCTTCACTGCACCCCCAAAGCGCACACACCCCTGGGCTGAACAGGGGCTGGGAGTATTGGGGGGGACTTAAAAATTCCAAGGTCGCCGAAACTGGTTTGGCTCAGTGGATAGAGCATTGGCCTGCGGACTGAAGGGTCCCGGGTTCGATTCCAGTCAAGGGCATGTACCTTGGTTGCGGGCACATCCCCAGTGGGGGTTGTGCAAGAGGCAGCTGATCAATGATTCTCTCTCATCGATGTTTCTAACTCTCTATCCCTCTCCCTTCCTCTCTGTAAAATATATATATAAAATATACTTTTTAAAAATAAAAATAAAAATGTCAAAATGCAAGCAGATGTGGCCCTTATACCTAAGGAGGGTGGTGGGTGGGTGTAAATCCTTATCTGTATACATTTGTCCATGAGCTCAGAAAGGTGTATCAGGGAGGAAATGCTTTTTAAAATGTCTGCCTGGAAAAAAAAATTAAGTATAAGAAATAAATCAATAAGAGCTACAAAAATAAAACACATAGAGTATGTCTTTGTACAGTAAGAATTATATATGTTGTATATATGTCACTAAACTCAAGTTGATATTTAAAACACCACAATTTTAGATTTTTTAAAAAGTCTGCCTGACACCGAAACCGGTTTGGCTCAGTGAATAGAGCGTTGGCCTGCAGACTGAAAGGTCCCAGGTTCGATTCCAGGCAAGGGCATGTACATCTCCAGTGGGGGGTGTGCAGGAGGCAGCTGGTCGATGTTTCTCTCTCATCGATGTTTCTGACTCTCTATCCCTCTCTCTTCCTCTCTGTAAAAAATCAATTAAAAAATTTTTTAAAAAGTCTGCCTGACAACACTAAACTGCTGCACTGTGTTAGTGTAAGGAGCACAGGTCTTATGTAGGAAGGAGGGACAGGGAGGACTAGGAGGGGCCTGGGGTGCTGGCAACGCCCTGAGTCCTGATCCCCCACAGGTAACCTGAGAATCCAGTATGCTTTTCTGAATATATATTACGCAGTATCCCTCACTTTTCCAAAGTTTGCCTTCTGCCACTTGGGTTTTACGAAGGAAATCCGAGGAAGGTTTCCACTTTTGTTGGAAAGGGTGAAAAGCGGAAATAGGGTTTGTTTTACCGCAGCCTTTACAGAGGCAGCGCGCACGCCACAGGCCACGGCGCCACAGGCCACAGCGCCACAGGCCACGGCGAGAGGCCCCGCCGAGTTCCTTCCCTGCATCAGGCCCCAGAGCTCCGAACCAAACCTGAGCCGTGTCTGTGAGCACCTGTGCTCTATCTCGGTTTATTCTGTGCATTATTAGCAGGACGTGTCCTGAGGTGTCAGAGAGCCTAAGAGAGTTCGCAAGGACGTTATGCTTAGTATAAAACTGGACGTAATTAAGTGTTGTGATCGTGATGATGAAATAAAAATATTGTATGCACGTTGAATATTTGGTCTGGGAATGCTCAAAAACATTTCCATATAAATAAACGATAATTGCTTCTTCATTTATGCTGTTTGGGCTTAGGAAAGGTTTCATAGGAACCTTTCATAGGAACACTACTTCAAAATAAAAAGCCTCAATAACAGACTTCTTACAATCTGATTGGAGATGCTTTCACACTGCAGGAGAGCTACAGACTTCATCTCGGGAAGGAGGAAATTGCTCTTTGGTTTAGAGAAGCCACGTGGTTATCAAAGAGCAAAAACCCACCCAGCCAGTGTAGCTCAGGGGTTGAGCATAGACCTATGAACCAGGAGGTCATGGTTCGACTCCTGGCACGTGCCTGGGTTGCGGGCTCCATCCCCAGTGTGGGGAGTGCAGGAGGCAGCCAGTCAATGGTTCTCTCTCATCATTGATCTCTCTCTCTCTCTCTCTCTCTCTCTCTCTCTCTCTCTCTTTTTCTCCTTTCCTCTCTGAAATCAATAAAAATTTTTAGAAAGAATTACTCTGGCTGAAAAGGAAAAAAGTGTGTTGCTCTGAACAATAAAGTAACTAGCTTCCCCGGAGGCTGCAGAGGGCTGGGGAGGGGAGGAGGCAGGCAGGTCAGGGAACCCGACCCAGAGTGGACATCCCCTTGGTGACAGTGAGTGAGTTCTGGCTTCCTGCCGAGTGCTACCATCTCCTCCCTTCTCCCAAACCTCCAGGAAAGGCTGGCGCTGGCCGGGGAGGAGGAGGGAGATTGGCCACTGGGGAAACTAGAAAGACGAAACGAGGTGGACACTGGAGGACCCTTCTGTGTGAGTCTGGATTATTTGATGCTACGCGAGGGCTCTTGACCCGAATGCTGAAGAGGCGAACACAGACCTCTGGAAGCAGCTCTCTCCAGATCCCCTTTGCCTGTGGCAGCTCCTGGAGCCGCGGGCTGAGGAGCACGGCCCCATGGGAGCCCCTGGGAGCCTCTGGGGGGGAAAGACTTGGCCCAGACTGGACACAGGAGACGGGCACTCACCCACAGGCAGGTCCTCAGGCAGCGTCACTGACGTCATGTTGGGCAGGAACATAGGAGCCATGTTGGCCGTCACTGCAGGGACACAGAGCACTGGGCTAGCTGAGCGCCCCTGCAAAGCCTGAGCCCCTATCTGGCCCCGTGGGAGCCCGCACCATTCCCTCCCCCCGACACACACACACACACACACACACACACACACACACACACACACCAATCCTCAGTCCAGTTCACCCGCCTGAGTCCGGACTCCTCCCAGACGTCCCCAGGGCAGCCACCCAGAAGCTGGGTGTTTGCTGATGAGGGATCCCCTCCTTGCTGGGGGGCTCCGCCGAGGGTCCCCATGTCAGTGCTGCTCTGGTCGGGGAGGGGAGGCACCCACCAGACACGACGAGGGCAGGAAGCAGTAGGCAGGACAGCCATGGCCACGCCATCACGTCTGGAGGGACCTGGAGGGAGAGGCATCATGGAAGGGGCACCTGACCCCAGGCCTTCCTCGTTAAGCCGACCCCCATTGGTGTGGCTCTGACCCAGGCGCACCCAGCATCACCATTCCGCGGTTCTCCCCCGGGGCGCATCGCTCTCCACCCGTTTTCCAGGGGTCCCGGGGGAAGGGGGCTCAGAGAGAACCAAAGGGGTGAGCAGGGCAGCTGAGCCTGGTCCAGAGCCTGAGACTGACCTTGACCTTGGCCTCCGAGGTCAGAGCCCACCGTGTAGCAGGCACTGATCTCAGCAAATTAGAAGCATAATCTCACTATTCCTACAGCTATTCCTAAAGGTGCTAAGAAACCAAGGCTGAGGGAATGGGGGCTTGCCTGAGGCCCCGCAGAGAATGGATGACAAGACCATGCTCTGAACACAGGTCCTTTGGACACAGAATTCGTTCCCTCAACCACCGCACCATTCTCCCTGTGTGAGGGGCTGGAGCTCTCTAGTCGTTGCCCACCCTTCCCTGTCCTGTCTCTTCATCTGTAAGATGGGAAGGATGACTCTAAGAGGTAATGGAGGGAGGGGGGACACAGTGACATACACACTGAAGGACAGCACGTCCTGAGGCAGCAGGGCCGGCTCAGTGCCTGACACACAGTAGGAGCTCAGCAAATGCAAATCCCTTCCTTCTGCACCCTGCCGGGTCATCTTCACCTTATCCCCGCCACAGCCACAGCCGGCACAGTCCCCATGGAAACTGCTCCCGTCTCTCTCTGCGCCTGTCACCGCGCTGGTGCTCCGAGACGGACTCCAGAGCCCGTACAATACAATTGATAATTTACCGGGGATGTGCCCGCAACCAATGTACATGCCCTTGACCGGAATCGAACCCGGGACCTTTCAGTCCACAGACCGACGCTCTACCACTGAGCCAAACCGGTTTGGGCAATAAAATATATCTTTTTAAATAAATAAATAAATAAATAACCTGCTAGCTTGCCAGGGTCGCCTGAGAGGATAGCTGCAGACAGCCCACATGCTGCCCTCAGCCAGGTTGGGAAATGCTGGGCCCAGCTTCTCGGGAGGAGTCAGTAAGTCCTCTGGCCTCACAATCACGTATGCCGAGCCACAGCCCGCAGGGAGACAGACAGCGGCCATGCTGTGGTCGCTGCTGGTGTAAGGGAGTCGGGGCGTGGACGGTGACTGAGGCTGACCTCGCGCTGGCCCGGAGGCCGGGCTGGGGACGCGGACAGCAGTTCAGTCGGGGGTGGGGATGGAAGTGGTGCTGGTGGGGGGGGGGGGGGGCGAGGTCAGGAGGGCACCTTGGAATGTGCGTGATGACGAGGGCAGAGAGGCAGGTGGAGCTGGTGGTACTGGCCGTGGGGGGGAGAGGGTGGTGCTGGTGGGCTGACAGCGGGACGCGGTGGAGTCGGGCGTGGGTGGGGGTGGCAGGTGCTGGCGTCCGCCGTGCAAGCCAGACCCAGGGCTCCTGAACGCCGGCTGGAGGCAGCCCGTCCTGGCATCATCCCCTCGTGTATGGCCTTGGACCTAACCTCCCACCGCTGGTGTCCTCTTCTGTCCCCTCACTTGCAGGTGAGTCAGCAGCCACAGGACGATTAGCCACAAAGTGCAGCCGCTGGTATGCAAGGTGTGCTTCTCGCCGTGACAAAGGTCGGGGCAGTGCAGACGGGAAGACAGGAGACTCCTGCCCTGGGATCCGGCCCCGAGGGCCACTTGCTGGGGATGGCACTTTGTCCCTTACCACTTAGTCCTCAGCATATCATGACCCGGCCCAGTCAGTAATAGGATCAGAGCCCAAAGCAGGAAGTCGGAGCTGCTCTTTGGAAGTCTCTGGTTTTCTCTTCCTCCTCGACCAGACCCCCCCCCCCCCGCCTGCAGAGACCCTCGGGATGAGGTCAGGGGGAGCAGCCTCAGCCAGCAAAGCCCCTACTCCAGCCCTCTGACTCCCAGTCCAGTGTTCTTTCTGGCTCTTCCTCCCTGCACTGCCCAGGTCGGCCCTGGGTTTCACCCGGCGGGCCCTTTCAGAGAGAGACTTTTATAAACACACGCTCATTTGACCATAATGAGGCCAAAGTTCTACGGCTCAGAGCGTCACCCTCTGGATCGAGTCATCTGAGAAAACTGCGGAGCCTGTGTGAGCTGGGGAAGGCGCAGAATGAACCTGCCCCACCAGTGGGTGTCCCCACCCCACTGGGCGCAACCACGCCCAGGCTCGGACCTCCACCCTGGCTCCCACCGGCTGCCGGACCGACTCCTGCCTTTCGTCCTGGCAGGCTAGGCCCTCACAGGTCCTGGGTCTCTGTTCCCACACAAGCCATTCGGGCCGGTGGCACTGAATGCTCCTGTTCTCGGTCCACGCCCCATGTCGTCCCTCCTCCAGGCATCTGCATGTGTGTCCCTCTGCCCGGGACACCTGCCCTGCCTCCGGTACGCGCAGAGTCTATCATCCTCTAAGGGCGGGGCAGGCGTGGTGCCAGTTCAGGCATTGGCGACTCTCCTCTGGCCCCTAAGACCCTGGCACACCAGCAGGGCCAGTGGACAGACCAGTGCAGATGGACAAGACGTGAATGATGTGGACGAGAGAGGGGCCACATACGACACCTGACAAGTTCCGGAGAGGCCTGCATGGGCCTTATTCACTCAGAGGCCTAAAGTAAGCAACCACGGCCGAAACCGGTTTGGCTCAGTGGATAGAGCGTCGGCCTGAGGACTGAAGGGTCCTGGGTTCGATTCCGGTCAAGGGCATGTACCTTGTTTGTGGGGACATCTCCAGTAGGGGGTGTGCAGGAGGCAGCTGATCGATGTCTCTCTCTCATCGATGTTTCTAACTCTCTATCCCTCTCCCTTCCTCTCAGTAAAAAATCAATAAAATATATATTTTTTAAATAAAATAAGTAACCACATAGGGCGATCTGATGAAAACTTCCTAACTAAAGCCGGTTGGGGAGGGTAGTCATGTCCTAGGTGGGTACCTCCCTTGACAAAGGTCAATCTTTACCTTCACTGAGCCTGTCTGTTGTCTTTTTGCCACTACAATAATATAATCTTTGGGATGTCTGAGAACTCCCCTTCCCCAGCCCCCTCAGGGCACAGTCACCCACCAGAGCACAAGACCACAGAGCCCTCATCGCTGACTAGCTCTTCCGCAGACCATCTCATGCCATCTCCATGTGTGTAAATGCTCATTTTCACCATCTCATGCCATCTCCATGTGCATAAATGTTCACTGTTAACCATCTCATGCCATCTCCGTGTGGGTAAACATTCATGTTAACCATCTCATGCCATCTCCACGTGTGTAAATGCTCATTGTTAACCACCCTGTGCCCGCCAATGTAAAATAAGTAAATGTCTCTCCATTTTACTCTTTCTCCCATCTCAGCGGTTTCCCGTGTGGCTTTTCCCCACCTCCCCAATCTATCACAGTGGATTTCATGGACTAGCAGCCCCCTTATGTCTTCCCCTTCTATTCTGACGTATATAGCAAGTGGTAAAGCTGCCGTTTTCTGAAGCACTTTCTCAATCTGTTGAGATTTTGCTTCCCGGCGATTGCAGTCAGTTTGGGCGCAAATAAACTCATAAAAATTCTCTACAGGTTTCGGCGGCGTTTCTTATGTTGACAGTGGAGTCGCCCTTGACGATGCCCAGGCCTCGCGGTGCCGGGCAGCCCCAGGCGCGGGCGGAGGCACGGTCTCATTCAGCCCCCAGTCACCGCACAGCCACACCCGGCAGCTATTGTTTCCTCCTCTGCTGCTCAGTGTGCCTTCCGGGAAATGGGACCATCTACCTTCCAGAAATCACAGCTTCCTCCCACCCCCTTTCCCTGCTCTCAAAAAGTGCTTGGAGAGCCGAAACCGGTGTGGCTCAGTGGATAGAGCGTCGGCCTGCAGAGTCAAGGGTCCCAGGTTCGAATCCGGTCAAGGGCACATACCGTGGTTGCAGGCACATCCCCAGTAGGGGGTGTGCAGGAGGCAGCTGATGGATGTTTCTCTCTCATCGATGTTTCTAACTCTCTCTCCCTCTCCCTTCCTCTCTGTAAAAATCAATTAAAAATATTTTTTAAAATTAAAAAATAAAATAAAAATAAAAAATAAAAAAAGTGCTTGGAGAAGGACCAGAAGGGACACAGAGGTGGAGGAGGGTGGCTCCTGGGTCTCGCCCCCTAGGACGGGCAGGCCCTGGCATGGCCGGACACTCCCACGTCTGCTCCTCGGCCTCTGTGGGAGGAGGCACCACAAGAGCCCTCCGCAGCCACGGCTCCAAGGCCTCCTAGGATGTGGGGGCACAGGGGGAGGGGGCCACAGGCCTCCGGGGCCCTCAGGGAGGCCAGAGAGGGAGCGGGCCCGGCCTTCGCCGCCGCTGACCGCTCCAGCTCACAGCACACTTCACTTCCCTTCCTCGTTCCTTCCCACAGCTGCTCCCGAGCTCCGGGAATGGCCATTCCAAGGTCCAAGTGTGGGAGCGGAGGCCCGGCAAAGCTCGGAGAGCGATGCCCAGAGACAGCGCAGGGGGTTAGACCGGCGCCCCCTCCAGGGCCCGTCCCTCAGGCCGCTGCACCGCAGACAGCTGTGGAGCCAAAGGGTCCCGGGTTCCGATTCCGGGGCTTCGCTTACCGCACCAGCCCAGGCGAGAATCCCCTGACCCTACGTCCCGGGGCCTGTTTCCCTGCTAGGAAGTGACAGGAGGGAACGAACCACAGAGCCCACACATCGGTCACACCTGCTCCCGCCTGTCAGCGCCCGGCGTGCCTGAGCCCCTCGGCTTTGTACCTGGTGCCCAGCCCCACAGAGCCTGCCTCCGGGCAGAGGCCCAGGCCCGGCCCGGCTCTTAGCGGGGTCTCCACCTGGTACGCCAGGCGAAGACGTGTGTGTCTGTGTGTGTGTGTGTGTGTGTGTGTGTGTGTGTGTGTCAGGGCCCAGGAACGAGGCAGAGCTGGGGCCCAGCCAGCCCGTGGTCCTGGCCTGACGCCTCCTCCTGCGGGCGGAGGCGGCCCCGGGGCCAGTCACCGACCACGGGCCCGGCTCGGCTTCGGGGTTCTCCACCTCCCTCCCACATGACCACCATCCCCATTCTACAGACGAGGAAACTGAGGCCCGGAAGAGTTCCGGAGCCCGCCCACAGTGAGGACGGAGCTAGGATTTGAACCCACAAAGGCCATCAGAGCCCAGCTCTTTCTCCTCAAGCTCTGGGGCCCCAGACTCAGCCACCGGGGCCCCAGACTCAGCCACCGTGACCTCGCCCCGGAGCTTCCTGGCAGCTTAACTCACTTTCCGGGGGGACCTGCCTCCCTCCCATCCTGTGGAGAATCCCAGTGGGTCCAAATGGCCCAAGGCCTCGTCAGGGAAGGACGGACGGGAGACCCGGAGCCCGGGGAGAGGGAACGGAGGCCTGGCGGCCAGGCTGGGACTCCCTCCGGAGCTGCCCAACCCAGGACCCAAGCTCTCTCCTTGCACCCGGCGCTCCCACCCAGCTGGGATGGCACCTCCAAAGCTCGCCCGGGTCCCAACCACCCCACTGGGTCAGGAGACCCCCCGCCCTGCTTCGGCGGAGCCTCGTGGTCCCTACCTGTGCCCCAGAGGGGGCTGCGGAGCGGCGGGCAGACAGCGGCTGGCACAGGTGGGCTCCTTCTGGGGCTCCCAGTGTGCGGCTCACAGACTTTGGCACCAGCTCCGCCTCCCCTGAGCAATCATTAACCCTGCCAGAGACCGCACCTCCCGGGACAGGAGGGCTCCGGGGAGGACAGGCCCCGGGGCTCCGTGGATGAGGTCCAGGCCACAGGCGGGAGGGCCAGGCCCAGCCCCGGGCAGGCAGGAGTAAGATATCCCGGGCAGCATCCTTGAGCTTGGTCCCCTCCCTCCCCGACACAGGAGGCTCAGGGACAGGCCTGTGGAGAAGGTCGGGGAAGGGGAGGTCAGGAGAGGACCTAGTAAAATAGTGTAAGAATCACACAGGAGGTGTCCGCCGAGGGACGAGGCCAGCCCTGAGCTTGGGAATTGCTGCTGAGGCCCTCAGAGGGTCTGACTGTCCCTGGGGCCTGCATCCACCTCCCCCTGTAGCGTGATATCAGATATCCATACCTGCAGCTTGGAGGAAAGAGTATTACTGACATCACAGGATTCTTATGAGGACAAAACCAGACAATGGAGATGCCGTTCCAGGTGCAGGGTCTGGCATGGGGCAGGGACCCACCAGGACACCGAATCGGTAGCCTTTGCAGATTCTTGCCATAATCCTGAGCGACCCTCCCCTCGTGGGCGGGAGCCACGCCGGCCTCACACTCAGCAGAGACGTATCGGGTAGTTATCATGTGCCAGGACTGAATTCAACAGGGATCTCTGATCGCTGTGGTCCGCCGGGAAGGCTGGAGAAGGTAGCAGGGAGATGCCGTACCAGCCACTGCAGCCTTACAACAAAGCTGGTGTCTCCTTGGACTGTAAGATTGTTCCTATGCGGCTTAGTTTAGTTTGGTTTAATAAAATAAACAATCTTTGTTCCCCAACCTCCCAAATGTAAAACAGGTTATCAAATCACACCGGCATGTACGTCTGTGTTCACAGCAGGATTACCCGCAACAGCTAAAGTGTGGAAGCAACCCAGGTGTTCAGCAACAGATAATGCATTAACAAAAAGTAGAACATTATACAACCTTAAAAAGGCAGGAAGTTCTGCCGCCTACTGCAGCATGGCTAACCCTGAGGGCATTACGCTAAGTGAAATAAGCCAGTCACAAAAAAGGGCTGTGGATCTCCTTCTAGGAGCTGACTAGACTAGTCAGATGTGTAGCCAGAAGCAGGGGCTTCCAGGAGCGGAGGGGAGGCCCGGGGAGGTATTGGTCCATGGGCACAGCTTTAGTTTTACCAGAGGAGAGGAGTTCTGAAGATGGATGGTGGTGATGGATGAAAAACAGTGTGAAAGGACTTAATATCACCTACCTGAACCGTTGGAATGGGCACGATAGTAAATTTTATGCTGTGTATATTCTACACAATGAAAACAAATTTTAGCCAAAACTGGTTCGGCTCAGTGGATAGAGCGTCGGCCTGCGGACTGAAGGGTCCCAGGTTCGATTCCGGTCAAGGGCATGTGCCTTGGTTGCAGGCACATCCCCAGTGGGGGGTGTGCAAGAGGCAGCTGATCAATGATTCTCTCTCATCATTGATGTTTCTAACTCTCTATCCCTCTCTCTTCCTCTCTGTAAAAAATCAATAAAATATATATATTTTTTTAAAAAACACAAATTTTATAAAATTCTACAAGCTTGCCCAGCTGGCGTGGCTCCGTGGTTGAGCATCAACCTGTGAACCTGGTCAGGGCACATCCCCAGGTTGCGGGCTCAGTCCCCAGCGTGGGGTGTGCAGGAGGCGGCTGATCAATGATTCTCTCTCATCATTGAAGTTTCTGTCTCTCCCTCTCCCTTCCTCTCTGAAATCAATAAAAATTTAAAAACTAAAAATAAGATGCTACAAGCTTCAAAATGTGAAGAAACTGGATGAAAACAAAACAAGTGGGGGGGGGGGGGCGTGGGATGAGGAGAACCTAGGCCTGACTAGAATTCTCAAAATATTTAAGTATTTGCCCTTAAGTTTCGGGTAATTGTCAGAGGTGGGCCATGAATCGAATTCCACGCTTTCCAACAGGCAGAGTAAAAGAGAAATGGGATCCATTAAGTCCACCCATTAAAAAAAAAAAAAAGATGAGACCCAAAACATACCAGGATCTGGGGGCTATGGCGAAATCTGAGCTCTGATGCCTGAGAGGGGTCTTCTACGTCTCCAAGGAGAGGATGCTGCAGAGGGGGGCGGCACTAGAAATGACTATTACTAGTTGTTCAGTTGATCAGAAATGAGCCTCAGGGATCAGGGCCTGCATTCAGTGGCGGTGGGACAAGTTCCCGAACCTCGGTAAGCCTCAGTTCCCACAATCAGGAAGTTGCGGGTAATGTATGAAGCCTACCTCAGAAGTTGGCGGTGAGGATGCAATGAAGTCACACATTTAAAATCCCAGACACAGTGCCCAACCCAGAGTGAAGTCCAGGATATGATCAGTGTTTGGATGGGTGGATGGCTGGTAGCAGGGCCGGCAGGTGACTCCACGCCAGGCTCCGGGCCTGCCCCAGAGCAGGGGAGTCAGCCTGTCGCTCTGTCCACTCCCTGCTCTCCTCCCCTCTCCTCCCCCAGTGCTGACTGCCGGGGCCAACAGCTCTGAGTCATTGCTCTGGCCCCTAGAAGGTGTGTCCCGGCCTGCACAGACCTTTGGACAGCATCTGGATGAGCCAGGTGTGGACAGACGGTGTCCCCGCCCCCCATCTAAAGGGGCATCCGTCTGCCTGCCAGGTCGCATCTAAGAAGCTCGGGCCCAGGCCCAGCGTCACTGCAGGAAGGGGCGAGGGGCCAGCCAGAAAGTGGGGCTAAGAGGCCAGGATGTGGATTTACATAACCGAGGTCCCAATCCCCGCCCCATTACTTACCAACTAGCGGCCTTGGACAAGGCAGCTCATCTCTGTGAGCCTCCATGTTTTCATCTGTGGAATGGGAATAACAGTAGAACCCAGCCCAATTAGTAAAGATGAATCAAAGCAGTCAGGAAGTAATAGAGAGCCACGCGTGAGGAGGTGATTGCAGATGCACATCAGCCTTGCTTTGTAACCGCTGACTTAGGTGTGCGGTTTTTCAAATTTGGAACAAAAACCTTACTTCCTGTCTTTGCTATGTGCACCTGCTATGTGTTCAGAAATTGATGGAGTTGAAATCAAGTCCTCGCCAAAACCGGTTTGGCTCAGTGGTAGAGCGTTGGTCTGCGGACTGAAAGGTCCCGGGTTCGATTCTGGTCAAGGGCATGTACCTTGGTTGCGGGCACATCCCCGGTGGGGGTTGTGCAAGAGGCAGCTGGTCGATGTTTCTCTCTCATTGACGTTTCTAGCTCTCTATCTCTCTCCCTTCCTCTCTGTAAAATATCAATAAAATATATTTTTTTAAAAAAAGAAAGAAATTAAGTCCTCACTTGTCCCTCGCTGCATCACATTGACCAAGCCATTCCTCTCTGAGCCCCACTTCATCAGCAATATGGAGACACCACACACACACACACACACACACACACACACACACATGCACACACGCACGCACGCATGCGCGGGCACACACAGTGTACAGCTTCAGAGCTACCTGGAGTGCCCGCACCGAGGGTGGCTCTTTGCTGCGGATGTATCCAGCCGCCCCTCACCTTCCTAGTCATCCCCCCGTGTTGCATATGACTTTGCAGAGTACAGAACCCCTTCCCTGCTCTGTTCTAGTCAAGGGACCAGCCCAAGAACAGCCCCTTGGTGTCAGTGGCTCCTAGCCTCCCACCCCAGAAAGAACGTGGGGATCCAAGAGATCAGCCCTTCCCACCACCCAGACCCCAAAGCCCCCCTCCAGGGCACACGTTCCCTCTAAAGCACCTGCTTCCCAGGGGCTGTTCTGCCACAGTTTGCACACTTCCGGTGACGGGGAGCTCACCTCCTCTCGCGGCCACCGCTCCGTGGCCCCAGGTGGACGTGTTCTATCGAGTTGAGAGCTGCCTCGGCCGCTTCCACTGAGCTTGGATTCCGGGAGCACTAGACCCCGCTCCCTCCCTCTGCTCTAGGACAGCCAGCCCCCCACCAGAGCCCTCTCTCGGGCTCTTACATCACTCCCACCACCATTGCAGGCAGGCGTGGCAGCCAGGCAGACCTGGTTCACAGTCCAGCTCTGCCCCTTCCTGGCTGTGAGCAAGCCACCGTCCGTCTCTGAGCCTGTTTCCCCAGGAGGGAAATACGGGGAAGTAAAATAACCATGTGGCTGTGTCCCGTCAGCACACTAGTTGAGCTCCGAGATGAAACGTGCCCTCTGGAGCCCCCTGCCACTCCTGTGCCCATTCAGCACACTGCACGTTCTCTCTGTGCGAGGCAGGCACTGTGCTGGCGCTGGGCACTGGTGGGACCGGGTGGGGGGGGGGGGTGCACATCCCTGACACAGGGAGACTGTGTGTGAGAGGAGAGTAGCCAGGCCAAGAGGAGGGAAAGGGAAGGCCGGCAGAGGGAACAGTGTGTCCAAAACCCCGTTCTGGAAAGAGCTGGCCCTGGAAGAAGGGAAAGACCACGGCGGCTGGAACTCAGAAGTCATTTGTTCAGGGGATCAGGTTTCAAAAACTACTATACATTCACGCAATGGTATAGAAATCAGTAATTTTTTTTAAAGTCACCCCAATGGCCCTAGCCAGTGTTTCCCAAGTGGTTAGAGGAGGCCCAGGCACTCAAGGGTCTTGGGTTCAATTCCCAGTCAAGGGCATGTACCTGGGTTGTAGGTTCGATCCTGCGTGCAGTAGGCAACTAATTGATGTGTCGCTCTCACGTTGATGTTTCTCTCTCTCTCCCTTCCTCTCTTTTACTCTCTCTAAAAATCAATGGAAAAACATTCTCAGGTGAGGATTAACAACAGCAAAAAAAAAAAAAAAAGACACCCCTATGTTCATTGCAGCATTATTCACGGTAGGTAAGACATGGAAATAACTTAAGTGTCCATCGGCAGATGAATGGATAGAGAAAATGTGATATATAGTGGGGTATTATTCAGCCATAAAAAAAAGAGAAGGAAATCCTGTCATTTGTGACAACATGGATGGACCTGGTGAGCATCATACTACGGTAAGTGAAATGAGCCAGAAAGAGAAAGACAACTGTTTCATGATCTCACTTACATGTGGGGTCTTTTAAAAAGTTGAATACATAGAAACAGATTGTAGCATGGTGGTTGGAGGGGCTGGAGTTTGGGGGGAATGGGGAAATGTTGGTCCCAGGGTACAAACTTTCAGTTGTAGGATGAATAATGTACAGCAACGTTAATAAGTTAACACTATCGTTATATTTGAAAGTTGCTATGAGGGTAGACCTTCAATGTTCTCACCACCACAACAACAAATGGTAATTATGTAGGTGAAGGATGTGTTCACTGGTCTTATTATAGTGTACATTTTTTATATATACATGTATCAAATCATTATATTGTACAGCTTAAACTTACACAATGTTATATATCTGTAAGTCTTGGAGGGATAGCCAGATAGCCAGTTTTGGCCAGATCCAGACGGGAGGGAGCCCGATCCTGTGCGCTGTGCAGTTAGTGTCTGTCCCCTGGTGGTCAGTGTGTGTCACAACGACCAGTCAACGGTCCTTGGGTCACTCAGGCTTACAGATAGATAGGTAGGTAGGTAGGTAGGTAGATAGATAAGCCCTGCCATTGTGGTTCAGTGGTTAAGCATCTACCTATGGACCACAAGGTCATGGTTGGATTCCCTTTCAGGGTACACGCCCGGTTTGCAGACTGGATCCCCAGTGGGGGGTGTGCAGGAGGCAGCCAATTGAGGATTCTCTTTCATCATTGGTGTTTCTATCCCTCTCCCTTCTTCTCTGAAATAGATAAAAATATATTTTAAATAATAATAAATTTAAAAAGTGAAAAATAAGCTAGCCTCCAAGGAGCGGGCCTAATCAGCGGAGGGGCCAAGTCCTGCGCTGAGAAATGGGGTGCTCACGGGACACCCTCTGGGAGGGGAGGTGTCAGGGCCAGAGCGGGGCACGCTGGACGTTGTAGTTCCTGCGGGGCACCCCTGACGCCCGCGGGGGCGGGGGGCCTGAGCAGGTGTCCAACCATCCTCGGACCCAGGCCGGTCTAGTGATGGGCTTACGCTTCCTCTGGTCTCTGGAGTCCCCCCAGCTTCCTCAAGGAGGCATTATTGCTCCCGTTTCGCATATGAGAAACTGAGGCTAAAAAAGAAAAAAAAAAAAAGTGGCCCAAACGGGAGGACCAAGATCTGCTGACCCCCGCTGGGGAGAGGGACCACCTCTCCGAGAAGCAGAGGCTCTTTGAGCGGCCTCGGCGTCTTATCAACTTTGCAGACGAAGAGACGGCGTCACGCCAGTCACTCGCCCGCCGGAGGCTGCGGACAGTAGGGGACGGTCCGGTCTCTCCGCGCTGGCCGGCCCTCGCCCGGCACCGGTGGGCGTGGCCTGGCCCGCCCCGCCCCCTTCCACCTCCGGCTCCCGCGTGCTGGGTGCAGACCAGGTGGCTCCCTAGGCGCGCGGGAGCGGGGGCGGGGGCTGCGCAGCCGGCGTGGGCCCCGCGCGTGCGCGCGCGCGCGCCCCGTGGTGGAGCCCGCGGGTAGTTCCACGGCGCGCGGGGCCGGAGGGGACGCCGCGGCAGGCGGCGCTCGTGCCGCCGCAGCTGGACCGGGACCCCGGGCCGCCGCCGGAGCGACGCGCCGGCCGCCCGGCGGGGGTGGAGCCCCGCCTTGGCCCCAGGTAACGCCCCAGCCTGGACCCTGAGCCTCAGAGCCGCGGGGACGGCGAGGACGGAGCGGGAGCGATAGGGGGCGGCAGCGGGCTGGCGGAGTGTAGTGCGAGGACTTGGAGCGAGGCCTCCGCCTGCATCCGCAGGGCCAAAGCTCCCTGTCCCGGGACCCCAAGCCGGAGCCGCGCTCTCGGCGACCCGCCCGCCCGCTAGGTTCAAGGGTGCCCCTGGGAACTACAAGTCCCAGCGTGCCCTGCTGCACCCTGCGCATGCCCCGGCCGGTCCGAGCCTTCATCTAGGGCCCCGGAGTCTGGGATAGAGAGCTGCAATCCTCGGCCTCGTCGCTTCCGTTCTCTATTACTAGCTAGCGCTCCTTGGGCCCGCCCCTGGGGAGCCAGAGCGTCCTGGGACCTGCCCTGGAGTGGCCGCGAGTCTGGGGAACAGATCTCTGCACCCCGGTGCCGTCGTTACTGCTTTCATGATGTCGGGAAGGGGAGGAGGGGGGAGGTGGTCCAGAGAGGGTCTTTGTCCAAGGTCACACAGCTTCCGTGGCCCGAGGGCCGCTAAGCCCACGTCGAGCTGATGCTGGAGGTTGGGGAGGCGGTGTGGGCTGGAGGGGGGTGGCAGAAATGTGGTTGGATCTCCCTGGATTGCTGTGCGCCGCAGTCCGTGGTCTCCAGTTCTCATCTCTAGTTGATGTGGTGAGGGCACCTGCTCCCTCCTCTGCAGACCCTGGGGTTTCCAGGGGCGAGAGCTGCAGGGAGGAGGAAGCCAGAAAGGAGAGCCCCTCCCAGCACCGGACCAACAAAGCTCCCACACCCCAGCGCAGACCCAGGCCTAGAAAGTCAGGCAGGCACCCTCCCTCAGGGGTGCACACAGTGAGAGCGAGCCCCTAGTGGCTCTCTAAGGTATATGTACGCTCACCCCATTTTACACCTCGTCAGACTGAGGTGGCGACTTCCTCAAGGTCACAGAGCTGATAGGCAAAGCTTAGGGTCCAAGCCCACCCAGGCTCTGGGCTTAATGCCTCCTCGGTGTCCTCTAGAAAATGAACAACATTGTTGGCACATACGAAGGGCCCAGGAAATGTCCTCGTCACTAGTGTTACCGATGTCCTGATTTTACAAGTGAGAGACTGTGAGGCAGAGAGAGGCCAGATAAGTGACCCACGGTTTCAAAGGTGGGGCAAGAGTGCTGCAGACTCGAGCCCCAAACCTGGCGATACTTTTACAGACACCCCACCCTCCCCCCGACCTGCACAAAGGTGCTTCTTTTTTAGGTGAGTCAAAGCTTGGGTTCAGAAGGGAGGGTGGTGTATTCAGACCTGTCCTGAGCTGGCTCTCCCAGACTTTGCTGTGTATCCCTGGATGGTTCCTTAATCTCTCTGTTCTGCTTAGAAGACTACTAGGCCCTGCCTCTTGGGAGGGTTTGAGGGTCCTCAGGAGAAAGGAGTGGGGTACTTCCTGACCCTGAGGGTGGGGGGCAGGGGGGTGGCAGCCAGCTATCCAGGCTCTTGGATAGGCCAATGGAGCAGTGCGTGGCCCCAGCAGGAACAGATGACCCTGCCTTCTTCCTGTCTGCAGAGGAGGCGTGGGGGCGGAAGCTGGAATGTAGCACCCAGGGTTTTGCACTTGGAACTATCAGGATTTGAATCCCTCTGCCACTTACCCTGTGATCTGGAGCCACCCACTTAGTCTCTGATCTTCCATGGACTCTCCTCCTGCCCCAGGACATCTGTGCTTTCATTAAACAGCCGTTGGGAACCCTGTGTTGGCATTGAAGTGGCATGAAGCATACTTAAAGTGAGATTAGAATGTGATCCCAGATTTACCCCTTGATAGTTGTATGATGGTAGATGAGTCATAATCCTTCTCCCCCGAGTTTCCTCACCTATAAAATGGAGTGAATGCTAGTGCCTAGCTCTTAGGTCACTGGGAAAACCAGCGAGCCCATGGCCAGAACTGGACTTGCCCAGGCTATGCAGGAGACCCTTGAACCCAAATTTCTCCACAGAACCTCATGGCAGATGCCTGGGCAAGGGTGAGCCACCCCCACTTATGGTTTAAAGAGCCCACTGGGCCAGACTTCCGGGATCCGTGGCAAGGGGAGTTATTTCCTAAGCCGCCGCCTTCGTCTGCAGGACGAAAGTAGCAGAACTGGCCTGCGAGTATATGGGGCGGGCTGATGAGAATGAGGGATTCAAAAGGTGTGTGGCCACATCCCCACCATGGGGTTCCAAAGCATAAGATTGGTCAGTGAACCTGAGAGGGTGTTTCATAGGAGAATCCAGATTTCTGGCTTCCCTGGGAAATCTGGTAAAATTGAGCCTCTTTCCCACTAGCTGCAGAGTGATTCTGCATAAACTCAGGAAAGTTGTTCAAGTTACAGGGAGCCATGTTATTGGCCTATGGCCCCGGGGAAAACTCAGGGTGAAAGTCAAACCCAGAGCCCCTTCCCTGGACCTTCACAACCCAGTGTGGGCGAGAGCAGGGGGAGTCCCAGGAGATAGCTCTCTGCTATCCTGACACAGCGTGATGACAGTGGTGCTGTGTGCTGAGGAAGCCAGAGCATACTGTTAACTGTGGTGGACCTTGACTTTTTAAGTACCATCTGTAGGAATGCATCGTGAACCTGATCTCCTGTGCCTAGAGACCTGCAGACAGTACCATCTTCAGTCACTGTTTTTGCTGGCTGCACATCCACAGTGCTAAACAACACCGATAGACATGTCTGTTCGCTGAAACTGGTTTGGCTCAATGGATAGAGCGTCGGCATGCGGACTGAAGGGTCCTGGGTTCGATTCCGGCCAGGGGCATGTACCTTGGTTGCGGGCACATCCCCAGTGGGGGTTGTGCAGGAGGCAGCTGATCAATGTTTCTAACTCTCTATCCTTCTCTCTTCCTCTCTGTAAAAAATCAGTAATATATATATATTTTTTAATCAATCTATAAAAAAAAAAAAAAAGACATGTCTGTTCTCCAAATGTCTGGATTTTTCCATTGGATACCTTTCCTAAAGGGAAGTTTCTGACTCTAAGGGATCAGAAGTTTTTATGGTTTTAAAAGCCTAAAAACATATTCTTTAACAGTAATTTTCTTTAGACTTTTCCGTCGATTATACTGTATAGGTTTTTTTTTAAAAAGAACAAACGTAGCCCAGGCCAGTGTCACTCAGTTGACTGGGTGACATCCCATGCACCGAAAGGTTGCATGGGACAAGTTGCTGGCTCCATCCCCAGTAGGGGTGTGCAGAAGGTAGCTGATTGATGTTTTGCTCTCACATCAATGTTTCTCTCCCTCTCCCTTCCTCTCTCAAAAAAAATCAATTTTTTAAAAATCTTTTATGAAATAAGAGCACATGTACAGAAGCATAAGTAAGTCTATCTTCCTGACCCAGTGGTCTCTTCCAGTCCTGAGGACAGTTGTCAGTTTCCTATACATCCTTCCAGAAATATTATGCAGATTTTGTATATGCCTAATGATAAAATATAAATATTATTATACTCTGTTCAGCATCTTGCTTTCAACTTTTATCTTTGAATTTAGGATTATGAAGTATACCAAAGAAGCATAGGGAATTGCACCACCCCCAACTCTGCCCCCCACCCCACAGCCACCACACATTATGATTTTGCTCTGGCATCTCTTAGGGCTTTCTTGGAGGTAGCCCTATGTTCAGTGGAGCACCAAACAGGGGAATCAGTTATTGATTATATACACATCCCATTCTTTTTTTTTTAAATATGTTTTATTGATTTTTTACAGAGAGGAAGAGAGAGGGATAGAGAGTTAGAAACATCGATCAGCCACCTCCTGCACACCCCCCACGGGGGATGTGCCTGCAACCAAGGCATGTGCCCTTGACCGGAATCAAACCCGGGACCTTTCAGTCCGCAGGCTGATGCTCTATCCACTGAGCCAAACCGGTTTGGCAACACACCCCCATTCTTTTTTTTGTTTTGTGGTTTTTATCTCTTTTTTTCTCCCCCCTTTTTTTTTTCATACATCATTATTGGGCCTGTTCCCAGCTCTTGGACAGTAAGGATATTACTGATTTTTTTCACCCTTAAATAATCAATATGGCGGTAATATCCCACTTTGTATGTCTGCCTAGGAGAGGCATCCAAACAAAACCATGGCTTGGTTTCAAACACCGGCTCAGCCACATTTCCCTGGCTGTGTGACCTGGGGTCAGTGCACCCCACTTTACCCATCTGTAAAATGGGCAGGTTGTAGTAATCCTTCTGTCTTATAGCAGTTGAAAGTGCAGTTGAAAACTAAAGACTTAGTGGGGCTTAGTTTCCCAATGCCCCTAGGCAAGAAGCGACTGGAGCGCCCACCACCGCCGCTAGAGCTTCAAATTGTTACCCGCCCCTTTCCCTGGCCATGCTGGGGGCGGGCGGATAAAAACGTCTCTGTGACGTCAGCGTGCGCGGGACCAATCGCCCTGCAGGTCAGGCGCTACCTTATTTACATGGGTTGCCGGCTATTGGTCCGTTAGGCAAACACAAGCCGCCCCAACTTTTTAAAGCCGCCGTGTACTTTTTTAAAAAGATGCAGGGGAGCCAGACCATGATGTCATCGCAGCGCAGTAGCTCTTGGGGGTGACGTCATACGCGGGGAGGCCGCTGGCCCAGGACTGTTAGGGCTTTCCTAACCACTTGGACTGGCCCGAGAGGATGCCTCAGCCTGGCCGAAGACCGGCCCCATTACAATCCAGTGCCCCCGATGTCGCCCCGTCTCCGAGGAGGGGGTCATGACCGTAAGTCTGGGCCGTGGTTCTGTCGGCGGGACCCGTTTTTCCAACCGGGAACCAGCCTCAGGAGCGCGGCTGGCTCGCGAGTTCGCTTAGCAAGTTCGCATTGGCAGCCGGTGGGTCTTGCCCATCCCGGAGTCTCTGCTCTTTAGCCGGGCGGCCCCGCCCCTGGCCTGCGATGGCCGCGGTCACTTTAAGTGCGAAGGTGAGGGCGAGAGGAGTGGTGTGTTTTTTTTTTTTTAGTCTATCAAGATGGCGGCCGCTGGTCACGTGCCTGGCCGCGGCGAGTGGCGGCCTCTCGGGGCCCCGGCGGGGCGGAGCCCGCAGCCTGGGGCGGGGCAGCCGCGGGCCCGGGCCTGCCGCCGTTCGCTCGAGCCTCCCGGCGCGCCCCCGCGAGGCCCCCGCCCGCCGCGCGCGCGCCGCCGCCGCTCCGAATGTTGTGAATCAAATGTCGGGTTTGTTACATTCCGCCGGCGCCGCGGACAGTTCTTAAAGGGCCAGCCGGCCGCGGGCCGCTGCGCCGACCCGTCCGCGTCCTGCGCCGCCGCCTCCCGCCGCCGCCGCCGGAGGGCCTGGGCCGAGAGAGGCTGCGGAGCGCGCGCGGGCCTCGCGAGGCGGACGCCAGCGGACGGACCACAAAGCGAGGGGGCCCCGGAAGGAGCCGCTCTGCCCCCGGACCTGGGGGTGGGGAGGGGAGCACATTGTTCCGCAGGGCGGGGGCTCTTAAAGGGTCCGGGCAGCCCCCCCCCGCCCCCCATCACCGCCCCCCGGCCCGGCGCGGCCGCCCCCGATCGGGAACAAAGGAACCACCGTGCGCCCAGGAGGCTGAAGGTGAGTCGGGGCCAGAGCCCCCCAACTCCCGATTCCCGCGTCCCTGGAAACTGCGGGGGCCCCCCCTCCCCCGGGGACTGGGGGCGGCGAGGCGGCTGGCCCCGCAGGGGTTAATCACGGGCGGTCCGGAGGGGGGGGGGCGGCGAGGCCTCTAGGATCGGAGACACCCCCTCCCCGGGAGCCCCGGTGCCTGGACGGGTCTCCCTGCCCCGGAGTCTGGGCGCTGCGGTTGGAGAGGAAGGAGCCGCCCCCTCCCCCTGCCGCCGCCGCCGCCGCCGCCGCCACTTCCTTTGTTGTTGCTTTTGTCTCACGCGGAGCACATGGTCCGGGATCCGCGACTCTTAAAGTCACAGCGCTCTGGCTCAGACGCCGCAGTCTGGTCTCCCGCCCCCCCTGGTCCCTCCGAGCGCGGCACAAAGGAGTGAGATGGGGGCGAGGGAGTCTCCTGTCCACACCTTGACACCCCATCATCCCTGGGAGAGGGGTAGCCGAGGAAGCTTCCCGCCGCCCCGCAGCCCGCACCTGGTCCGCAGGGACCCTGGTTTCCTACCCCGCTGCTGGGACCGCCTAGATGCTTGCATCGTGTGGCCTCTGGTTTCATGTGGGCACTCTGGGAAGGAGAGAGATTGCCATCCCCGTTTTACAGTTGTGGCAACTGAGGCTCACAGAAGCGAAGAGACTTGCTTGAGCAAGGTCACCCTAGGAGTCCGGGGCTGGCCCAGTAAGGGAGAGAAGGGAGGGGGGCTTCTCATCTCGCTTAGTTAACTCATGTTTTCAGTCTTACTTTGCTTAATCTGCAAAACAGCAGCCAGGCCCCAGTGACGGGACATAGAAGGGACCCAGATGGGGGTAGCTGCTGGGCAGGGAAGGAGGGGGTGAGCATGGGTGCAAGGTGTGGTACCTGGTTCCAGGCAAGATTGCGTGCAGGGATGGGGCCCTCACGGTCCATTTGCACAGATCTCACTGAGGACAGCGCAGGAGAGTGCGGAGAGGCAGAGCACTTTGGGGTGGCCACCCTTGCTGTTGACCTTGAGCAAGTTGCTAGCTCTCAATCTAAGCTTCTCTCGCTTCTCTTTCTCTTCACAATAGGGCCAGTCACAGGCCCCTTCAAGAAAGCTCTCCTGATCTTTAGGGCCTGGAATAGAGAGTTGGGATTAGGCGGTGTTTAGGGTGACCGATGATACTGAGTCAGGGATTGGAGGGATCGGCCAAGGGGCTCCGCCATGACCAGATTTGCCCCTTTCTGACCTGGTTGGTAGCTCAGAGCAGGTTACTTCCTTTCTTTGGGTCTGTTTCTTCAGTTGTGAAGTGGGTGTGTCCCCTCTTTGCGGCCTCTGATCCTAGTAGGACTTTGGGAATCAGGGGCCCCTTGGTTGTCAGCAGGGGTATTCCCTAGGGAGGCATACTTCCCAGCTACCACCTGCAGAGCTTGAAGTGGCCCTTGATTTCTGCTTGGAGGGTGGAGTGGAGGTCAGCCTCTTATTTTCTACACAGAGGCCCGGTGCATGGATCTGTGCACTGGTGGGGTCCCTCAGCCTGGCCCGGCCCTCTCGCAATCCTGGACCCCTTGGAGGATGTCGGACTGCCGATCCGCGCAGGCAGCCTGACATCCCGCGAGCCATGTAGTAGTGTGCAGTAGTGCGCAAAGCGGTAGGCGGCAGGGGAGGAGTCCTGAGCTTGGACGGGGTGCCTCACAGCTCCTGCTCATCCCGCTGCTCCCTAAGCTCACTGAGCAGTGCTCCCACTGTGGGAATACACTGACCACAGGGGGTAGCTCCTGTGTTGAGCATCTGCCCCCTGGTGGTCAGTGCATGTCATAGCTACCTGTGGTAATGGTCACTTGGGCTGATAGATAGATAGATAGATAGATAGATAGATAGATAAAGTAGGTAGGTAGGTAGAGATTGTTTACACCTAAGCTTTACAAACCTCACTCACCAGGGCCTGCGAGCAGCACTTGCCAGTCCACTGGAGGTGGTCATTAGGCTGCCCCCACTTTACAGATGGAGAAGCTGGGGTTCAGAGAGGGGGAGTGATGGGCTCGAGACCCGGGCCGGGAGTCAGGGTGTCATGTGTCCACAGTGAGAGCCCCTTCTGCCTGCTGTTCTGGGTTCTCGGCTCGTGGCTACTTCCCTTTCCTGAGAAGTGGGCGTCTGAGGGGCTGGGAGGTCCCGGCCTGTTGCTTCCATTACTTGGAGGTTCCCCCTGGAGCTCTCCTGGCCTTTGCCGGCAGGAATCAGGGAGGCGGTGTGTTTGTGCCCAGGTGTGAGGGTGTGTACTTGACCCACACCGGGGATCACAAACCCAGTCACCTGTGTGGGCAGGCGGGGAGTGTTCCTGGGGTGACTCATGCGCCGAGAAAGGGGGGCCAAGCGTAAAGAAGGACCAGTAGAGCCAGATTTTCTGGCCCCTGACCACCCAAAGGCCAGGCTCATAGGCAGCCTCCCAGTTTGGAATTGTTGGCACTAACTGCGCGACACCAGGCCGGCCGTGGCCCTGCGTGGTCGCGTCCCCGGTGCGCATGATTTCCACTCCAGGCCGCCAGTAGCGGGAGGCGTGGACCCCAGCCCCGTGCTGGCTGTGGCCGTGGCGGGACGCCGTCCTGTCAGCTGGAGGAGGCCCTTTCTTGCAGGTTCATTTTGGGAGTCAGGGCTGCAAAGACCTCACAACAGAAATGTTTTTGCCACTGTCAGCAGGCCGGAGCAGGTGCTGAGGGGACAGTACACCGCTTTCTGGCAGCGCCCGCAGGGAGGGGTCAATTTTGTCAAATGGAGAAGGGGCGGTGGGGGCCTTCCTGTGGCCGGAACCTGACAGGTTCCAAAGCTTTGCCTACCGGGGCCTCATCCCAACCTCTGGAGTTAATGAGTGGTCCCCCTAACTTGCCCCACCTGGACCCCCTAGTTCGCAGGAAGGAGCAGACCTGCCACACCCCACTCCTGCACAACTTCCTCCCTTCGGTGCCGGCTTCCTCTTTTCTTCTCTCGGCCAGCCCCACCTCCCACGTGGAGGCTGGGTGAGGCCCCAGAGCTGCCTTCCAGACCCACCTGGCCGGCCACGGGGGCTGGCCTCTGTCGGCCCCTCCTGGGCTGCCCGGGGCTGCACCCCTCCTGTAGGTGGCGGGGTGCAGTGAGGGGCTGTGGTCAGCCCACCTCCCCTTTGACACTGGGGCAAGTCCCTTCCTCGCTCTCAGCCTCAGTTTTCTCTTCTGTAAAATGGAGCAAATAACGCCTTCCTTGAAGAAGTCCCACGTGGGTAGGCACTGTGGGAATGGAGAGAAGCAGAGGGACGGCCAGGCCTGTGCCAGGTGGAGACCCCGGCGAGGGAAGGAAGGGAGGGGGCAGACCGGGAGCCCCGAGGGCAGGATCTGGGTCAGAACCTCCTGCTGGGCAGTGGTGGGAGGAAAACGGCCCCACGACTGGTTGGAATCCCCTCTGAGCCAACCAGATGGGGGGGAGGAAGCCGGAGCCCCCAGAACCTTGCCTGCCTGACCAGCTGTGGACCCCACCCGTGAGGGCGCCCTACACTGAGGAGCCTTACGGAGCCCCCTGGCCCGGGGGCCCGCAGCCCCGAGCAGCCCAGGCTGGTTTTGCAGAGCAGATCGAGGCCTGGGATCCCTGCAAGCCCAGCCCGGCCCCGTCTCTCAGCTCCGAGCCCCGGTGCCAGGAGGGGGCTGGACCCACCCAGAGTCCGTGTGCATGGGGAGCCCAGGGGTGGGGGTGGACGTTGGCGGCCCCGGAATCAGACAGCAGAGGTTTGACTTTTGTCTGCCTGGCCCTTCATGAGACAAGTGGCCGATTTCTCTGTCTTTTTGACTCCTAGGCTTGCGAGCCCGGGCCCAGCCTCTCCACCCCTCCGCCGACCCTGATGCGACCATGGGCCCTGGCAGTGACTAGGTGGCCACCCTCCGCCCCTGTGGGCCAGCGGCGACTGCCTGCAGGACCCAGCAGCACCCCGGCCCCGCCCCGGGGAAGGTAGGAGGAACCCCCCGGAGCTCCCGGCGCCGGGGCCGGCAGTGGCGGGGCCCGGGGCTGAGCTCTCTTCCTTCCCCGCGGGTCGTGTGGCCTTGGCTCTTCTCCACGCTGTGAATGAGTGCCCCCCCTCCGCCCCTCCCGGGCCTCCTCTCTGGTGCAGCCCTGGCCGGGAGGGCCGCCCGCCTGCCCAGGATGAGCGCTTACCCTCCCGGCAGCCTCCGCCCCGGCCGACCCACCTCCTGGTAGAGGAGCGCCGAGCCTCGGCTCCTGCCGGCGGGAGCCCCCGAATGCTGCACCCAGCCCCCCAGCAGAGCCCGTTCATGGTGGATCTCCACGAGCAGGTGGGCAGAACCCCGTCCGGCCCCGGCCCCTGGCAAGCCCGCCTGGGAGCCCGGACTGCCCCCGCTTCGCTCCTCGCATGTTCAGGGAGCCACCGTTAGCCCCGCTTCACAGGCTGTAAACTGAGGCCCCGGGGAGGGGAGGCCTGTCCGGACCACACAGCGGGGGAGCGGGAAGCCCTCCAGGCCCGCGGCACTCTGCCCTGTGGACGTGGGGGCGCGGCCGGCAGCATCTTCGGGCCCGGCTCCCTCCCCTCAGTCCCCGGGTCTCTCTCCACCCGCAGGTGCACCAGGGACCCGTCCCTCTGTCCTACACAGTCACCACCGTGACCACCCAAGGCTTCCCCTTGCCCTCGGGCCAGCACATCCCTGGCTGCAGTGCCCAACAGCTCCCAGCATGCTCCGTGATGTTCAGCGGGCAGCACTACCCACTCTGCTGCCTCCCGCCCCCGGTGAGTGAGGGCATCCCCATCCCCCACCCCCCACCCCCACCAGAAGGCCCGGGCGGAGCCACCGAGCTTATGACACCCGGGCAGGCAGTCCGGGCGCCTCCCTGGCTCCAGACCACAACCCTGCACCCAGTGCCTGCCAGCGGGAGCCCCCAGGTGCCATCCCCAGCCCCTCCACAGAGCCCGTGTGGGGGTAGGAACTGGGGGCCCTAAGAGTGTAGTGTCCTGCCTGGTGGCCCCGGCCAGGGACGGGGTGGCCCCGGGCCCTCACCACAAGCATAGGCCGGCCCAGAAGAGCCTTGTCCAGCCCCTGCCCCTCTCTCGGCAGTTGATCCAGGCGTGCACCATGCAGCAGCTCCCTGTGCCCTATCAGGCCTACCCCCACCTCCTCTCCAGTGACCACTACATCCTGCACCCGCCGCCGCCAGCCCCGCACCCCCAGCCCGCTCCCATGGCGCCTCTGGGCCAGTTCATATCGCTGCAGACCCAGCACCCGCGGATGGTGAGTCGGGCGATGGGGCCGGTGCTGGAGGAGGCGGCACGGGGCCGGGGTTTCCCTGGCAGTGGCTGCAGCTGACCCGCCTGCCTCTTCTAGCCCCTGCAGCGGCTGGACAGCGACGTGGACCTCCGGGGGGATCAGTACCCCCTGGGGAGCTTCACCTACTCCACCTCCGCCCCCGGCCCGGCCCTGTCCCCCTCCGTGCCCCTGCACTACCTGCCCCACGACCCCCTGCACCAGGAGCTGTCCTTCGGTGTGGTGAGTGGCACCCCCCCTCCACCCCCACCCTCCCCACAGGCTCTGGCGATGGGAGCCAGGGACACTGGCTGACCTGTCACCCCCCACAGCCCTATTCCCACATGATGCCACGGAGAGTGAGCGCCCAGAGGTACCGCCTGCAACAGCCGATGCCCCCACCGCCGCCGCCGCCGCCACCCCCCCCGCCGCCGTACTACCCCAGCTTCCTGCCCTACTTCCTGTGAGTACCTGCACGGCCGCCCCGGGGCCGCGGTGCGCTGTTCTCCTGGGGCTCCTGTGGTTAGACAAGCACAGCCGTGGGGTCCTGGGGCCTCTCAGGCTATCTGCACCCCAGCAGACTACACACACACACACACACACACACACACACACACACACACACCCCAGCTGGGCTTTCCTCTCCTACAACACCCTGGGGCAGACACGGGGGCCCCAGGGCCTGCTGACCTTGACCCTGGACCCCTGCACCTGTCTCCCCAGCTCAATGCTGCCAATGTCGCCCACAGCGGTGGGGCCCACCATCAGCCTGGACCTCGATGTGGATGACGTGGAGCTGGAGAACTACGAGGTCCCGTGGAGCCCTGTCCGGGGCTGGGGGGGAGGGGGGGAAGACTTGGGGACCTGCCGCCCAGGCCGCCGCTGACCCCACCCTCCTGCCCGCGTGCAGGCCCTCCTGAGCCTGGCCGAGCGGCTGGGGGACGCCAAGCCCCGCGGCCTCACCAAAGCCGACATCGAGCAGCTCCCCGCCTACCGCTTCAACCCAGACAGCCGCCAGTCGGAGCAGACGCTGTGAGTGCCGCCGGCCCCTGCCCGCCCTCAGAGCGCAGACGGGGGCCAGGGAACCCTTTCCGGGGGCGGGGGGTGGGGGGGTGCGGTGGGGGCTCGTGCTCTGCCACGAGCCTGCCCTCAGCCGCCCGCATGGGAGCGACCTCTTGCGCCCTCCTCCCCTCCCAGGTGTGTTGTCTGCTTTAGCGACTTCGAGGCGCGGCAGCTGCTCCGAGTCCTCCCCTGCAACCACGAGTTCCACACCAAGTGTGTGGACAAGTGGCTGAAGGTAACGCGGCCCCGGGCTTCCTCGCGTGGGCTTGGGGGCTTCCCTCCTCATCCTTGTGGCACCCAGAAGTTCTGGCCTACTCGGGGGGCTCCCCCCCCGCCACGCAGCAGAGCGGGCCTGGGTGGGGTGGGGGCGGGGGAGGGTGGGGTCTGGAGCACCCGCTGTCCCTCCCCCCAGGCCAACCGGACGTGTCCCATCTGCCGGGCTGACGCTTCCGAGATGCCCAGGGAGGTTGAGTGAGGACCACCACTGCCCAGGAGAACCCTGCCCGGAGCTCTGGAAACTCAGGGGGGGAGGGGAGGATTCAGGGAGGACGGGGAGGTAGGTCCCGGGCCTGTCCCGCTGTTCCCACCTGTACCTCCGGAGCCGGTGCCAGGGTCAGGCCCAAGAGAAGCCCCTGCAATAAGCCCCTGCATTTGCCAAGCTCCAAAGACTCCAGCCCCGGTCTGCCTGCCAGCCCGCCCTCCACGGGGCTGCCTGAGCGCCCCTGATTCGGTCTCCCTCCCGCGGGGGCCCCCCCGGCCCCACCTCCCTTCTTGACAAGCACCGGGGCCCCGGGGTCTTTCCCCCGTTGTGGCTGCTGGAGCTCCTTGGCCCCCGATGGGCGGAGGGGTCACAGTCCTGGGACGCTCGGTCTCTCGCACTGAAATCGCATGCCCCCTTCCCAGGCGGCACTGACGGCCACGGACAGACGGTGGCATAAGGCCGCTTCCTGAAACCCGGGCCCGGGTTTGACTGCGCGGCCTGCTGTACGGGGTGGGTCTGGCTCCCCGAGGACCCTGGCCCCGGGCACAACATTCCAGCCGCACCCCCGGGCCAGAGGGCCTCGCAGCCAGCCCGCCTCCTGTGCGGGGGGCAGGCCCTGAGCCTGGGCGGCACACATCCCGAGGGGCCGGGGCCGTGCCAGGGAGCGTGACCGGGTCCGGACCCACGCCCGCGCCCCCCCTCTGTCATTTTGCATGAACGTGAAGAGTAGCAGTCTTTCTTTACTCATTGGGCCCAAAACCGCGTGTAGGATTTTGGGGTGTGGGTTTTTAGACAATTTGTTTTCTTTTGGTTAAAGGGGGGGTGTTAGGGACCAACCAGGACTGAGTGCCCGGGGGGACGGCCCACGGTGCCGCCTGCCCGGCGTGCATGTGGGCGGCGGGGCCGGGCCCGGCGCCGGCAGCCCCGAGCGGAGGTAGGGTCTGTGCCCAGCTGATAACTGCCATGCACTGTACTGCACACGTCCCCAGGCCTACTGCTTTTCAGGGCATTTCTCCCTCCGGCCAGCGCCTGACCCCCACCGCCTGGGCACGTCTCCTCCAAGGAGGCCCCGGAGGACCGGGACCCGGGAGGGCGCGGGCCTCACCTCCGGGGCCCCCCCATCCCGAGTCCTGCCCTCCTGGGTCCGGAGGAGGCGCCCCCGTAGGGTCTGGCTGAGCTTCCCTCCCTCCCTCTCCTCTCCCTCTCCTCTCCCAGCCCCCTCCCTGCCCCGCCCCCAGCTGAGGTTGCTGCCCAGAACGAACTGCGTGTGGGGCCGGCACATCCTAGCAGGCAGCCCCTGGCGCCTGCTGCCTCAGGGATGCTCCAACCACCCTCGTTCTCCGCAGCCGCCCTGGCCCCCTCCCGCCTCCCCCCGCCTCCCCGGCCTGCCACGGGGCCCGTCAGCCCGGCCCCACCCCATGGAGAACCCAAAGTCTTACTGTATATAACTCCAGGTGATGTTTCTATATTTATAGCAGCGTCGAAACCCCTCGTATTTCACACAGAGAACCATCCTCTTCCAGCCCCTCCCTTCCCCACTCCAAAAAAAAAAAAGGTTTTCAAAACCCTCCGGTTCCTGGGGCAGGCAGAACAGGCTCTGGGTTGTGCAGGCCGCGGCCGTGGTCCCAGTGAGCAGCTGTGGACGGGGGTGGGAGGAGAAACAACGTTCTAAACAAATCATTTAAGAGAAGATTTATCAAACAATTCTTTAGGATGTTTGTGATTTGCTGACCTTGCTCTAGATGCCATGTTACCAATGATTTCCTGTGGTGGGGGCTTGTTAATGTTTACTCTTATTTACCAACTTCTGGCCTAGGCATGACGGTGGGCAGCATCCCCAGCCTGGCTGGGCCCAGCACCTGTGTTCTGTGTTAGAAGGGTTTTATATGTATATGTATGTATGTAACCACAACATACATATATATGTATACACACACACACGCATATAAATATATGTAATTTGGGGGGCCTGTTCCTTGCACATTTTACAGTTACCTCATTTTCCCCATGTATGTATTTGAGAAAATGCTAATATATAGAGAAAAAAAATGGTTCTTAAAGCTTAAATGTGTGGTTTTTTCCATTCCATTGGATTCACATTGGTTTGTAGCATTTAACATGACTAGTATGTTGTATTATATATATATGTATACTGATTGAAATTTTTAACAGATTTGTACTTTTTTTAAAATGAAAGTTGCTAGTTCTGCTTGACCAAGTAGTGCAATCATTATTTTTTTTAATATTGTTGCTGATTTCAGAGGGATATTCACTAATAAATGTATGATGTATTATCAATACTGCCCACGCTGCCTTTGGCCGCCTGTGTTCTTTCGGGGGGAAGTGGGGGCGGGTGTCCGGCTGCGGGTGGGGTGGGGTGGGGGTGGGCTGGGCAGAGAAGATTGTTCTTTTTTTTTTTAATATATTTTATTGATTTTTTTACAGAGAGGAAGGGAGAGAGATAGAGAGCTAGAAACGTCAACGAGAGAGAAACATCAACCAGCTGCCTCTTTCACACCCCCCACCGGGGATGTGCCCGCAACCAAGGTAAATGCCCTTGACCGGAATCGAACCCGGGACCTTTCAGTGCGCAGGCCGACGCTCTACCACTTGAGCCAAACCGGTTTCTGCAAGATTGTTCTTCCTGAGGTTACCCTCTGATGAGTCTGCCCAGTGGTAACCTACGGACACGCCAATGAGGCAGGAGACCGTTAACAATGGCAGGAGTCCGTGTAACTGGTGTGAGGAAAGCGTCCCTTTTGGTCTCCTGTCACTTACATCCCGGAGGTAGATTCTTCAGGCACGACTGGGTCAAGGCTCCCTTAATCTCACACTTGGTTTCAGAGAAGTTCTTTCTGTGTGGTGGTGGTGGTGGTTCTTGGTAGGGCTGGCTCAGTTTTCTGTAGTTTAACATAATCTCCATGGGCAAAACCATTTGTCCCGGGAATTCTAACCATTTCCGGGATGGAGGCTAGTTATCAGGCATCATCTGCCTCCACACCCACCCATTCTGACCCGACCCCACTCCGTGGGCCGGAGCCCCTCATCCCCAGGCTCAGTGGGGACAAGGGCCCAAGAGCCCGGGGGATGGGTGGGGATGATGCACTCCTCTTACCATATGGACTGCTGCTGCAGGAAGTAGCCCGGCCTGGGGCAGGAGCAGTGGGCTGGGGTCAGGAGGCCTGGGACCTTGTGTGGCCTTGGTCAGGGCACTTCTCTTCAGCCTTTGGGGACACAGTCAGTTGAGCGATAGCCTACGTGTGTTTCAGAGGAAGTCCTGTGAAAGCATGGTGGAATTTGTACCAAAAAAAAAATGGAGGTGGGGCTCTGGTCATTTAAGTTTGGGGACTCCCAGGGTAGCAGGCCTGAGTGGCAGGGCTTCCCTGAGCCTTGGCTGTGCGGGCAGGTGTTGTAAGTCTCCGGGGGTGGATCCATAACCATGGGCAGCATTGCCATTTGGCCACATGCTGGGCTCAGGTTGCGTTCCCTGGAGCACGTTGGGACAGGATGGGCTAAACCGGTGGTAGCAACTGAGTTCCCCAGGCCCTGGACAGAAAACTGTCCGGTGAGGAAGTCCCAGCTTTTTTCAGTACTTCAAGAAATTCTGAATATACTGGGAAAGAAAAATCGCATGTTCCTATCAATTGGTATAAAATAAAATTGCCTAAATGCATTCATGATAAAAACTCAGCAACCAAAAAATAAACTCAACAAGCTTATGCTGGCCTGTGTGGCTCAGAGGTTGAGTGTTGACCTATGAACTGGGAGGTCACGGCTCCATTTCTGGTCAGGGATCAAGCCTGCAACCAAGGTATGTGCCCTTGACCGGAATCAAACCTGGGACCCTTCAGTGGGCAGGCCAAACCAGCAAGGGCAACACAGTTTTCCCCTTAAATTAGCTAGAGTGGGTTTCCTGTTCATTGCTTGCCAACTAAAGCCCTCTGATAAAAGCACCAAGGTAAAAGCTATGTCAGAACATCGGGTGTGTTCAAGTTCTAGGTGTCCTCATTGGTGTACCTTACCAATAGTGATTATATCTACTCTGCTCGCTGGCACCTGGGTTCTAAGGAAGCCAGAGTCTTATATGTAAGTCTGGAAGACTAGAATCATGCTGTCTAGGTAGGTACTTGTCTCTCTGGCCACCAAAGGAGTTTGAAAAACTGCCAGCACATCCCTTAAAACCAGCGGTCGCCAACTGGTGGTCCATGAGGCCCAAAAGGTTGGCAACCGCTGCTTTACACCATTTATTTGAATATCAGTCGCCTCAGTCTTGCGTTAAGTGGGAAAGTACATGATGTGTCTGCGGAACAATCGAGAGGTCTGTGTGGTTGAGTGCACCCATGTGGAGGAACAGAGGAAAATGAAGCTATGAGGTTCCCAAGGGGCCCAGAGCTGAGGGCCCGGCTTCCCGGCTGGGAGCTGGACAAAGGAGGCACTGAGAACTCTGAATGCCCTCTGTTTTCTGAAAGACACTGGCAGCCATGAGGCTGGTGACAAGCGGCTGACAAGTGAGGTGCCCGCTCCCGCCATGTTTCTGGTCTAATTTCACCTGGGCCCTCAATTTGCCCAGAAAACCTAAGGCCTCCTGCAGTCTCTCCTGCTCTCTGAAACAGCTGTTTGAGATCTTCCTCAATCTTCTTGGGCCTCTGACCCCATTACCTTTCCGGAACCTGACAGAGGCCATCATCATATGGGGACGCCCTCAACTTCTGCCTTCAAACCTACAAATGCGCCGGCTTCCTTCCTCCTGAGGCCTGCACCTCCCACCCCCCAGGGACGTCTTTCTCTGTGTATCTTCAACCTCTTTCTCTAAAATATCTTTGCTTTTAGCATTTAAACGTAATGACGTTTCTCCTGCCTTAAAACGAATGGGGTCCCGACTCCTGGCTGCTGGCTTGTCCTCTGTGCCCCTTACCCTTCACCGGCAGGCTTTGTGAGAGCTGCCTGTGTTCACTCTTCCCACTTCCCCTCCCGATTTCTACCTGTGCCTCTCACACGGTACTCCACTGAAACAGCACCTGTCAAGGTCACCAGTTCCTAACTCCAGTGGTTTGAAACCTGGGCATCATCCAGTTTCTTTCTTCTTCCCCATGCATAAATAGTCAGCCTCCCGCTCCTGGTCATTGCGCCTTATAAACAGCGCTCATGCCCACCCCTAGCCTCTCTCCGTCCCAGGTGATGCCCCACCCATCAGGTCCCCTTAGCCTTGCCCCCTCCCACCCAGTCTCTCCAAGGAACAGAACCAGCTTTCAGAAATCCAAAGGGAGACCCTGATGGGTCTCCCTTGCCGAAAGCTCCCCAGGGGCCCTTGGGAGGAAATGTCAATTTCTTAGCCTAGTTACCCCTCCACCGGTGGGAAAAGAGACGGGGCCCTTACTCTGTGTCAGACACCAGCTGGGGAACTACATTCAGAAAGATCTTGGGAGAGACAAGGACAGTGGTAATTAGGTCACAGGTGACCATGAGAGGTGCTCAGCGGAAATGAAATTAACAAGAAAGCGGAAGCTGGTTGTGCAAACTGCTTTGTCAGAGAAGGAGACAGGGCGGTGACCCGTGGAAATAGCAAGGTTCAGGTTTTGTAAGGGAGAGGTGCCAAACACGTTTAGATGGAAGATAAAGCCACCCAAGCAATTGAAAAGGGGGCGGTAGTTGTTGATTTTGGTGACACAGGAGACCTGAGCATCGTTGGCAGGTGTATAATTTTTCTATGCCACAATTTGGAAACAAAACAAGTATTTTGAAAAGGAAAAATTTCCACCCTGGCCCATGTAGCTCAGTGGGTTGAACATTGTGCTGTGCAACAAATGGTCACTGGTTCCATTTCTCCTCAGGGCACATGCCCAGGTTGCAGGTTTGATCCCTGGTTGGATGCATGCAGGAGGCAGCTGATCAATGTTTCTCTCTCTCAAAATAAACAAATAAAGCCCTGGCTGGTTTGGCTCAGTGGATAGAACGTCAGCCTGTGGACTGAAGGATCTTGGGTTCCATTCTGGTCAAGGGCACATGCCTAGGTTGTCGGCTTGATCCCCAGTAGGGAATCAATGATTCTCATCATTGATATTTCTCTCTCTCCAGATTTCTTATCTGAAATTTACATATATATATATATATATATATATATATATATATATATATATATAATTTAAAATTAATTAAAAAGGAAATATTCCCATTCTTATTTTGACTCAATAACCTCACATCTAGGATTTTTTTCTCCCTGAAAAAATAGCATGGACATGCACATTTAACTGCAAGATGAACCTATTTAGAAAAGCAAAAAATAAGAGTTTAATAACCTAAATGTCACAAGAGGATTTTTATCAATTTATGGTACATCCATTCAGTGAAATCCTTCATAGTCATTAAAAAATATATAAGAAATGTGTCAAATAGAGATAATACAGTATTTACAGTATTATTCCATTTCTGTAAAAAGTGAAGTTGTATATGCAACAAAGTCTAGGAGAATATTAACAATGGACATCTCTGGCGGTGTGGTGGTATGAAATGTTTTGTTTCTTCTCATTTTCTAAATTTTTGTTAAAAGCAGAAAAACACCTGAATCAGGAAAACATTTTAAAAATCATTTACACACATAATGAGTCCATTTATACAAACTTTAAAAATAGGCAAAATTTCTATGGTGAAAGAAGTCAGAATAGTGGCTCTCTGCAGGACTACTGATTGAGAAGACATGAGGGAACTTTCCGGGGTGATGAAGCATTCTGCATCTTGGTTTTGGGGTACACATAAGTAAAATTGTATCAAGCCCTCTGGCTGGCATTGCTCCATGGTTAGGGTCTTGGGTTTGATTCCCAGTCAAGGGCACATACCTGGGTTTCAGGTTTGCTCCTACCCCTGGTGAAGCTGGTGTGTACAGGAGGCAACCAGTAGATCTCTCTCTCTCTCTCTCTCTCTCTCTCTCTCTCTCTCTCTCCCCCCCCCCCCCCTTACCCCTTCCTCCTTCCCATTCTCTCTGTAAAACAATGAAAAAAATATCCTCTGGTGAGGATTGACAATAAAAAAAAATTAATTTTATCAAGCTGTAGTTTAAGATCTGGACATTTTACTGTGTGTGTGAATATGTTTTATATATATTTATTATTATTATTATTATTATTGAGAGGAAGGGAGAAAGATAGAGAGCTAGAAACGTTGATGAGAGAGAAACATCGACCGGCCGCCTCTTGCACACCCCCTACCGGGGATGTGCCCGCAACCAAGGTACATGCCCTTGGCCAGAATCGAACCTGGGACCTTTCAGTCCACGGGCCAACACTCTACCACTGAGCCAAACCGGTTTTGGCTGAATGATATGTTTTAAAAGAAAATATACCCACAAGACAAGAGAAAGAGTTAACAGGTGACATCACAGAACAATGTTAAGGTAAAAAAGAGAAGCTCTGTGGCCAGGCCTCCGGTTCCTCAGGAAGCAGGCTGTTGCGGTAACAGGTTGGTGTAAAGGAAGCAGGTGGCTCGGACCTGAGAGGGGGAGCACAGTGGTGGAGGGCACCCAGGGAGCAGAAACATTTGGGGCGTTCCCTAGGCTAGACCAAAGCTGTGGGTGCCGACCCAGGGCTCCTCACTTGGCTGACAGATGCCAGGAGTCTGCCGCTGAACAGCCAAGATGACTAGGAACTGTGACAGCTCTGGCTTATAGTGGAGAGGGTTGTTGAGTCCGAGACAGTTCCAGCGGAGAGGACTGAGGTGAGCGGAGCCGGGGACACAGAGGCTTTGAGGGCGGAGAAGGGACAGTGGAGTTGGAACCATCAAGCCGATGGCCAGCGAGGGGCTGTTCTGAGGCCCCGAGGGGAAGCCCTTCCAAGCGCAGGCCACACCAAGCATGGCCTGCTGGGGACCGAGGGGAGGGAGCGCACCTTCGCTCAGCTCCCTCTGCCCCCTGCCAGGCCCTTCAGACACCTGAACCTTGCCAGGATTTAGTCCCATGTTTACACTTGCCCTCATCAGTCAGCAAGCAGCAGGCTCTTTCAAAGCCAGATTTGCTGCCAAGGCCTCTTCCCACCACACTCAGTAGCTGCCAGTCGCATCCGGAGAACCCACACACGGGATGGGTCACCTGGGCTGTGGTTGAGTGCCAACTGCTGACACCTGGGGACTGGCCAGCAGCGACGGACGGGACAGTCCCGGCAGATGCATGTGCTGCAGGGCAGTGCACCGAGGTGGCAGAGGGAAATACAGAGCCTGCCCCCTGGTGCCAAGATTCGTGGGAATATGAATTCGTGGCACCTGCTTAAGGGCTTTTTGAAGTGGTGTCTTCGGGGGGAAACCATGTTTCCGTTGAAGGGGAAGCAACCTGAGTTTCAGACGCCACTCTGAGGGAGCGCGTGGGAGCGCGGGGAAGGACAGGAGGTGGGGCTGAGGGAGGTGGGAGGGGCCCGGCACCGTTAGCTGCGGGAGGGACTGTGGGGACACACGGCTCCACCAGGGTAAAAGCACACGAGGAATTCCAACTGCACCGAGGCATGTCAGGAAGAGCCTGGCACATTCTCCTGCCCCCTAAGCCATGCCCTCTCGCCTCCTCTTAACCACACTAGGGTGAACCATTAGCAGTGGGCAGACTACAAGCTGATTTGAAACAGTAATGGGAGGTATTTACCTAATGCCTACTGCATGCCAGGGCCTCCGTAGCAATTCACTCATCAACAGCAATGCTACCTACAATCGGCCCCATTTATGTGACACTGAAGCCTAGAGTGGAGGTCACTTGGCCAAAATCATGGCCACAGGCAGGATTGGGACCAGGAGAATCTGGCATCAGGATCTGAATCTTCCTATTCTCTGTTAACTGAGAGCCAAATTTTTATATGTAAGGCTCACAGAAGACATTCTAGCTTACACTTAAAACGTTCATTACAAAACGAAGGCCTCACATCTTTGGAGAAGCAACAGGGCAGACCCTGAAGGTGACAAGAACTGATAACTCACAGGAATGGGTTCTTTGCAAAGGACAATGGGGAAAAGGCAAAGAACTGAGGCTTAAGTTTTCTCTCAGAAATGAAAATATATGCAGAAACACCTTAGGAGGGGAGTTCCATTAGTCCAGAATTTGTTAGGTCAAAAGTGACTCTCTAGTCTCTTCTGTGCAAGGACATATAGGCCTCTTCTGGCAGAAATAACACCCCCAAGAAATTGAATTATTACTGCATGTTCAAAATATACTCCCACGGAGAAAGGAACTCCTCTGACCGGTGCTTCATTTAATCTACAATCCTACACCAAGGAAAATGGCGCTGCCTTTATGGAAATTAAAGCTCAGGGAAGCTGAGGGACAAAGCTGACCCCGAGCCCACACCTGAAGCCAGGTCTGTCGGCTCTGCGCCACACCACTGTGCCGAGCTGCTGATTCTCACAGGAAGCACTCTAGGCCCGCTGACAGTCCGTGCTTCCTGGCAATGCAGTGCTGATCCCTCCCGGTATTCCCCCCACCACGCCTTCGCCTAGAAAATTACCCTCCACCTCTCCCCTAGACAGAAAGACCCACAACTTAGAGAACATTTTTGTTATAAAACATTTAATGTTAACCTACAATACAATGTAAACTTTTATGAAAAGAATTTAAAGTACACTAGATTTCTTCAGTAAATTACATGGAACCATTCCGGTGCAGTACGAGCCGGGGCACTGCTCCTTTGTGGACGGACTTCCTGTTGCTGCTTTCCTCACAAGTCCTAGGAAACCGGTTGTGAAGTGGAGCTTCTTGTTCAAGCACCAGAAATACTCCCCCAATTTTGCATTCTGGGGGTGACCACTCCTTCCCATCGTCATTTCCTGCAATTCTTTCCTTGGCCTTGGCACCATTAGCGATTTTCATAACTGCTCAGTTGAAGATTTCCTAGGTTCTTTTTAGCTCTTTTTGTGTGTTTTTTTAAAGATATAAATATTCTCCCCTGGCCATCTCTTATCCAAACATCATAGTGGAGGCAAGCAAAGAGAAGGAAGTATTTGCTGCATGAAATGTTGCAGAAGTAGAAGAGAGCACTGGAAGGGCCCCCCATTGAGCTGCAGAAATTCAACTAACTCCGACCGGGGGTCTCCACTTGTGACATGTCCCATGGTCATGCAGCCGATTCTACAGCTTTGGTCTTGGGAGTGCAGAAAGAAACTTGAAGCAAGTGTTTTCGCTTAGCTGATGGCTTGCCATTTGGAAACAACAGCTGTTAATACCCAGAGGTGATCTGAAACAAGAGCAAATGCTTGCAGATCACTGGCTTCGCAATATTTCCTCCCTTGAAGGTCCCATCGAGCTCGCAGAGGTCCTTGGGGGTAATATACAGATTGTACTGGCGTTGACAAAATGTGCATCTTTCAGGGAGGAGAGGGCACCGGGGCAGCAGCTCTAGGGGTCAGCAAGGGGACAGGAATGGAGTCTGGGTTCCTGCAACAGGGACTGGGAAAGAAGCATGTGCTTGCGGAGCCTCTGGAAGCCTAAAGGCGTAGGCTGTCTCAAGAGTCGTACCGACCAAAACGGAAACTTTCTAATATGCTTGCATCTGACCTCCTTCACCGAATAAGTTATCAAAAGGCAAGAGGCATAAAGTGCACATTGTAGAGTAAGATGCAGATTGAATTGTGAAGGAAAAAAGATTTACAACTTCCCAAAGAGGTACGAACAAGACAGTACCACCAGCCTAGCCAATGTCCTAAGCCCTCCCCGCTGCCCCATGCCGGCAGGGAATCAGCTGTGAACTCTTTGGGGAGGGAGGCGCTTAGTGAAGTGGGAATTCCTCTTTGCATAGTTGTGAGCAGGAGGCAGAATTCACCCAAGGTTGAGAATGTGGTTTATCCAGGTATTCACTCCAGATAGTTTATGACAACAGACAGCGATTTCCTGTCATGTGACCTCAGGCAGCAGGGGGAAAAGTGGAATAATAGGCAGCCAAGAGCAGAATTAAATTTTCTAGAGATGGTGTTCTAGATACCTGTGCCAAGGCCGCTGGAAAATTCTCAGGCTCCCTAGGTGATATCCATGGGGCTCCTCACCCTGCCCCCGGGTGTGCACCCCACCCATTGAGGCTGAAGAGAATAGTAGCCAAGTTTCTGCTAAGAGTGGTCCTCAGGTTTTAGTTAAGCAACAGAGAAAGCCTTTGGAGACTACAGACAGACCCAGCAAGTTATGCTGCATCTTGATATGAACCCCTTGGTCTCACAGCATGCTAGGAACTAGAGTAACTTCAGGAGGTTGCAGTGTTGCGAGTGCACCAGTCTAGCCACAGAACACTTTGGAATAGTTGTCAGCTCATGCTGGCATGTTAATACATGGCCTGACTCACGTACCCATTACTATAAACAACCACAGTCGAGACATCCAGAGGTTAAAAACCCTATTACTTTAACACAGCAATAGAGGAAGAGGATAAAAACTGCCTCCAGCAGGCAGACACATCAGAAACTGAAATCTGCCTCCAAAGAGTTTACACAGCCTGAGAGTTCCGTGTTGGGTCCCCGTAAGGCCTCTATTCTTTCTACCCTTTAAATACCACTGCCACCACCACACCACACACCCACTGAAAGGAAGGGCACCCTCACATGGTTCTGCTGGTCCCACCACAGGCCCTGCTAGTCCTTTGGAAGGCACCAAGCTTGGCAATTCAGGAAAGCTCAGGGCTATAGGAACAGCGTGCACATGAAGAGGAACGAAGAGCTACTATCCTTTGGTTCAGACCCCGAAATAACCCCTGTACAGATCCCAAGGAAAAGCTGCAGTCGTGTGTAGCTCATGGAGTTCACACCGCACACGTAAATACATCCGTACATCACAAGGGCTACAAACCCAGATTTCCTCTCACTACTCCACGTGGGGTGCACAGGTGACAAGAAAGGACTGCCAAGAATTGGACCAAAAAGAACCACCTCTCTGGGACCTTGAGGCAATGGCAGAAATAAGCACAAACCAGGCCGGGGCATCTTTATTATACTCCTGTGGGCTAAGGAGCCCAGGGCATGAATCATGTCATGGGCTTAAGAATTGGCGCTTTATCAAATAAGGGGGGGAGGGGGGAGAGATACACCCATGTCAGCCTCATTCCTTTGGTCATTACAAAGCAACTTTAAAAAAAAAAAAGTAAAAGGTATTCATAAATTGTGGGAAGTTAGAGAACATCTCTGCTCTGTGCCTTCTCTTCCCCGGAGGCAGGAAAACAAGTCCTTAGAGATGCTGCAGTAGCTGGTTGACGGAGGTGTGTCCCTTTTATTTTCCATAAAAGCAAGAATGAATGAGAACTAGTGGGAATGTCCCTTCCCCGCTGGGACAATGGCTGGCTGGAGGTGGAGCCTCCTCTCGCTGGAAGGTGTGCGGTGCAAAGGCAGAAGGGGAAGGTGGGCTGCCAGCGGAACGTTCATCACTAACCTCGCACACACACAGGTGGTGACTCTTGCAGGCAGCATGGTTTCTGATCCTTCCTTAGGATGCAGCAGTCTTTAAAAAAAATATTGTATTATAATAATAATAATGTGAATTTTTCTCTCTTGTTTTTTTCTTTTCCATTTCTTTTAGGAATTGGGGTGGGAGGGGGGAGGAGGAAAAGGTGTCATTCGTCTGTTAGGTCCTGAACAAAGAGAACTTCTGTATGGCTGAGTCCGGCCTCCTGCAGCGTCGGGGGGTTGGGCCACTCCTCTGAAGGGACGCAAGGCAGCACCCGCCGGGGAAAGTTGGCTTCGATCTGAAACTTCTCAGGGCTTTCTTTCAAGGAGAATAGGAAGTCGTGGATAACCTGAAGAGGTCATATAGGACATGAAGAGCAGTGAGAAAAAGACAGATACACACATACCACCATGGAATCAAATATCCCCCAGCTAACCCCTAGGATGACTCTGAGACATTAAGTAATCACGTTACGCTGGAATTCTACGTCAAGGTCTTGTTGTTTCACAGAGCAAATTCAAAGAGCAGCTTTAATATATATATATATAATATATAGAGAAGGGATAGACAGAAACACAGATGATGAGAGAGAATCCTCAATTGTCCACCTCCTAGGGCAGCTTTTTAAAGAGATTACACAGCCCAAATCTAGTCCTACTCTGAACTGATTCTTCTTTGACAACTTGTCTGATATACAGCTAAAAAAATTTTTACTCAGTAACCATCGCAGCCCTGGGCAGGTGACTCAGCTGGTTGGAGCAGCGTCCCATACACCAAAAGGCTACAGGTCCAATTCCTGGTCTGGGCACATACCGAGGTTGTGGATTCCCAGTCGGGGTGTGTATGGGAGGCAACCAACCAATGTTTCCTTCTCACATCAAAGTTTCTCTCTTCCCCCACACTTCCTCCTTCTCTAAAATCAATAAAAACATATCCTCAGGTGAGGATTAAAAAAATAATCATCATCACAGACTTACAGAGAAGTTGAAAGTATAGGACACAGAGGTGCTTTTTCTTTGAACCAGTTGAGAGCGAGCTGCCAGCCTGATGCCCTCGCCCTAGAATACCGTGTGTCTTACAAACAGGACACCCCTACATAACTACAACACAGCCCTCAAAACCAGGAAATTTACCTCATTATTATTCAGGCCCCACTCAAGTTTCACCAATTGTCGTTTATAGCAAAATACTCCCGTTTAGAATTGTCACATCTCCTATCTCCTTTGGCCTGGAGCAAATTCTCGATCTTTTCTGACCTTGACCTCTAAAGATTACTGGGCATTATTCTGTTACCAGACTTCGGTTATGCCTCCTCCTTCCCAGAATAACCTGCCTGCCTTCCGCCCAATGTGTGCTACTCCGCGGACCTGCTTCTCCCGGTCCTCTCCTTGGGACATCACCCGGATCACCTGCCGGCTTCCCCAGGGAAGATCCTTTTCCCCTCTGCATGTAATGAGTCTTCTGTGGGGCAGTACTTTGAAACGATGGAAACATTCTGTTCCTCAATCTTTCTATTTATTACTGTAGAGTCATGACTTCCTATTTTATTCAGTAAGTTATAGGATTACAATCATTATTTAATGTTCAAATAGTTCCAGATGGAGTCAGAAGGAGCCCTTTTAAGCTGGCTTCTGTGTCTTGGTGACATGTCTCCTTTGCTCTCTGAATGATTTCTGGCTTTTGGGCACAAAGTGTTCAGGCTCGCCGAAACCGGTTTGGCTCAGTGGTAGAACATCGGCCTGCGGACTGAAAGGTCCCAGGTTCGATTCCGATCAAGGGCATGTACATTGGTTGGGGGCACATCCCCGGTGGGGGGTGTGCAGGAGGTCAATGCTTCTCTCTCATTGACGTTTCTAGCTCTCTATCTCTCTCCCTTCCTCTCTGTAAAATATCAATAAAATATATATTTTTTAAAAGTGTTCAGGCTCATCTTGCGTTTTCCCTGTCCCCAGACCTGGAATCACCCATTTCCCCAACAATCCCTGATTCTTCTTAATGAAAATGGGATGAAAAGCCACATTCTAGGTGGTGGGTATGTTCATTGCTGCTGGGATGCTGCTGCTCCCAAGCCCTCTGTGGAGAAAGCCGGAGAGAATCTGTGCATACTAACATCTACATCTCTATGCTAGGTTGCTGTACACATGTATCGAAAACCCGGAGCTCATCCCCCTCCTTACCCAGTCCTGGTTTTACCACCCCAAACCACCCCGGGCCACTTGGACTCTAACTTGTCTGTACTGGCTACCCCCACACAGGGACACCCTCCTAATCTGATGGAGACCCTCCATGCCAACCTTTCTTCTGCGGGAATGCTCTTCTCACCCCCTCCGGCTCTGACGAGGCACAGGTAATCATGTGCCACACACCGAGAACAGGTCCCCAGGATATACTCGAAGGCCCTCTTCATCCAGCACTGCATGTCTAACAAAGATTCTAAGGGAGATGCCGTGAAGGCATTGCTACTCTCCTTCAAGTCAATCCCAAAGATTAGGAACACAATGTTCAAATTATCCTTACTTTTTGAGGCAATCGATTTCTATTTTTTGTCCCATCTTTCATAAGCTTATTCCCCTCTGCGTGAAGTTCTTCCTTCATTTGTCTTAAACTTACCTCCTTAGAGCATTGAAAGGGCTATAATTCCAGGATTTAAGGAATAAGCCCAAAGTCTCTAATTCCTTCATAATTTTAATTTCTTATATTTTAGTCTGTCAACATTGATCGTTTTCATTCCCTTCTCAGCATTCACTCTCTATCTTTTCTGAGATGCATCAATCAGACCTGTACCAAGTATTGGTACAAATCCAACATGGTTTTATGTAAGGGTGAAATAATATGTTGCTTCTCTTCAGTCACTGTTTGAGAATGCAGCAGTCCCATTATCCTTGGGGAATACGTCCCAAGATCCCCCCATACATGCTATACAGACATACTTATGATAAAGTTTAACTTAAAAATTAAGCACAGTAAGAGGTTAACAACACTCATAAAAAGAACAATTATAACAACATGCTGTAATAAAAGTTACATAAATGTGGTCTCTGTCTCTCTCTGACAACCAAGAACAGGGCAGGGGTATGCTAGACAGAGGGATAACTCATGCCCTGAGCAGGGCAGAGAAAAATGTCATCATGCTACTCAGAACAGTGTATAATTTAAAAACATGAATTTTTTATTTCTGGAATTTAGTATTTTTGGACTGCAAGTGATCATGGGTGATTGAAACAACAGATAAAGGAGGACTACCATTCTCACCTTGCTACAAAACTGGCATTTTGTTGTCACCACTGAAAATGGGCAACAGAAAACGGGTGACACCACCACAAAAGGTCCTTTTGAATTGTAAATGATAAAAAAATGAGTTCTGGGCTGAGTATAATTTGGATTCGCTTGCATATGCATCATTTAAGAGAACATCAGCTGCCACTTTTCTGCCCACTCATGGGACCTAGAGTTTATTCTAGTTTATCCTTTGTTGTTTTAGCATGTTACCACTATCAAGAGCTGGGCATTAAGGTCAGATTGGCTACCTCACCGAACATTCACCCCTCCTTGAGGTTACTGATGCAGGGCAGAGCTCACAGGAAGATGACAAAGTACCAATTATCGGCTGCAGCTTATTACCTAGATGAGTGTTCAATTAAAGGCCAGACTGCCACTACGCTTCTCCACCCTGAGCCGTGTCCCCATTTATGACCAAGTGTTTCTCAGTCTGGAGTTTTTTTATTTTTAAAATAACTTTTACTGAGAACCCATTTAAAAAGCTGTTAAGGATTGAATATAATTAACAAAATGGGTTGCCTCCCCTTTGGCCACAAGCCTATTCTGCTCCACAATTACAACAGTTTTTCCTGCAAAACTCTCTAGAGCAGTGGTTCTGAACCTTTTTAATGCCAGGACCCTTTAATACACTTCCTCATGTTGTGGTGACTCCCAACCATAAAATTATTTTCGTTGCTACTTCATAACTGTAATTTTGCTACTGTTATGAATCGTAATGTAAATATCTGTGTTTTCGGTGGTCTTGGGCTCTACAGCAGCGGTTCTCAACCTGTCCCACAGGTTGTGAACAGCTAGCAGGGTTGCTAAGGCCATCGGAAATGGCAGAATCTATTGCAATTATAAATTTGGAAAATCAACTTTCAATATAAACAGAAACTTCTTTTTGGTTACAAATACCAAAAAGAAGTTAGCATCCGAGTTATGATGAGCCAGGCACAACGCTCAACCTTATACATGTGAATTTAATCCTAACCACCATCCTATTAGAGAGTGCTTATTACACCTGCGTTACAGATGACCCAACTGAGGCTTAGAAATTAAGACAACTGACCAAAGAAACAAATCTAAGCCCTAGCCAATTTGACCAGTGGGTAGATCATTGGCCCACAGGCTAAAGGGTCCTGGATTCGATTCTGATAAAGGGCACGTATCTCAGTTGCAGGCTCGATTCTTGGCCCTGGTTGGGTGTGTGTGGGAGGCAACCTATTGATGTGTCCCTCTCACATTGATGTTTCTCTCTCTGTCTCTCCTCCTCCCTTCCACACTCTATACAAATCAATGGAAAAATATCCTCATGTGAGGATTAACAAAAAAAGAAACTTACCTAGTAACTCTGGAAGAATGAGAATTTGATCCTTATTCTGTAAGACTTAATAAGAATCTCTGCATTTAAGTACCTCCTTATGGAATGACAAACACTATTTACCTATGGACGCCATATTTACAAGGGAGGCTGGCAACTGTGTGCACGTGCTCTTACAGTCAGATGTGTAATTCTAGGAGCTCCTAGGTCAGCAGACAGAGCTTTCTCTACAGAGCAATGCGGGCTCTGCTGTGAGCCTCACCTCTACACACAGTCTGTTTGAGGACTTCTTGGAAAGGTACCTTTTTTTCTTAGCCGAGTTCAAATCTGAGGAAAGGACCCTTACCACAGCTTTGGTGGCTATAACTGAAGGATCTACAGTTCACTGCACTCCTCCTGCCCGCTTCTCTCTCCTCCTCTTCCTCCCCGGTTCCTCAGAGCAGCAGATTCAACACTAGCAATTCCCAAAGCCTCCCAGTCCACAGGCCAGACTCCATCCATATCACACAACTTAAGCAGTCCTTACTGTTAAAGACTGTGAAAAGTGGAATCGCCTCTCTACTCGAGAATCGTTGGGTAATTTGAAAATAATCTTGACACTGTCAGGGTCATCAGGGGAGGGCTCAGGGGGCAGACACTCCAACTTCCTTTCCTTTTCCTCTTGTAAATTCTGTAGAAACACAAAGAAAAGGTGAAGTTATGGCTCCCCTAGGGAAACAAGAAGTACAATCACCATATACTTGTGCATCCAAAGAAAAATTAGTAGCTAATATGAGAAAAACTTGTTGGCAAGAGTCAGAACAACCAATTTCAAAGTACTATTGCATCACATATACTATCTATTGACTGTACTCAGGTATTTGACTATTCCAAATACAGGGAATGACTAAGGAACACTGGCTATAGTCAAGTGGTAATTACACAATGAAACGAGACTATGAAGGAAACACCGAATGAGCCAACACTGCTACTAAGTGTTGTGCCTAAAATTACTGCTGTGGATAAATAGCACCATCAACTGTTTATCACCGACATTTACTTTTCATGGAACAGCGCTGTTTCACCTTTTACTCTCTGCTGTATTTTTTAATTAAAACTTTTATAAATTTTAAAATACTTTTGGTGAAAATGTAGTAAACATATAAATGGCAAAGAGAGTTTAAATCACCACAATCCCATAATCTCCTGGTCTTTTTCCTTTCACTCTCACGAAGAGACCAGTTTGCCCTGGCCGGTGTGGCTCAGTTGGTTGGAGGTACAAGTGGGAGGCAGCCAGTCAATGTTTCTCTCCCTAAAATCAATAAGAATAGCAAAGACCGGTTTGGGAGTCATCAGGAGCAGAGACAGGCTCGTTACCTGCCGCCGCCTCTCCTCTGCCAGCTTTTGCTGTTTCACTTCCTCCTCCTTCCGCCGCTTCCGCTCTCGCTCCTCGCGTTTCTTTCTTTCTTTCTCCTGGTCAGCCCTGAGAGAGGCCAGGTAGGCCTCATCTTGCTGCTGCCTCAGCACCTGGGTCTGATTTCGCTCTTCCCTGCAGACAGATCAAAGCACAGAAGGGAGAAAGCAATCTCACCAAGCTCTGGGTTTCCTTACACTGATGTTTTTGGGGTAAAGAGTTTTACAATCTGGCAGAGGACTATTTCACACTGCTTTAAAGGATTCCAAAGCAGAGTATGGCAGAATCTGAACAAGCCATCTTTTCTACCAGTTTCATTTGGCAGAAGAATTTTTTCCAAATTCTTACAAAAGTATCATAATATTATTGTCATACAATGATCATCAGAGCCTATTTTACAGGTAAAGAACCCTTTGGGCCATACATTTTTGTATAAGTCGCTTTCATAAAACAAAACAAAAAAAAAACACATCTGTCGAAACTGGTTTGGCTCAGTGGATAGAGCGTCAGTCTGTGGACTGAAAGGTCCCAGGTTCGATTCCGGACAAGGGCATATACATTGGTTGCGGGCACATCCCCAGTAAGGGGTGTGCAAGAGGCAGCTGGTTGATGTTTCTCTCTCATCGATGTTTCTAGCTCTCTATCTCTCTCCCTTCCTCTCTGTAAAAAAACACACAAAACAAAACCAAAAAAAAACACATCTTACAAGATTTGAAAAACATAAAAACGACTTATTCAGATTTCTAATAAACAAAGAGAAAACACTGTAACATTCTGGTGTATTTCCTATTTTCTCTCTAAAAAATATGTTTGTACATAGGAGTCTATGTGTCTATATAATTAAAAGAAAATATACCAAAATTTTCAAAGTGATGGTAGAATTATTTATTCTTTGAGTTTTCCAAATTTTCTAAAACTAATATATATTACTTATATAATGGTGAAAAGAGTTACAACCATTTCTTTCTACATTTAAGCTCTTTATATCAAGGCTCTGCTATTCTAAATGACACAATCTATATTCTTGAGCACAGAAAATGTCTTGTATTTTGATTCACATCTCTATGAACAGATGATCTGATGGAGAGTTATGTCAAAGTACCATTTTAATACTAAAGGGACAAAGCTTTTAAAGTTGTCTTAGAGAGAGAAGTCATGATTTGTGGAGCCCAAGGCCAGCTGGTCTCTCTCTGTCCTAGAGAGGAGCTCCCCAGTACCTTTCTAGGCGCTCTGACACCAGGTAGGTCTGGTTTGCATCTATGATAAAGGTTAGCTGGTTAATGAGGTCATCAGGTTGAATGAGGCCTTCTAGCCGTCCCACCACAGTCATCCTCCGATCCTTCAGCATGATCATGGCCAGGAATGGATAGGTGTTCTCTCGTAAAGCCTGTGAAACTGACAAAAAAAAGAGACCCAACAGGTTGAGGGCAGAACTTCAGGATAAAATAGACCAACTTACTTTCCACAACAAGCAAGAGAGAACTGCTTTAATCCCAGCAGGGGAAGAGGGAGGTGTCATTTATTATCTGCCTCTTTTCCTTCTTAGTTTTTTAAAAGATGTTTTTTATTTCTTGTAGAGAGCGGAATGGAGAAAATGAGAGAAGGGAGAAGGGGAGGGGAGTGGAAGGGAGAGACACGGAGAGAGAAATATTGATGAGACAGAAACATCACCAATCAGCTGCCTCCTACATGTCCCCTAATGGGGATTGAGCCTACCACCCAGGCGTGTGCCCTGACCAGGAATGGAACCTGCAACCTCTTGGTGCATGAGTTGACATTCAACCACTTAGCCACTCTGGCCAGGCTCCCTCTTATTTCTTAAATAATTTCTCCTGATGGTGGTTGTTCTTATATAATTTGTGTTCCTATTCCCTGGTAATTATAGAATAGAAAATGCTTTTCCGGAGGCTGGGTGTGTGGTTGTCACGATGATGCTAGGGAAGGCTGCAGAATTCAAGGACAGTGTCTGTTTGATGGGTAACAAAGGATTTATAAAACTGTAGCTACTATTTAGCATAATTTTTCCCTATGGAAGAGGTCAAGTCTATAGGGAAGAAGGCTGCAAGTCTTAGCCTTATGCTACGGATGCTGATCTCCACCATCATCTTCTCTCTTCTCTTCTTATCCAAACCCTTCCTTTCACCGTGTCTTTTTTCACTCTGCAAAAAAAGCTAGCTTTTTCTGTTTCAAAGGCATTTATAAAGTTGGCTTCTAAATAACCAAGATTTCACCACAAGTTTTACCTATGATTTCCTTAGTTTAAAAGAAGAGATTTTGCCGACACCGGTTTGGCTCAGTGGATAGAGCGTCAGCCTGGGGACTGAAAGGTCCCGGGTTCGATTCCGGTCAAGGGCATGTACCTTGGTTGCGGGCACATCCCCGGTGGAGGGTGTGCTGGAGGCAGCTGGTCGATGACTCTCTCTCATCGAGGTTTCTAACTTTCTACCTCTCTCCCTTCCTCTCTGTAAAAAAATAAATAAATAAATAAAAATAAATAAATAAATAAAAGAAGAGATTTTATAAGTTTTTATAAAAATATCCTTAGTCTCCTTCTATCCATCATCCACCCTCCAAAGCTGTATTAATTAGCATGGCAAATGCATGCTGTAGAAACTTAGAGATGCTTAAAAAACAACTGGGAATAAAGATTCAGATTCCAGGATAAAGGCAAACATCTGTTGCATCTTTGGTTCTCAGGATCTAGCAGAGTGGCTGGTATGCTAGTATTCACTCAAAAGTTTCTAAACAGCTGAAACCAGTTTGGCTCAGTGGATAGAGCATCGGCCTGCGGACTGAAAGGTCCCAGGTTCGATTCCAGTCAAGGGCATGTACCTTGGTTGCAGGCACATCCCCAGTAAGGGGGTGTGCAAGAGGCAGCTGATCAATGATTCTCCCTCATCGATGTTTCTAACTCTCTATCCCACTCTCTTCCTCTCTGTAAAAAACCAATAAAATATATATATATTTTTAAAAGTTTCTGAACAAAAATAGCTGCACTGTAACTACATTTTTTTCCACTGAAGTCCTTATGTGTCATACTGACTTCTAAAAATACTTTAAAAGTCATTATCAGCAAAGAGCTGAACTTTCTGAATCCCTATCAGCACTCAAGGTACTCAAACAATTAACTCATTGTGCAAGAAGCTCTATTAAAATTGCTGATGATGAGGATAAGCTTTTCAGGAAGAAGCCCATTAAGATTAAAGGCAAGCCCTTGACTGATGTGGCTCAGCTGGTTGGAGTTGTCCTGTATACCAGAAGGTGGTGATTTAAATTCCTCGTCAAGTTAGAGATTCAATCCCTAGTTGGGCATGTTATGGAAGGCTATGTTTTTGTTTCTCTCTCTCTAAAATCAATTTAAAAACAAAAACTACAACAAAAAAACATATCCTTAGGTGAGGATTATTAGAATGGACCAGAGCGGGGGTCTGAATGAAAAAAAGTAAAGGGATCAAAAAGTACAAATTGGCAGATACAGTCACGGGGACATAAAATATAGCATAGGGAATATAATCAATTATATTGTTATAACTATGTAGGGTGCCAGGTGGTATTAGACTTAATGGGGGGATCACTCCGTAAGTTATTTAAATGTCTAACCACTACGCTGTACACCTGAAACTAGTATAAAACTGAATGTCAACTGTAATTGAAAATAAATTTTTAATTAAAAAAAGAAAAGCATGGACTAGCTAGAGTCTAAAAAACCTGAGCTTACTCCAAAACTTGCTGTGTGAGGTGGACAGGCTTAAATATCTAAGCCTGTTTCCTACACCAGGAAGTGGAGGTGTAATACAACTTATCTCTCAGGACTGCTGAGAAGATTAAATGAGAAAATGTATAAATAGCAACTAACATTGGTTCTACTATAGAATAATCATGCAATAAATGGCAAGTCTTTCCAGAGTATTCCAAAGATATCTCAACAATCACAGTGAGGCCGAAGAAACACAGCTTACCCCTGTAGCCCTCGGGCTTGTTTGTGGAGCACGCCCAGAAGAGCATCCTAGTGTTGATTAGTGAGATAACTTCAGGGGCACAGAGGGTGTTGCTGTGGGGAGGGATAAAAAGGACGTGAGAACATAAACTCTCAGCAGACAAGGTCAGAAGAGAAAGAAAAGGATCGATCCACTCACCGACAGAATTCGTCAGAGTCCTGGTGGTCATCTCCATGAAGATAAACCAAAAGGAAGCGGAGCTCCCGCTTGGCATCATTCAGGGCCTGTGGGAGACAGAGGGTCACTAGTTATTACGATGACTATACCGTGAGTTTCTAAATTAGGCTAAGGATCCTAATGCATACATGTAGGAGCAAAAGGACAAAAGGAGAAATGAGGGGAAAAAAGTAAGCAAAAAATCAAGAATCCTGGACTACTACCCTCATACCCATGGAGTTTATCTCCCTATGCAAAGTCCATGCTGACAAACATTAATAAAAACATTTTAGTTGTATCAGGCACCTGAGAGTAGACAGCTGACAAATAAAGATCCCCAACAAATCACAGAAGTCAGGTGTTGCCGCCTAAAGGAAGATAAAAACAGGAGTGTCTGACCACCTGAAAAGGGAGGTGAGAATTTTGCCACTTTACAGCTCCAACATCCTTGTAAATAAAAAATACTGCGAAGATGATCCCAGGCTATCTACCAAGCAGGAATGAGGGACCGTGGGACCCAAAGATGTTCTAAAGAGCAAGGGATTGAAAAGACCTTCAAAGACAAGGCTAGTGCCCAAGATTCCCGTGTGTGCTTTTGCATTTGCATAATCCTGAGCCTATTACAATTCAATTAAGATTTTCTATATGAGCACTGGTGGTCTACCCTCCACCTCAGGATCACAGCAGAGGGAGTGTATGAGAGGTGCCTATCGCATTCAGTATCTCTAGCACTGAGCACAATACCAGCATATAGTAGGTGCCTGATGCTTGTCCAGTGTGGTGGGAGCAGCCAGAGGGGGACACTGAGAAAAAGCAGATGTGAGAGAATCAAAGCAGGAAGCAAGAGTAAGCCTTTTTCTTTTTCTCCAGATAGATTTAGGAATCCTGGAGGCTACAGAATACAACAACCCTTTAGCCTATGCCTATAGTATTATGTCTACATTTTTTCCTCTGTCAAACTAGAGATATTCTTAAAAACCATAGAACTCTTCATTTTCACCCTGAGGTAACAAGTCCAAGGTCGGTGTGGTCTGAGCTAATGAGATGTGCTGCCTTGAATCTATCGTCTATGCCCTTATTCAACTCTGCGAGGGATCAAAGAAGACTTCAGGCTTTGCCTTCAAGGGTTTAGGAAAGAAGACACTGACACAAACAACTAAATTATAGAGGAAAATGTGCAATTATTATAAGATTAAAAACATCACTATGAAAGCACTACGTAAAGTGCAAGGTAGGCCAGGACAGGACATAACCATCACTGAAGGCACGAGAAGGGAGTGACATGAGCTGGAAGGATGGGTAAGACCTAATTAGCAACAATGTGAGGACAGCACTGCAGTGGAGGGAACAGCAAAAGCAAAGGCACCGAGGTGGCAAAGTACAGACTGTTCAGGAAGCAGTTTAGCTGGAACCTAGGATACTGGGGGAACAATTTATGCAGGAAAGACCCCAAAAGGAGGCTCGGATTAGATCAAGGAGGGCCCAGCTAGACGGTTTGGTCCTCTGCTCTGTGAATAGTGAAGAGCAATGTAAGGTTTCCCAGTAAAAGAATGATCGTGACATGATCAGTGCTGGGCTTTCCTTCCCTTTGTGGAGAGAATCATATCAATCAATTGGCATCTATATGGTTTGTGGCACTGACCTGGCTGTACGTTCCCTGGTAGAAGACAGGGTGTGCCCTCCCATATTTTTCTTCAAAAGAGTGCATAAATGAAACAATGTCCCCAACGGGGTCAGTGACCCGGCTGCGAGGGTCAGGCCGTATAAAACGAAGAGCAAACCTGGGGAGGAAGGAATAAATATCACATGAATTGGCTTACTGTAGTGAGGGGGGCGGGCCACTTTGCAAAGATTCTTGTACCAGAGGCATGGCAGCAAATGGAGGTGAACGGTCTGGGAGTGGACCTCAAACCTGAGATGAGAGCCTGGCTCAAAAGCTGCAAAGCAGCAAGTGTTGTTCCATCGCCTACTCAAGAAGAACGTGAACTACGAGGATTATAAATTTCAATACTGGCCTACACAAATCTGAGTGCTTTCTGCAGAAAAATTTACAGCTAGACGAATTGGGAAAGAAAGACATCCAAAAAGATCATGGATCAACCGTGCCTCCCGACACTTTATATGTGGGGACCATCTATATAGGAGGCACAAGGCACGTGGTTACCAAAATTTAAATTACATACAAAAAAAATTTCAGTTCCCCAGTCACTCTAGGAATTTTTAGTGCATACTCCCAAGCTATTCGAATTATGGACAGGAACTTGAAACCCAAACTTGCAGTCATGATTTCCTTGCTCTTCAAAGGGGCAAGTAAATCCTGCATGATGACTTATGATTGATGACATCCTCAGAGGAAACTATTCAATTGGTCTAGAGTGCACTGGCAGATTTGGGGACCTGGCAGCATTGTAAGATACAGGATGGTTTGTTTCTAAAGAGCCCTCTTATTTTATTTGCATAGCACCATTTATTTATCCTTTGGAATTCCATAGAAGGCAATGTTACATAACATTAAACAAGTTGCTTGAATGATACAGTTTTCTTAAAATTAGTAACACATGGCTGGCGAGCATTGTTCAGTGACTGAGCCTTAACCTATGAACCAGGAGGTCATGGTTTGATTCCCAGTCAGGGGATAGGACTGAGTTGCAAGCTTGATCCCCAGTGTGGGGCGTGCAGGAGGCAGCTGATCAATGATTCTCTCTATCTGTCTCTCCCTCTCCATTCTTCTCTGAAAGCAATAAAAATAATATATATATATATATATATATATATTTAAAATTAGTAACACATGCCATGCATATTTTTTTCCACGGAAAACAAACAATATTTATGTACTTGAGGAATTTTTAGCACATAAAAGGTGACTAAACTATAACCCTTTCCTTACCAAATCTTAAAACAATTCCAATTCCTTACCCCCTCAAATTCTTCATGTGTACTAGTATACAATTTTACTTGGAATTTCTCCTGAGTAATCAAATCAAACTGACTGACACAAACATTCCAGAGCAAATTAAAAACAAATATAAGAAGCTGTATATGGTCAAATAAATGACAACATTAAGGAAACTAAATTTAAGTGGTGAGCACACAATGCACATACAGATATATTAGAGAATTGTATACTGGAACTTATATAGTCTTAATAACTGATGCCACCCAATAAATTTAACAAAAAAGCTGTTTATGTATGTAGAAATCCTGTAGAAAATTGATGTCTGATAACTTTCTCTGAAATTACTTTTAGGATTATCTTATTAGTCTTTAAGTTCCATTTTGATGAATGAGTGGATAAAGGATTCACCTTTTTTGTTTCTCATTATAATATACTAGAGGCCTGGTGCATGACATTCGTGCACTTGGTGGGGGGAGGTCCCTCAGACAGACTTGTGCCCTCTTGCAGTCTGGGACTCCTTGGGGATGTCTGTCTGCTGGCTTAGGCCTGTTCTCCGCAGGGAGTGGGCCTAAGCTGGCAGACGAACATCCCCAAGGGGTCCTTAGTGCTCCGGCTCACCAGCTGTGAGCCCAGCTTCTGGTTGAGCAGCGTTTTCCCTGTGGGAGTGCACTGACCTCCAGGGGGCAGCTTCTGTGTTGAACACCCACCCCTGGTGGTCAGTAAGTGTCATAGCAACTGGTCATTCTGCTGTTCAGTCAATTTGCATATTAGGGTTTTATTATATAGGATACTTTAGGACGAATAGCTTTAAAAAGAAAACAGAGACATCAACTCAATCTTCATGAAGATTTTAAAGGTTTTTACATGTTCATTCTTAAGTAAACAGGGATGGAAAGAGTACTAATTGGTTAATTGTTGATCTATAAGAACTTTGCTAAAGCAAGAAAGCCATTAAGCAAGCAGGCTCCTAAAACACTAAAAGGCCCTGGCCAGCATGGTCAATGGTAGAGTGTTGGCCAGAGTACTGAGTCCCAGTCAAAGGCATACCTGGGTTGCAGGTTCCATCGATCCCCACCCCAGTTCAGGTGTGTGTGAGAGGTAACCAATCAATGTGTTTCTCTCTCACATTGATGTTTCTCTCCCCCTCTTGTGTCCCTCCCTTTCCTCTAAAAAAAAAAAAAAATCAATGGGAAAAATATCCTCAGGTGGATTAACAAAACACAAAAAGACACTAAATGAGCAGGGTAAAAGGTGTTGTCTGATCCTTGCACTTCTGCAGCTGCTAGGTCCTCACATTAGGCCTCTGTTCCCTAGAGCAGCGGTTGCCAACCTTTCAGATCTCATGGACCACTGGTTGGTGACCGCTGCCCTAGAGCAAGGCAAAAGCTATCCCACATTTGAGGGAGGTACAGGTTATCCTATATGCAAGGCCCAGATCACAGATTTAAGCTCTACCTATTGGCCCTCAAACATTTTAGTTCCCTATAAAGCCTAGGTGTGGGTTCATCTACTAATCAGTCTAGACCAGACACCCAAACCTAATGTGCCAGCAATTTGGAACCCCTGGACATTTTCTAGCCCTGGACCCTCTGTAGCTCCCAGTGCTGAGCTCTCTAAGTGGTACATGAAGGAAGCGAGAAAAAGGTGAAGTGTGAAGCAAGGGGGTGTAGCTACAGAAGGCTCCAGTATTATCAGCCTGAACAGAAGGAATTGTGTAGGAGTGTCTAGAGAGGTGAAACTTTTAAGGGAATCTGGAGAAAAGTGAATAATCTCAGAGCAGGATAAATTTTTTGGATTATCAGTAGTCAGATGGAGTTATCTAGATGAGTTAAGGTAAAAGTTACAAGTAATCTGAAGCTAGTAGATATGGTGGTTAGAAAGGAAAGAGTGGATTAACTAGAGAATATTGAGGTGACAAACATGGTGGGAGAAGGGAAGATAATAATAAATGTAGGTAGATTCTTGAAAACGATAAGTAAGACTAGTTTAAAACCATTTCATTTCACATCATCTGTTAAATTTGAATAATTTAAAATATTTTCAGACTTCATAGAGAGATTGTTTAAGAGAAATATTCAATCTGATGTCAAATTGCCAAGTCAAAATTGATATAGTATAAATCTTATTCTGGTCTACCTTTCCACTCCAAAGTCTACCTTATTGCTAACACATAAATACAAAGGTACGTACCTAAATATATCAAGTATTGTGTAATAGGTAAACCGGAATGGAAGCATTATCAAGTAATAACCCCATCCGAGCAGCCCCTGAAATTCCAAAAATAAAGTTAGATACTGTTCATTCATTCACTAATACCTTAAAACATGGCTAGTTCAATTTTTCACTCTATTTGTCCTTCATGTGCTTTCTCCCTCTGCAATATAGTTCCTCTTCCTGGCCACCTCATCCTCCTTAAAGACCGGTCCCAGGTTCAATTCCAGTCAAGGACGCATGCCTAGGTTGCAGGCTCAGTTCCCTGTAGGGGGCGTGCATGAGGCAGCTGTTCAATGATTCTCATCACTGATTCTATCTCTCTCCCCTCTCCCTTCCTCTCTAAAGAGTGTGTGTGTGTGTGTGTGTGTGTGTGTGTGTGTGTGTTTAAAAACAGAAACTCCAAAAAGCTCTCTGGAGTTCAATATCAGTACTGTATACACATCTGACCTCCCGAATTAGACGGTGAGCAATGTGAAAGGGAGAACTGGCTCATCATTCATCTTGGGATCCCCAGCAGCTAAAGAGCAGGTACGTTGGAGCACTCTTAAAGCCTGCTCAATTTAACTGTACCACTCCTTGCTACTGGCCCTTGAAGGCTAATTTTAAAGATATAGTGAAGGCTCTCAACAAAGATTCCAAGTATTTCCTTAGAATTAACTTAAAATTAAAAAGTAAAAGTAAAATAAAGCAATAAAGAACTCAGTCAACATTCTAACTTAAAAGTAGAAGGTCTAGCCCAGCCGTGGGCAAACTACGGCCCGCAAGCCGGATGTTCTATCCAACCCGCGGAGCCGAAAGAATGAAGGGTTCTCTTGCTCTCCCCTCCACTCCTTCACAGCGTAAGATGAGAGTGCCAGCATGGTCAGGTTGCTTTTGTTCCGGCCCTCCGGTCCAGTTTAAGAACCCATTGTGGCCCTCGAGTCAAAAAGTTTGCCCACCCCTGGTCTAGCCCTTGCCAGGTGGCTCAGTTGGCTGGAGTGTCATCCCATATTCCCAAAAGTTTGCAGGTTGGATCTCCAGTCGGGATTCATGTGTGAGGCAAAGGATCAATGTTTCTCACACTGATGTTTCTCCCCCCACTCCCACCCCTTCTCTCTCAGAGATATCTCTCTCTCTCTCTCTCTCTCTCTCTCTCTCTCTCTCTCTCTCGTCAATAAGAACATATCCTTGGGTGAGGATTAAAAAACAAAAAAGTGGAATATCTAGTCAACATGTAGCAAACATTTTTAGAGATGTAAATACAATTACTCAAAAAACAAGGTGCAGAAACCGTTTCAAATAACTGGCAAAGAAACCCCCCCCCCCAAACACACACACACACACACCCCAACACACACACAAAATGAAGAATCAAGGAAGTGAGAGGGAAATGTGGGCTAGAAAGAAATAATAAACCCAATAAATCTATCAAGGAGCCAGGTCTAGCTATACGTTCTGACTATTTCTCTTGCTCCTTTCGTACAGAGATCAACAAACCAAGTGAATGGACTTATAAAAGGGGGGATTCCAGTTATGAAGTAACTTGCCCTTGGTTGTGGTCTTGAGACAACATAGCTGTAGATCCTGTGGTCGGCTGTGTTAACCTGCAGGGGCCGTGATGGAGGTGGGTTGAAAACACTTGGTACGCCCTCTTGCTCATTCAATCTGTCCTGTACAGCAGCCTGAGAAGGAAAAAAGAGTAGAAAGAATTTCAGTGATGCTCAAATCAACTCAGAAGAAGAGATGAGGCAACTGTTGGTTGGTGTTATAAAACAAGTAAACTGGGAGGGGCATATTCTTGGACCTTTCCCTTGTTATGGCAGGAGGTAATCTATGGTGAGGACCAGTACTCACACAAAGAGCAGTACAAAGAACTTGTCTGGAAGCAGCATTTATGCAGCAAGCACATGCTTTTATTCAGATGGCATGTGTTATGGAGGGTGGCTGAGAAGTAAGGTGCTTCAATGCACAGGCCTAAGGAGAGCCACCTACAAAAAACACAGTGTAGAAAAAAAACCAAAAAAATAAAAGAACAAAAAAAGAGGATACAATATAGACCAGCCGTGGGTGCCCACAGGCCACATCCACCGTCCACCGTTCTGCTTGAAATAAAAATTAAAAAAAGACTGTACCCTTTTATGTAATGATGTTTACTTTGAATTTGTATTAGTTCACACAAACACTCCATCCATGCTTTTGTTCCGGCCCTCCGGTCCATTGTGGCCCTCGAGTCAAAAAGTTTGCCCACCCCTAATGTAGACAATGCCCCTAAAAAAAAGAACATAAGCCTACAAAAGCATAAACAGATTAAAGATAGAATTTTCTTAATAAAGAAAAATATCAAAAAAATAATATTTTTCCATAAACAAAACAAATAAAATAAACCAGTCTCCAGCAAGTCTCATTAAAAAAAAAAGGGGGGGGGGGAATAAACACTGGAAAAAAAAACAGAAGAGGGGATAACAGAACAGATACAGAAGAAAATAAAAGATATGCTACTTTGTGCAGCCTATGCTAAAAAATTTGAAAATCTCAAAAAGAAAGCATTTTCTAAGAAAGTTTATCAAGAAAGATCTAAAAAACAGATTATGAATGATGAGAAAAAACACAGAGAAAGGCAGAAACAAGTATTTTCTTTCTTTTTTGGAAAATAGGTTTTTATTGATTTCAAAGAGGAAGGGAGAGGGCAAGACAGAAACATCAATGATGAGAACCATTGATCTGCTGCTGCCTTCTGCACGCCCCCTGTTGAGGATTGAGCCTGCAACCCGGGCATGTGCACGGACTGGGACTCTAACCTTGACCTCATGGTTCATGGGTCAATGCTCAACCACCGAGCCACACTGGTTGGGCATAGGTATTTTCTTTCAAATCTATGCTATTTATACTTCTCAACTCATTTTATCAAATAAAGTCATTTTATAAAGCCAGCTTATGCTTGAAGTGAAAATCTAGAGGAGATAGCACAAAAATATCATATAGGGCAACATCATTCCCTCTGCCTCAAATGCATTTCCCTCAAAATTTTCACATTTAGGCACATTCATTTCATTTGCATTCAGGCGTCAGCTCAAATATAACCTCCTCAGAAAAGTCTTACTTGCCCACCTTATTTTTAAAAAAATATATTTTTATTGATATTTTACAAAGAGGAAGGGAGAGAGATAGAGAGCTAGAAATGTCGATGAGAGAGAAACATCGACCAGCTGCGGGGATGTGCCTGCAACCAATGCACATGCCCTTGACCGGAATCAAACCCGGGACCCTTCAGTCCGAAGACCGACGCTTTACCACTGAGCCAAACTGGTTTCGGCTTGCCCACCCTATTTAAAATAACTTCTCACCTGTCTGGCATAACTAAGTGGTTGAGCATCTACCTATAAACTAGGTGGTCACGGTTTGATTCCCAGTCAGGGATCATGCCCGGGCTATGGGCTTAATCCCCAGCAGGGAACATGCAGGGGGTAGCCAATCCATGATTCTCTCTCATCATGGATGTTTCCATCTCTCTTTCCCTTCCTCTCTCTGAAATCAATAAAATATATTAAATAAATAAATAACTTCTCAAGAAAAAAACCCAAAAAACTTCTCAGATCCTATTAGATTTCCTACATTCATTCATAGCATTTATTATAAGCACAAACTATCTAAAATTAAGTTTCATGAGAGTAGGGACTTATTCTCATTTATTGGTAGAATGCCAGAGCCAAAATTTATTTTTTAATATATATTTTATTGATTTTTTTTTTTAGAGGGGAAGACAGAGAGATAAGAGTTAGAAACATCGATGATAGAGAAACATCGATCAGCTGCCTCCTGCACACTACCCACCGGGGATGTGCCCGCAACAAAGGCACATACCCCTGACCGGAATTGAACCCTGGACCCTTCAGTCTGCAGGCCAACACTTTATCCACTGAGCCAAACTGGTTTCGGCCAAAGCCAAAATTTAATGGATCAGAAACAGGTTCACTCAGGAATACATGTATTTTCAGAAATGCAGCACCCGCCGAAACCGGTTTGGCTCAGTGGATAGAGCGTCGGCCTGCGGACTGAAAGGTCCCAGGTTCGATTCCGGTCAAGGGCATGTACCTTGGTTGCGGGCAATGCGGGCACATCCCCGGTAGGGGGTGTGCAGGAGGCAGCTGGTCGATGATTCTCTCTCATCGGTGTTTCTAACTCCCTCTTCCTCTCTGTGAAAAATCAATAAAATATATATATTTAAAAAAAAAAAAAATGCAGCACCCTATATTCAAGTAAAATATAATAATTTCAAGAGTTCAAAGGGTGTTTGATAAAATTCAACATCCACTCTATTTTGTTGTTAATCCTCATCCAAGGATATTTTTCCATTGATCTTTTCAGAGAATGGAAGGAAGTGGGGGAATATACTAGTTAAAAAACCGATAAATCAAGTATCTCTCTGCTCAAATGAATCTATCTCAAAACAACAACCAATATCACAGTAATAATAAAACAAGAGATGTTAGTGAGGACAAGATGTTTGCTATCACCATTATTAACTGACATAAGAGCCATTAAAAACAAACAAAATAAACAACAAAACACACACACACAGGGAGTAGGCATTATATTGAGGAATTTGGTCACTACCTTTTCTATTTTATAAACTTTGAACATAAAGTTTTTTTCTACCATTATTTTAAAAATATATTTGTATTGATTTCAGAGAGGAAGGGAGAGGGAGAGGCTAGCAATATCAATGATGAAAGAGAATCATTGATTGGCTGCCTCCTGTATGCCCCCTACAGAGGATCAAGCCCACAACCTAGGCATGTGCCTGACTGGGAACTGAACCTTGACCCCCTGGTTCATAGGTCAACACTCAACCAGAGTCACGCCGGCAGGGCTACACATTCATTTTTTTATTTGAGAGAGAGAGAGAAACAAAGAGCTAAAAGAAACATAATTTGTTGTTCTACTTATTTATGCTTTTGTTTATACACTCATTGGTTGATTTTTGTATGTGCCCTGACCAGGGATCGAACTTGCTACCAGGAAGACGCTCTAACCAACTGAACTACTCAGCCAAGGCCCACACATTCATTTTCAAAGACTTAAAGAGTTGGAAATTTGAAAATCCGCTCTACTAAAAGAAAAGATTCCAGCTGTGGAAAAAGATTCCAATGTCTCTGAATCATTATTAGACCACGGAAAAAGAAATAAGCTCAGCCCCGACTGGTTTGGCTCAGTGGACAGAGCTCGGCCTGCCGACTGAAGGGTCCCAGGTCCGATTCAGGTCAAGGGCACATGCCCGGGTTGCAGGCTCGATCCGCGGTGGGGGTGTGTGGGAGGCAGCCAATCAATGATTCTCTCTCATCACTGATGTTTCTATTTCTATCTTCCTTTCTGAGATCAATAAAAATATTTTCTTTAAAAGAAAGAAGCTCAGAATAAATCCTGTTATACCTCTATGTTCCAGTTATGTTGCTCCAATGTATGTCGACATTGATCCATAGATTCTATGCCAGTCAAATCCTGGAAAGGATAAAAACAAAAAGTTACTTAGGGAAAACCAACAGTACATTTATAGATATTTTTATACCTAGATTACTTATGAATACTTCTGTGAAAATATACTAAAAAGTGTTGGTACTTGGTCAAATTTCACTATTCAGAGTTTGTCCAATCAGTTATAGCATCGATTATTCCCATAGAACAAAAAATGAAAATCCCTTATTTTTTAAACCTTCAAGTCAGTGTCACCCATGCACTAAAAATCTGCCCGTTGAATTCCCAGTCAGAGCACACACTTTGGCCATGTATGGAAGGCAACCAATTGATCTCTTTCTCTCTCCCTTCCTCTCTAAGCATGTCCTCAGGTGAGGATTAAAAAACAACAACAAAAAACTTCCAGACTTCCAATTAAGAAGACAACTGATTGCCGAAACTGGTTTGGCTCAGTGGTAGAGCGTCGGTCTGCGGACTGAAAGGTCCCGGGTTCGATTCCGTTCAAGGGCATGTATATTGGTTGTGGGCACATCCCCGGTAGGGGGTGTGCAAGAGGCAGCTGGTCGATGTTTCTCATCGACGTTTCTAGCTCTCTATCTCTCTCCCTTCCTCTCTGTAAAATATCAATAAAATATATATATTTTTAAAAAGAAGACAACTGATTAATATTCTCTTTTCAAAAGATTTCTTCAACCTCTATGTCCAGCAAAATATTTTTCAATGCTAAATAACTATTCTATTTATAATATATAATGATATAACAATGCAGGTTTTTAATGCAAAATAATGACTTTCATTAACTTGCATTATTTTATCTATTGGCATATAACCTAGCTTACAATATGAATTACGTACAACTTTTTATTAAAAAGAGTCTGTAATTTAAATGTTTCCCTACAATAAGTATTCCTACTCCCTTCTCCTTGGACTGTTCTCAGGTTTCACTTCGTCTCTAACCAAAGTTCCTATTCTGGCTCCCTCTTTTTCCATCCCTGTCAACATAAAAGTTCCCTAAGGATGTGTCCTTGTGGTTTTTGTTGTTGTTTTTTTACTCTCTACACATCCTTCCTTGGCAATCTCATATAATCCTCAGCCTTCAACCACCCTTTCTACTCAGATGACTTCTAATTTAATTTCTGGAACCACCATCTCTTCTAAAGTTTAGGAACATTTTCCCAATATCCTATTCAATATTCCCACCAAATGTGGCACCAGTGCCTCAAGTGTATCATTAAACTACTCTATGTACCCGGGCAGTGGGGCTCGGCAGGTGAGCATTGACCCAGGAACCAAGGTCACCAGTTTGATTCTTGGTCAGGGCACATGCCCAGGTTGCTGGCTAGACTCCCAGTGGGGGAGGTGGGGGGTGTGCAGGACACAGCTGATTGATGATGTTTCTCTCATTGATGTTTCTAGCTCTCTGTGCCTCTCCCTCTAAAAATCAACAAAAACATTAAGAAAAAAAGCCACCACCACTAAGAAAACACACAACCACCCTCCCAAATATACTGGCTAAGGTACATCTGGAATCTGAGCTTCATCTTTAAGAACTCTATCCTTCATCGAAGGATAGTGAACTCCACACTTCATTGATAATCAAGTTTTGACCATTTTCTGTATTACATCTGCAACCACATTTCCATTCCCACAGCCAGCACCTTTACTCAAGCTTTTATAACACTTCAAATGAATTGTCAGAATAATTAATTTCTTTTCCTCCTTCTAACTCTTTAGAGCAATGGTTCTCAACCTTCCTAATGCCATGACCCTTTAATAGTTCCTCATGTTGTGAACCACGAGCAGGGTCGCCTAAGACCATCGGAAAACACAGATATTTACATTACGATTCGCTATGAAGTAGCAACGAAAATAATTTTATGGTTGGGGGTCACCACAACATGAGAAACTGTATTAAAGGGTCTTGACATTAGAAAGGTTGAGAACCACTGCTTTAGAGGGAGGGAAAAAGAAATATTGATGTGAGAGAGACACATTGATTGTACAGGCCCCGACTGGGGGATCAAACCTGGAACCCAGGTTCAAGCCCTTGACTTGAAATTGAACCCATGACCCTTCTGTGCCCGGGCCAAAGCTCTGACCACCATGCCAGCCAGGGCCAGACCTCAATTTTTAATACTATTGTCCAAAAAGGAATCAGGTTCCTTAAAGAAGTAACTAATTCTAGGACACGGACAGAAACTATACAGGATGAGCCTAGACAATCTTGTAGTGCCAGAAAGTAAGGAAGTGTTAAAAACACACCACAAAAACACAATAATTGAATAGTCATGATTTATAATCCAAATTACATAATAAACATCCGTGAGTCCATATCGATATAACTTTATAGTGGAGAGACATGACAAACTACCTCAGCCAAGTGATCAGCTCCATCAGTGTCCAGGTGTCTTTACTATTTGCATAACTGTTCTAATACTTTGGTCTCTCAATTCCTTGCCTACTGCTCCTCCATTCACTGCCTGGGGCCAAACTCTTGACCTCATGATAATCGTAACTGCAAGCCCCTGCATATCCCCCTCCATATTCTTCTACCTTTTCACCTTCCTCCATCTAATGCCCTATCTCTAAATTTCTCAACCACCCTTCCAGGACGACAAACCATGGACCCTACTACCTGTTCACTGAGCCTCAGCACCTCTCATATCCTCATTTCCCATCTTATTCATCCTAAGTTCCATAGCCAAATATTAAATCACTTCTTGCACACATCCTTTGCCACTCTATCATAATCATATTCCCTTGGCTAAACCACAATCTTTTAAAATTCCAAATCTCGCCCTAGCTGGTTTGGCTCAGTGGATACAGTGTTGGCCTGCGGACTGAAGGGTCCCAGGATTTGATTCCAGTCAAGGGCACATGCCGGGGTTGCGGGCTCAATCCCCAGTAGGGGGTGTGCAGGAGGCAGCCGGTCAATGATTCTCTCATCATTGATGTTTCTATCTCTCTATCTCTCCCTCTCCCTTCTCTGAAATCAATAAAAATTAAAAGAATTTAAAAATCCAAATCTCTACTTCGCACCTGTATCTTCACAGCTGGAGGGGGCTGGCTGGTCTTACTTTAAATAAATACGTGATCACTAACCTCAAGTAAATCTGTACTGTTGGCTGGCCTTCATACTAGCTGCCTAGCCCATTCACTCCTATTCTCCTACATAACCAGACTTTCGGTCTCCTCAAACTTCCAACACCTCCTTCATTTTTTTTTTTTAATGTATTTTTTTATTGACATTTTACAGAGAGGAAGAGAGAGAGATAGAGAGCTAGAAACGTTGATGAGAGAGAAACATCAACCAGCTGCCTCTTGCACACCCCATACTGGGGATGTGCCCGCAACCAATGTACATGCCCTTGACCGAAATCGAACCCGGGACCTTTCAGTCCGCAGACCGACGCTCTACCACTGAGCCAAACCGGTTTCGGCACCTCCTCCATTCTTATTCTTAGTCCAAGATCTTGTTTCCTATTTCAGAGAAAATAATAAAAAATTCCAACCTGCATGTCAACCTACCTACACCCATCTTTTCTTTTACTATGGACAAACTTACCCATGCTCCTGGCAAAGGCCAACGCCTCCTCTTGTTTTGTATACTGATCCTGTCTCCTCTCACTTACTCAAGGATATGGCAATAGAGATCCTCCTTCCTCTGCATCATATTTTTTCTAATGTGTGTTCCTCATCAGTATACAAAAATGCTGATATAGCCTAAAAAATAAAAAAACCTCTCTTTCCTCTACAGCTTATGCCCAATCTCTTTTCTTTTTAGTGAAAAACCTGCAGAAATCTCCAAGTTCTCATGCCATTCTCTCTTGAACTCACTCCAATCAAGCCTTCGCCTCCCCAACATTCTAACAAAACTTCTAGGCAAGGTCACAAATGACCCCACAATGTAAATCTAAACACCTGTTCCCACTTCTCCAGGACTGGAAGTCTAGGACATACCCTGGTTTTCCTCCTACCTCGCCTGCCCCTTTGTTTCCTTTGCTAGGTCCTCAATGTATCCCCAGAATGCTAAGACTGAGTGCTCCAGAGCAGGGCCCTCTGATCCTTCCCTCTTTGCGTGTACAGCAGTCCCCCCCTTTATCCCAGGTTTCACTTTCACCGCTTTAGTTACAACAAGAAATATTACAGGTAAAATTCCATACAATTCGTAATTTTAAATTGTGTGCCATTCTGAGTACCATGATGAAATCCTGCACTGTCTCATTCGTCCACCTGGAACATGAATCATTCTTTGTCCGGTATATCCGCACTGTCTATGTTGGTCATTTAAAGCCCCCTCTGCAGTAACACAATGCTTGTGTTAACCCTCAAGAAATGTATGAGGCTGGCAATTCGGATATGCCAGAGAGAAGCCATAAAGCACTGTATTTTTCTGTGTATAAAATGCCCCATGTGTAAGACGCCTCCCACTTTTCTAACCCAAAATTAAGAAATCAATATTTTAAACATAAAACAGAATACATTTTTATTTAGTAACTAGTGACCTGGTGCAGGAAATTTGTGCACATTAAAAGAAAATTAATTAGAGGGAATAATTTACTATTGCTATTTGCCCCTTCTCTATAATAGAAGTGTCAGAGATGAAAGAAAATTAGTAAAATGTACATGAAAACCTTCCTCCTGTCAGAGTCTGGGGCTCACCCTGGGACTCAGAGTCAAGTCCCCGCCCACCCACATGCACCTCAAAATCGAGTGAGACCCAGACCTGACCAGCCCCCCCTCATGGGGTTAGATCCAGACTCAGCCAGCCCCACCCTTGTCAAGCCCTGCCAGGTAGAGGGCATAGCCTCAGGTCCCCTGGCCTGACACCAAGACAGGAGGCGTGGCCTGAGGTCCCCCAGCCCAGACCGGGGTGGGGGTGTGCCTTGAGGTCCTCCATCAATCCCCACCAGGTGGGGGACATGGCCTGAGATCCCCTGTCAAGACCTGCTGGGTGGGGGGTGCAGCCTGAGGTCCCCAGCCTGGTGCTGGGGCAGGGGGAGCAGCCTAAGGTCCCCTAGCCCAGCACTAGGACAGGAAGTGCACCTTGAGATCCCCTGTCAAGCCCCACGGGGATGTGGGAGGGCGTAGCCTCAGGTCCCTGCTGATTGCTTGTTAAGGCTCCTTATGGGAACTTGGCCTCAGCTGTGGATGCAGCCATCTTTGTGATGGAGTGATGATCAATTAGCATACTTGCTCTTTATAGGATTACTGCAGGTAATGTTCACATACCAGTACTATATTATGCAGCATATCAATGTATTCAGCCTCTGTTTCATCACTGCTCTCTTCTTCATCACTATTGGTTCCAGACATATCAATTTCTTCAACTTCTATTGTATCACTGCTGTCTGCTGAGTCACTGTCTATATGTGTGAGATCATCCTCAGTTCCCTCCATGGCACTGCTGATTCCACATTTCTTGAAGGACTTCACAATCACCTCTTGTTTGATTCCATACCATGAGTTTAGGACCCAAATGCAGAATTCATTAATGGTTGTTTTTTTTCACTCTTCCTGTTGGTGTCAAGTTATCAACTGCTTTTTATATCCATCTATTCCATTCTTCTCTCATCAGGGCTTTAAATGGTTTGCTGATTGGAACATCTAGTGGCTGTAGCTGACCTGTAAGTCCACCAGGAATAAATGCTAGGTGTGTTTACAAATCTGATGCAACCCTTTTTGTCTTTTCTGTTAAATGTACTTGGAACTGATCAAAGAGCTGGCTTCTTTAACACATTGTGGATCAATAGTTTTATTGCTAGCTTTACCCAGTGACCAGGTAAGTTTCTATTGAATTAGTACAAAAAACATTTTACAGCTGAAACCGGTTTGGCTGGGTTTGATTCCGGTCAAGGGCATGCACCTTGATTGTGGGCATATCCCCAGAAGGGGGTATGCAAGAGGCAGCTATCGATGTTTCTCTCTCATCAATGTTTCTAACTCTCTATCCCTCTCTCTTCCTCTCTGTAAAAAAAATCAATAAAATATATATATATATATATATTTTTAAACATTTTACATAAATTATCGCTTCTCAGCCTTTTGGCTAAGATCAAGTGTAAACATTTTACATAAATGTCAAAGGCACACTTTAAAATTAAATACCCATTGCCTTTTGAAGTTACTTATTACATGTTCTTACAAACTAATATCTTCTTAAAGTATGACTGGCCACAAGCCTTAGAACAGAAAACACAAGAATTCTCGTGATCCATCTGCAATGTATTAAGAACCCCCCAGGTCTTCTGGATTAAACCTTTGCAAACCAAATGGCCATAATGTCTTCATTCATCCATCCTTTCTCCCGAACTTGCACAATAATGCCAGGTGGTATGGTCTCTTTAGGTTTTCCTCTTAAAAATAAGCAGAGGAGGCAGTTTAGTACCACCTGCACAGCATGAAGGCATAGCAGTATAATGTGTCTTGTCATGGCCACTTGTTCTGATCGACACTGTTTTGATTCCTGTCACATTAACAGTTCTGTTGGAAGGCACACCGAAATTGAGAGGCATATCATCCATGTTTGCAATCTGGTTTGGTTCAAAATCATATTTTTTCAGAAGTTGTATGATATAGGAGTGAAACTGTTGGATTTTATCCTCATAAACTGGTGGCATTTTCTGAGCTAACTTTGTTCTCATGGCCAACCCTTCTCTCCTCATGAAACTGAAGCACCACTTTGCCTTTCCTGTAAAATCAACAGTGTTCACTTTGCTTGCAAACATTCTTGCCTGACATTAAAATGGTCAACACACACTAGTCACTCTGGCACTTCTCCATAATCCAAGTCTTAAGCCTCTGCTCCAAGTTTGCCTGTTTTGCTGGTTTTTCTCGTAAGGCATTCTTCTTATTTGGCATCTTAATGAGTTGTCCTTCCCGTTTTCTCCATTGTCTGATCATACACTCAGTGGAAGGAGGTCCAAATTGTCTCTCTGCAGCTCTACTTCCATGCTCTTTTGCATAGCTGATTACATTCATTTTGCAGAGTAAGATAATCGCTTACCGGTATTTATCTTTTATTCTTGACATCTTTATGGGCTCAGAACACTCCAGTCTCTTGTTGCATCTATGCACTCTCCACCTCCACCTCCAACTACGGCATCAAGTGAGGTCAGTGACAAGAAGGCTTTTGATTGGAGGAAGCCTGTTTGACAAGGTATGGGCAGCTATGCAGCCACTTGGCGCCCTCTTCAGCTGACTTCGTGTATAAGATGCCCCTCGATTTTCAGTCTAATGATTTTAGAAAAAATAGTGTCTTATACATAATGGTATAAGTGAAAATAGGGTACTTCAAGTAAAAGGTATGTACATATAAGAAAACACACATAATATATACGGAGCTCTGTACTATCTGTGTAACATTAAAGTGCTTCCTATTTTCCAGTGCTTGAGATATATTATCATTCAATTACTGAAACAACCACATGATGCAGGTAGTATCAGTGCATAGATAAAGAAACTAAGGCAGAGAGGTTAAGTAATTTGCCCAAGGTCACAATGTTAGTACGACATGGTGGCCAAGCAGCTTCATTTCATTCAACTTCTTTTCGTTATAACAGCTGAGATACTGCAGGAACTTAATACTTGTTTATATCAAGTAGCCTATGATAATATTGGTTTCCTTATACATCATTTCACTTAAAGTCGCAGAACCTATTAACAACATTGAGGCCTTCCTGTAATTATTGGAAAAGCTAGGGTCCAAATCAAGGCTGTCTTACTCCAGAGCCAGTCTTCATGACCACTTACTATGCTACGCTAACTTCATAAGTATAATATGATCCTATCTCAACAAGACAAAGAGAGCAGAGCTCTCCACCCAGTGAGAATGGGATCTACTAACTAGCCAATTAATTTAAAAGTCTCACCCTAGCTGGTTTGGCTCAGTGGATAGTGTGTCCACTTGTGGATTAAAGGCTCCTAGGTTCAATTCCAGTTAAGAGCACATGCCTAGGTTGTGGGCTCAATCCTCACTAGGGGTCATTAAAAAAATTGGCTTAGAGTGAGAATAAAAACATATATATATGTCAATTAAATACTTCATTTAAACATAAAGCATACACATGTATGCATCAATCTTCTGATGAAAGCCTAAACTTTTAAAAATATATTGTTATTGATTTCAGAGAGGAAGAGAGATAGAAACCTCAATGATGAGAGAGAATCATTGATTGGCTGCCTCCTGCACACCCACAACTGGCCAGTGTAACTTAGTTTGTTGGAGTATCATACCATACATCAAAAGGTTTGATTCAATTCCCAGTCAGTTGGGAATACCTAAGTTGTAGGTTCCATCCCTGGTCAGAGAGCGTACCTGAGGTAACTGATTGATGTTTCTCCCTTACATCGATGTTTCTCTTTCTCTCTCCCTCAAATCAGTAAACATATCTTGGGTTAGGATTAAACAAATAAACAAAATAATCGGCTGTTTTAGAGAATAGACCTTAGAAAATGGAGGACATCTGTTCAGTTAAGTGAAGATTAGGGTAACAGAGCTTCCATATCAAGCATTTGTATATCTTTACGTGCAGAAGAGTATATACAAAGATACATCACAGCCAGTTATGAAGATAAGAGGGGAAAGATGAGATTTAGTTTCTTTTTTACACAATTTTATGCTATTGAGTTGTACAATAAGCATGTATTAATTTGCTAGATTTAAAAGTAAAAAAAAAAAAGTGAATCAGATAAAATTATCCCCTTTTATAGATGAGAAAAGATTCAAAGAAGAATTTGCCCAAGTTCAAATAACTCGCCAGAAGCTACCTCGAAAGGCTAACTCTGATTTGCTTCAAGTTTCAAAGCTTATGTTTTCTCTACACCAAATTTCCTGGCAAAATATTTCAAACAGATCACTCTATGATTTTGTTTTAAATACATGAACAAAAAGCATCATGTATTTTTTCCTTTAGTATTAGTATGATAAAGCCAAAAGGGAAGATTTTCAAAATAAGTTTGACTCCATAGCCCAGAAGTTCAGGCTTCATTTCCTAAAATTTAAGAAAAAAACAAAAACCCTAATCCATTTGAGAAGAAAGAACTCTCTTCCTCCTGTATAAGCCAAAAGACCGTTTCCTCCTCCTTTAGTCCAGAGGTCGGCAAACTCATTAGTCAACAGAGTCAAATTTCAACAGTTTCAAATTTCTTTTGAGAGCCAAAAATTTTTAACTTAAACTTCTTCTAATGCCATTTCTTCAAAATAGACTCGCCCAGACCGTGGTATTTTGTGGAAGAGCCACACTCAAGGGGCCAAAGAGCCTCATGTGGTTTGAGAGCCACAGTTTGCCAACCACGGCTTTAGTCCCTTCCCTCTCTGTCATATCATTCTCCAGGTGTTCAAACAGCCTACCCAAAGGCAGCAAACCAAGGCACTAGAGGTTGGTTGGAAATTTGGGAAAACTGACTTCGATGTGTCTCTCTGACATAGATGTTTGTCTCTCTCCATCTGTCTGTTTCTCCTTCTCCCCTCTTTCCACTCTCTCTCAAACTCAATGGAAAAAATATCCTCAGGTGAGGATTAACAAAAAACAACAAAAACCTATTCTTTCCCATATGAAACAGCTTAAAACAAATGTCTGTATTATTCATAACTCAACCAGTTCCAAAATACATAGTAGAAAAGGATAGCTATAAAAATTGTATAGATAGTAAACAGACTGAAAAGCATGAAAATATACCCTAGGGATTCCAAGCAAATCACATGTCACACAAAAAGTGAAATAGAGGAAACCCGAGATTTCTAAAATATTTTACTTTTGCTAATTTCAATATAACAAATGAAGCAACATATTGAGAAATAGCTCCGCTCTTTCTCTCCCAGTCCCAGGTGCTTTGGGAGCCGCGGGCTTTGGTGCAAATATGGCCAAATCTAGGAACCATACCTGGCACAACCAGTCCCAAAAATGCCACAGAAACAGAATCAAGAAACCTCAATCACAAAGGCACAAATCCCTTAATGGGGTGGACCCCAAGTTCTTGAGGAACATGTGCTTTGCCAAGAAGCACAAGAAAGGCCTGAGGAAGATGCAGACTGACAATGCCAGGCCGAGAGCACACATGCTATGGCGCTCAAAGCCCTCACAGAGCCCAAAGAGGTCAAGCCCAAGATCCCAAAGAGCAACAGCCACAAGTTCAAGTAACTTGCCTACATCGTTCACCCCAAGCTTGGGAAATGTGCTCCTGCCCAAATCACCAAGAGTCTCAGACTGCAAGTCCGAGTCCAAGGCCAAGGTTCAAACTGAGCCCCGGGATGTGGTTTCCAAGCTGCAGCCCAGGCCCCACCACAGCTCCACGGTACTAGCCTCTCTGTCCATGTGACGACGACGGAAGGAGTGGTGTGACCCCTGGGCTGCTGTCTGCACGGAGCTGCTGTCCTCCTGAGCTATTTGTACACATAAACCTAGGGCAGGGGGATGGTGGGGGAGAGCTAACTCCTAGCAACGTCACCCTGTTCTGTCCTGAACCCTGTGGAGATTCCAAGCACATGCTCCGTACGGTTTGTTAGTGAAGCAACCTGAAACCTAGTGTTATGTCACACCCTGGTTGAAAAAAACCTTTGATGGCTCCCCACACCCACACCTTAACATTTAAACCATTATGCACAGCTTTTAAAGATTTGGGAGGCCCTACCTCTAATGTATCTTTCCAGTCTTATTTCCCACTTCCAGTTCTTTAAATCCATCACAAACACTCTATACTCCACCTCCGTCCCATGCTTGAGCTGTTTCATCCCCTCGAACAGCCTCCTCTCCACCCCCTATTGAGATTCTATTCCTCCTTCAAGGCAGCAAAGTGCAGTGAGAGCCCAGACTCGAAGTCCAGATCCAGACCCACTAGGTTTCTAACTCTAATTCCATTTCCACTACGTAATAGCTTACTGACCTTATGCAAATACTTCAACAGATCTGTTTTCTCACCTAGGAGCAGGCACACCACCTGTGGCACTCCGTAAGGCTACCGGGAGGATTAAGCATAATGGTTATAAACTAGTATTTAGCACCATGCCTAAGAGCCATCTCTCCCCCTCCTATCCTTTCCCTAAATTCCCGCAGCACTGTCTATACCAGGGGTGGGCAAACTCTTTGACTCAAGGGCCACAATGGGTTCTTAAACTGGACCGGAGGGCCGGAACAAAAGCAACCTGACCATGCTGGCACTCTCATCTTGGGCTGCTGGTGAAGGAGCGGAGGGGAGAGCAAGAGGACCCTCCCTCTTTCGGCTCCGAGGGCCAGATAGAACAGCCGAACGGGCCAGATCCGGCCCGTAGGCCGTAGTTTGCCCACAGCTGGTCTATACCATACCACACTATTAGCATTAACAAACTGCAAGATACTCATTCATGTGTGTGTCTGGCTTCACCCTTAAGATTATAGATAAGACGGTCATGGGTATGGATTTCTAAATCTGCCACTTACTACTTGTGTAAGTTACTTTACCTCTCAGAACCTGTTTCTTCATCAATAAGTTAAATGGGCCCTAGCTGATTTGGCTCAGTGGATAGAGTGTCCACCTGCGGACTGAAGGGTCCCAAGTTCGATTCCGGTCAAGGGCACATGCCCAGGTTGTAAGCTTGATCCCCAGTAGGGGCTGTGCAGGAGGCAGCTGATTAATTATTCTTTCAACATCTCATTGATGTTTCTATATCTCTCTCTTCCTCTCTGAAATAAATAAATATATATATATATATATTTTAAAAAGATGAATGGATGCTAACACCTTACAGTATTATTAAGAGGTTTAAAAGAGTTCATGTATATCAAATACCTGGCATAATGCTTGACACCTAGTAAGTTTCAAAGAATGTATAATGGCAATCTAGATGATGACACTGATCCAGAAACCACTTAAATAATACATAAATGTCATATACATTTGCATTAGTATATCTAATTTCATAAAGTGATCTTAATACAACTTTAATCTGCTATTCACCTCTTACTGATATAGATGTCCAATGAAGACAACAGCAGAGGTTGCTATGCACTTTACTTCAGAAATGCTACCGCATACTCATATTCTTCCCGTATCAGACTAAGTACACCATAACTCGTGACTCACATCACCTCATTACATTTAAATGCCAAGGGATAACCCTGAAGTTGCAGGGGGTGAAATGGTCTGCCAAAGTCAAACAAAACTCTGAAATTAGTGGTCTGCCAGGAAATGGAAGCTGTGTATTCACTGATTCTAATTTGCTGTGTCATCAGTTTCTCTACTCAAAACTCCAATTAAATATCAACTAACTTCTATGATAGTATTTTTCCATTTTATCCAGTTCCAACCCACTGCTCAACTTTTTAAGTTGATATACAATAAACATGAACAAACCCTGCTAGTTTCCAGAGCCACTGATCAACTTAAGAGGGGGAAGAAAAGAAAAAAAAAAAACCTCTCCAAAATTAAGTACAGGGAAATCTAATCAAGGACCTTTTAGAAAAGTGAGAACCTGCTAATATAAGAGAGACAAACGGCGGCATTTGCATCCCACTATCAGTGATACACAGGTGGTAGGGCACACAAGTGGAGGGCTCAGGGAAGGTCCCGAAAAGACAGGCGTGGCTTTGAATCTCACACCACCACTTACTAGCCGTGTCACCTAAGCACCTTACTCCTTACGCCTCCTATCCTAAATCTGTAAAACAGGGGCTGTTAGCAGTGTGCACCTTAGAGTGCATTAAGCCCGACAGCGTGTGCTAGGTGTTTAGCCAAGTTACTTACAACATCATCCTCAATAACTACGTGGCATTCTAATTTGGGAGTACCTGAGCACAGTTGGTAATTGCTGACATGAACAAATATACAGTACGCTTCATATTAGGAAATACGTGTATCGCTAACTTTAATTCTTCCCTAAGTTAAAAAAAAAAATTATTAATGCCGAAACCGGTTTGGCTCAGTGGATAGAGCCTCGGCCTGCGGACTGAAAGGTCCCGGGTTCGATTCCGGCCAAGGGCATGTATACCTTAGTTGCGGGCACATCCCCAGTGGGTGATGTGCAAGAGGCAGCTGGTCGATGTTTCTCTCTCATCGACGTTCCCAACTCTCTATCCCTCTCAATTCCTCTCTGTGTAAAATCAATAAAATATATATATTTTTAAAATGATCAATAAGCAGTAATACTGTTTGGACGCGTTTTTTATAAAGCCCTTCACACATCCATTCTGACTTGATTTCCACAGTGTCCCCTAGGGGGGTAATCACGTATCGTATACACACGAGGGAGCTGGTATCCACATAAGTAACAACGGGCCGAGGTTACTACCCACCCTCGTGGTCGCCTCCGCACCCAGCTTCTCCAGCTCAGGAACAAGGGCTCGCTGCCTCAGTTCTGGGGCCCTCACCCATGTTCAGAGAAGGCGAGGCAGGCTCCTGCAAGTGACCGCCACCCTCCTCCTCCAGCCGGCCCAGCACGGGAGTCCGGGAGCCGGCCGGCCTCGCCCCGAGCCACTGATGACATTTATAATGTTGCATTTGTTTCCTAACGCAGGGTCCCCTCCCACACCTCCGGGGCGGGGGCCGGGCCCGCCCTTCCCCCCTTCCCCCCGCCACCAGGTCGCCCCCCACCAGCCCTGGCATCCGAGATGCCCCAGCAAATGTGTGTGCGGGCGGCGCGGGGGGCCGGCGGGGCTTCCAGGGACCCGAAACGAGGCCGACTCCACGGTGGGGTCTGGGCATCCGCGGCGGGTCCAGAGCCGCCGCCGGGCGGCGAGGACCGGGTCTGGGGAGGATGTCTGGAGGCCGGCGCCCAGGAAGGACAACCAGGGGAGCTGGGGAGGGCCAGGCGCGTCTGGCAGCGGCCGCCGCCGCCGCCGGGAGGCCGGGCACGGACGGGCTCGGGGCGGCGGGGCAGTTGGCGTCTGGGGGGAGGGGGCCGCCGGCCGGCCCGAGCACCTCGCGCCCGACCCCGGGGGGGCTCCGGGCTCCTCGGGGGGCCCACGCCCCAGCCCGCGGCGGGGCCCGCGGCGCCGAGGGCTCGCTGCTACCTGAAACTGCAGCAGCTTCTCGGTCTGCTCCTGGGTTAGATCCTGCTCCTCAGGCGCCGCCATTTTGCCGCCGCCTCTACGCCTCTGACCCGTCCGCACCGTCACCCGCCGGAACTGATCTCAGCGGCAACTACGTCCGGGCGGAACGGCCGCCGGCGCGCAACTGCGTCTGCGCGCGCCGGCTGAGCCCCGGGGAGTGGCGGGAGTGGCCGTGCGAGTCCGCGCCGCCAGGGGGCGCCACGCTCGGGCGGGTTCCCGAAGAGTTACGGAAATTGCCGAGGGACGGTCGGTACCAGTCCTCAGGATTTCGTCGAAGAACAGATGGGCTAGGACCGTGGTGAGCAAGCTGCGGCTCTTTGGACCCTTGAGTGTGGCTCTTAGGCCAATTTACGAGTCCCCTAATTAAGTTAATCACAATGTACCGACCTATATAGTGTAAGTTTAAAAAATTTGGCTCTGAAAAGAAATTTCAGTCTTTGCACTGTTGATATTTGGCTCTATTGACTAATGAACTTGCCGACCACTGGGCTAGGAGAAGAAGACTCCTGAAGAGATCTCAAAGAGCCGAGAAGTCCCGAATGCGGATGGAGAAGTTCCGGAAGTTCCCCAAAGCCACTCGGCTGTTTTCCGCTGTACCTTAACCATATGCTAATCCCGAAAGTTTTTTTTTAGGAAATTGTGGACTTTCCAAAATATTGGCCGTCTGAGGTTCGATTCCTGCTCTGACATTTCCAGAAGATCCTGATCATCACTCGGGAGGTCGGGCATTTCCCCCGCTGCCTTCCAGGCGGCAACTGTGGAGGCTGTGGCCGCTGGATAACCTCAGCTTTGAAATCGCTCGCTAAGATTGCCTGGACTCGGCTACCTGGGTCTTTGATGTTTAATGGCGCCCCCAGCCTCTGGTAAAGCTTTCACTCCCCTGCGACTCCGCTCCTGCCGCCTCAGGCCTGGACTCCCTGCCCACGGGCCCTTCCTCCCTGGGACCGACAGAAGACAGATCCTTTGGGTGCAGGTACTAGTGGCCTCCATGCACCGTGCAAATCATTTCTCTCTGGGCTCCGTTTTGCCACGGTGAGATGAGGTTTCCCTATGGCCCCCCCAACGTGGCGCCTCAGAGCTTCTCCTTGGATGCAGACCCTCACCCTTTGCAAGGCCTGAACCACACCCCTCAGTGACTGTCCTTGTTTGTTCCCATCTGCCACCTCTCATATATATATATATATATATATATATATATATAATTGATTTTTTTACAGAGAGGAAGGGAGAGAGATAGAAACATCGATCAGCTGCCTCCTGCACGCCCCCCATTGGGGATGTGCTGGCAACCAAGGTACATGCCCTTGACCGGAATCGAACCCGGGACCTTTCAGTCCGCAGGCCGAGGCTCTATCCACTGAGCCAAACTGGTTCCAACCTGCTGCCTCTCTTTAGAGCTCCCTTTTGTACTTCACTTCTTTTCTCCTGCCATCTGTCTCCTCTTGCCACCATCCCTGGGGAGGCAGAGCAGTCGGGTTCTGGCGCTCGCTTTTCCACAGACTCTCCATGTGACTCTTAGCAAGGCCCCAGTGTTCTCCCCTCTGCAGAATCCCACCACTGCCCGCTTCACAGGGCGGACCAGGTGAGGCAGGAAGGACAGAAGGTGCTTTGAAAGCTGAAGTCCTGGGAAAAGCACATTAGGGATGGAAGGACTTCTGTTTGGGTGACTTCTTCCTTTCAGGTCAGGCCTGTATCAGGTCTTACTGTTACTAGGGACACCTCCGGGTGGGCTCTTACTGCCTGTCACAAGGTCCAAGGAGGAAGGCAGGGTTGAATCATATAAGGCAAGCCAACCAAGAAGACAGCGAGCTTTTTAGCATCCAAAAACCTGCCTTACAGTAAGGTGCAGGGGACAGGATTATAGAGGCAAAATGGGCTGGGGTGAGGTTGGGAACAGAATGCAATTGCATGCAGTCCTGGACGTGAGCAGAAGTCCACCATTGCTCTTGGTTGTGAGGCGACGAGATGACGGCTTGGCTCCTGGTGGGGCCGGCCTGGTCATACTTCACACTTCTGCTCGCTTGCTGGGTGCAGTGTACATGGTCCGCAGCTGAATCGCCTCCTCCATCACTTTGCTCAGGATCGAAGGGAGTAGGCAGGTGCACTGGCCTGAGAAATGAAACATAGAAAAGAAAAAAAATTTAAAAATAGCTTAACCTGCCGAAACTGGTTTGGCTGAGTGGATAGAGCATCAGCCTACGGACTGAAAGGTCCCAGGTTCGATTCCAGCCAAGGGCATGTACCTTGGTTGCAGGCACATCCCCAGTAGGGGGTGTGCAAGAGGCAGCTGATCGATGATTCTCTCTCATTGATGTTTCTAGCTCTCTACCCCTCTCTCTTCCTCTCTGTAAAAAAATCAATAAAATATATTTTAAAAATCATAATAACTTAACCCTCTGTTCCTATATGTATATTGTACTTCCGAATTTCACAAGAATATGATTATCTTTCAGTTAACTCAGATGCTCTATCTATCAGATTATAAGTCTCCTTCCCCCCTCTCCTCCCCCCACCCCCCCACCCCCACCCCCCCGCCATTACCAGGTCTGCCCAAACTTCACAACAATGTCCTGGAACTTTTCTTATAACTTTAAGGTACAATTGGAAGGAAATAACTGTGACTTTAAATAATTTATTACATCAACTCAAAGCTCAGGGGAGACTGTGGTACTGTTCCACATCTCCAACAATGCTGGATTCAGACAAACCAGGGGAGGAATGGCAAAGTCAGAGGGATGGCAAAGCCCTCTGGAGTTGTTGCCTAATTCTGATTTAAGATGTGCGCTTTCAACACCATTGAATGTTTTTCAAGTTCTCAAAGACACTACACTTTCTTGGTCTACATTTCTGTTTTCTTCTTTGAGTAAAGACATAGTTATAAGAAATAGTAGACCTAACCGGTTTGGCTCAGTGAATAGAGTGTCAGCCTCCAGTCTGAAAGGTCCCAGGTTCAATTCTGGTCAAGGGCATATACCTTGGTTACGAGCACGTCCCCAGTGTGTGTGGGGGGGAGGGGGTGAAGGAGGTAGCTGATCGATGTTTCTCTTCAATGTTTCTCTCTATCCCTTTCCCTTACTCTCTGTAAAAAAAATCAATAAAATAGATATTAAAAAAAAATACTAGAGGCTCAGTGCACAAAATTTGTGGATGGGGAGTGGGGGTGGGGGAGTTCCTTCAGCCCGGGCTGCACCCTCTTGCAATCCAGGACCCATTAGGGGATGTCCAACTACCTCTTGCAATCTGGGATTGCTGGCTCCTAACCACTGGCCTGCCTGCCTGCCTGATTGCCCCCTAACCCCTCTGCCTGCCAGCCTGATCATCCCCTAACCCCTTCTGCCTGCCTGATCACCCTTAACCACCTCTGCCTGCCTGCCTAATTGCCCCTAACTGCTCCCCTGCTGGCCTAATCACCCCTAACCACCTCTCCCTCACCCCACACCTGGGACCCAGGATTCCCTCCTGTGGTTGGCTGCAGGCACCCAGGACCTGGGCCAGCCTCACCCAAGGGACCATGGGTGGGCAGCTTTGCCGGGGCCGCAGCCACAAGTACAGCACCCAGGACCACGGGGTGGGCGGCTTGTCCCTCTCCCGGGCCACAGGCACAGATGCTGCTTGTTGGTTGCTGGACCATGGGTTGTGTTTGGGGGTGCGGCTTGTCCTTCTCCCAGGCTGCAGCTTGGTTGGTCCCCATTCCTCTCTCGTGAGCTCTTTTGTGCCTGGCTGGTCCCCATTCCTCTCTCCCCAGTGTTGAGTGTCTAAGCCTTAAGGCGAGAGTGTGGACGACCATTTTATTATACAGGATTTTACTTTTTTTCACTTCACCATAGGAATTTGCCTCACTAACGGAGCAAGCAAAATGACAAACTTGAAAGTCCTTTTCCTGTGCAAAGGTGGTTTCTGCTTTTAACTGTAGCTGATGGCTTCCGTGTAAGACCAGTATTGTCAGAACTTCTCATTTTTAGAGAGTGCCTACAAATTTGGATCTGCATGTGAAATTTCTCCATTTTATTATTTTTGTTGTTGTTAATCCTCACCCAAGGACATTTTTTCCATTGATTTTTAGAGGGAGTGGAAGGGAGGGAGGGAGACAGAGAGAAAGAAACAGCTATGTGAGAGACACATCTATTGGTTGCCTCCCGCACGTGCAACTGAGGTCTGTGCCTTTGACCAGAATCTAACCCAAGACCCTTCAGTCCCCAGGCTGACGCTCTATCCACTGAGCAACACTGGCTAGGGCAAACATCCCTATTCTAAAATGGTAATAATGGCCCTGTGGCTCGGTTGGAGCATCGTCTTGTACACCAAAAGGTTTCAGGTTTGATTCCAGATAAAGGTATGTACCTACCTAGGGTTCAGGGTTTGGTCTTTGGTCGCGGTGCCCATGGGAGGCAACCCATCGGTGTTTCTCACATCAATGTTTTGGTTTTTTTTTCTCTCCCTTCCTTTCTATAAAAGCAATCAAAAAAAAATTTTTTTTTTAAGAGAAAGCCCAGGTGGTGTTGCTCAGGGGTTCAGCACTGACCTAGGAACCAAGAGGTCATCAGATGGATTCCCAGTCAGGGCACATGCCCGGGTTGCGGGCACATCCCCAATAAGGGATGTGCAGGAGACAGCTGATCAATGTTTCTCTCTCATTGATGTTTCTATCCCTCTACCCCTCTCCCTTCCATTCTTTAAAAAAAAAAAAAATCAGCCTAAACCGGCTTGGCTCAATGGATAAAGCGTCGGCCTGTGGACTGAAAGGTCCCAGGTTCGATTCCAGTCAAGGGCATGTACCTTGGTTGCGGGCACATCCCCAGTAAGGGGTGTGCAAGAGGCAGCTGATCGATGATTCTCTCTTATCGATGTTCCTAACTCTCTATCCCTCTCTCTTCCTCTCTGTGAAAAATCAATAAATATATATTTTTTAAAAAATCAGTAAGGAGGGAGGGGGAGGGCATGTGCTGGGGGGTGAGGGCGACTGGGGAGAAGTCAATGGTCGGGGGAAGGGAGACTTATGTAATACTTTAAACAGTAAAGAATTTAAATGAAAAAATCAATAAAAATATTAAAGAGAGAGGTGGGGAGGGAGAGAGAGAACACTTATTAAAGCTGGGACACTGAAACAAGGGTAGAAGAAGCAACAGGAGTGAGACCAGGCAGAGCCTCTTGGCTCTCCAGCAATGTCACAGGAAAGGAACGAGCCCGCGTGGCTCCCTGCAAAGGCAGAGAAGGGGGGCCTTGGAGACAGGTGTCGGGGGTTAGTCCGGGACAAGCTGCTGCTGCCATTGCTCCCCTGGTTGTAAGTCTTGTGGGGACCCTTGGGTTTAGGAGATGCTCACCCGTAGGGAAGAGAGGTACGGGCATGCTCCCAAGAGGGAGAGCGCCTGGCTTGCCTATTAAAAATAAAAGTAGTGTGTGTGTGTGTGTGTGTGTGTGTGTGTGTGTGTATTGATTTTAGAGAGAGGAAGTGAGAGAGAGAGGAGAGGGAGAGGAAGAGGGATAGAATGAGCTGGCAGCAGCCCTGCCCTGGCTCGCTTCTTTACTGCGACTTGTTCCTCAGCCCAAGCAGTCCAAGCAGTTCCTCAGCCCAAGCTCCCTCCTATTGCTTCCTCTGTCCTAGGCTCTCGCTTGCTTCACTGGTCCCAGCTTTAATGGATGTGCTTGTGTTGTACGGCTGGAACAGCACCAGGTGTCAAACCCGTGGGGTCAGACCAGACCTGGGTTCAGCAACCCCAGTATTTGCATTCTGGCTAGGAAAGAATTCAAAGCCAAGATTCAAACCATAAGAGAACGTTTATTTGGAAAACCACAGAGGTCGAAGTGAGCTGTAGAAGAAAGGGGCTCAGGAAACAAGTTATAGAGGCTCACAGCTGGGGGAAGGGAAGGAGGAAAGGCAAGGCGACGGGGTTCTCCCTGGATGGAGGGAGAATGCACTGGGTCTTCTGTCCTAAGGGCTTTAAGGGTGGAGATTTTATTTTAAAATTTTTATTTTTATTTTTAATATATTTTATTAATTTTTTACAGAGAGGAAGAGAGAGAGATAGAGAGCTAGAAACATCAATGAGAGAGAGTCATTGATCAGCTGCCTTTTGCCCACCCCCTACTGGGGATGTGCCTGCAACCAAGGTACATGCCCTTGACTGGAATCGAACCTGGGACCTTTCAGTCGGCAGGCTGACGCTCTATCCACTGAGCCAAACCGGCTTTGGCAAGGGTGGCGATTTTAGGGAGGTCCCAGGGGAAGATCTCTGTAGAGTGTTCAGCAGCTTTCCAGGTGTGTCCTTTCAGGGTAGGGGGTCTCCACTGATTGGCTGGTTGGTGCCAAGACAGGGGTCACTATTCAGTGCAGCTGGTCCTGAGGTCAGCCATGATGTTTCTTAGGTGCTTTTGCTGTTTTTCTGAGGCCTAGATGTTATCTCTAGAAAGAAAAGGTCAGGGGGTCCAAGCCTCATGACCAGCCATATGCTAGGGAGGAAAGGTCACCTTGGTGGTGAAGTTCCCACCCTACAATTGTCCTTGCGTATGCAAATTAACCTGAAATCATGGCAGCAGCCCCACCCCACCCCCCAGCCGCTCCCGGCCTGCGGGGGTGGGGGTAGGAGAAGTCCAGCACCAGCGCCTGAGGCTGGCTGCAGCTAGGAACACTGAGAAGCCGCCTCCCCCGTGATCCCAGGCTACAGCCAGCCAGCAAAGTCACCCACCCTGCATCCCAGGGGAGCCGGAGAAGCTGCCCACCCTGAGGTCCTGGGCGCCAGCACTTGTGGCTGCAGCCCATGCAAAGCCACCTGCCTGCCACCCCCTGCGGCTGCCGCCGGCCTGGGCACCTATAGCTGACCAGAGGGAGGGAAGCCTGGGTCCTGGGTGACTGAGGTCGACTGGAAGAGGGAAGCCAGGATCCCAGATGCGGGACCGAGGCAGAGGTGGTTAGGGGCAATCAGGCTGGCAGGCAGAAGAAGTTAGGGGCAATCAGCCCACAGTTCTGGATTGTGAGAGGGGTCCCAGATTGGAGAGGGTGCAGGCCAGGCTGAGAGATACCTTCCCCCCCACCTCCCCCTCCATGCACAAATTTTGTGCACCAGGCCACTAGTTTATATATATATAACAGCCAAAGCAACCATTATGACTGGTCACAATTATGCACACTGACCACCAGGGGGCAGACGCTCAACACAGGAGCTGCCCCTGGTGGTCAGTGCACTCCCACAGCCAACTTTCCAAGGCCAGCCAACCTTCCTCGGTCCCTCCCCCTGGCCTGCTGGCCCCAATTGGCCCCAATTGCCCCTGATAGCGGGCCAGGCTAAGAAACCTCACCCATGCACGAATTTGTGCACTGGGCTTCTAGCCTAATGGCAGGATATTAAGAGGCTAGAGAGATTCCTCGACAAGTGGAATAAAGGAAACAGACAATATAATTAAATTGAGGTCAAACAATCTGAGCAATTTATAGCCAGCTAATTGAATCACAACGTGTGTGTGTGTGTGTGTGTGTGTGTGTGTGTGTGGTGTTGATTTCAGAGAGAGGAAGGAAGAGGGAGATAGAGGTAGAAACATCAATGATACGAAAGAATCATCAATTGGCTGCCTCCTACATGCCCCTCATTGGGGAATGAGCCTGCAACCCGGGCATGTGCCCTGACCAGGAATCAAACTGGGTCCTCCTAGCTCATGGGTCAGCTATTGAACCACACTAGCCGGGAAAATCACAAGGTTTTATCTTCCCTAACCAAGGACACTAGGAGCAAATGGTTTACACATTCCAGACAGATCTGGGACAGAACGGCCTAGTCTCTCTTCAATGACATCCTTTTTTTATAGAATAAACACCTTTATTGCATGATCTAAGATAGGGGCAAAGAGGATTTATTTGCTTTTCCAGGCCTTGATTTTCCTCAGATAGAACTCCAGCTCCTTGCCCACGAGCACATAGCCGTCTGCTCCGTCTTGAAGGGACGCATGCAAGAAGCTTGCCTTGCTGGAACTGCTCCTTGACTGCTGATTTTGGCATTCTTTTTCCTTACATCATGTTTCTTCTGAATTTTCTTTGATCATTTTTTGTTTAAAATTGCGGTGGACATTTTCTCTGTTTTCCACGTCCTGCACAGAAAACAACAGGTTCCTGAGGGGAGAAGCTGGAGATTAAGAAATTAGAGAAAGAAAGAGACAAGAGAGCCAAAACCTGTTTGGCTCAGTGGATAGAGCGTCGGCCTGGGGACTGAAAGGTCCCAGGTTCGATTCCGGTCAAGGCCATGTACCCCAGTAGGGGGTGTGCAAGACGCAGCTGATCGATGTTTGTAACTCTATATCCCTCTCTCTTCCTCTCTGTAAAAAAATCAATAAATATATTTAAAAAGAAAGAACGAAAGAAAGAAAGAGACAAGAGACAGAAATAGATTCAAGCTGGGCGCTAGGTGGGCGCCATCTCTCTGATGGAGAGACAGTCACACTCACTTCAGACAACACAGCATATTTATTGGTTTCCAAAAAGGATTTTAAGGTCAAAAAAAGCTCCTTATTTTTTGGTACAAGATTTAGCATAACAAGACCTGGGTGGGTCAAGGTCCTTTTTGTTCCTCATTCCAAGCACGTGGATAAAGATAAGAAATCAGTACTGATAACAGGATTCTACCAGTGCCCTCAGGCTCAGCTGACAAGAATTAAAAGAGTATCCACGTGCCTTCCCAGACAGCTCTCTACAAAAATATCTTCCTCCTTAGGACTCAGCCTGGCCCCTTCTTTCAGCCCAGGGGCAGTGCATAGTGGAACTTGTACCCCTGTCGGTATGGTGTGCTGTCAATGAGCACGGTGCTGTTCTTTACGGGGTCTTGGTGCAGACCAGTTCGTTGTCGGGTGCATTGTAGACAACATCAATAATCCTTATTTTGCGCGTACAGCACTCCGAGCCTCAGGAGAAGTTGCTGGCATCCAGCCTCAAGGCTCGGTACTTCTTTTTTTTTTTTTAATATATTTTATTGATATTTTATGGAGTGGAAGGGAGAGAGATAGAAAGCTAGAAACGTCGATGAGAGAGAAACACCGACCAGCTGCCTCCTGCACACCCCCCACCGGGGATGTGCCCCCAACCAATATACGTGCCCTTGACCGGAATCAAACCCGGGACCCTTCAGTCCGCAGACTGACGCTCTACCACTGAGCCAAACCGGTTTTGGCAAGGCTCGGTCCTTCTTGTTGCCACCCTGCACCCGGACTGTGTGTGTGCGGCAGGGTCTGATCTTAGTGTTGGCAGGAGGGCCTCCCAGCTCATATTTTCACTTCTTGTGCTAGCTCCGGTCTTGTGGCACTCGTGCCAGTTGTCTTGAGCGATACCCATGGTTTGGCTGGAAAGAGCACCTTCAATGACATTCTTTTTAAAAAAAAAAAATTTAAAATTTTTATTGATTTCAGAAAGGAAGGGAGAGGGAAAGAGAGATAGAAACATCAATGATGAGCCCTGACCAGTTTGGCTCAGTGGATAGAGCGTTGGCCAGCTGACTGAAAGGTCCCAGGTTCGATTCTGGTCAAGGGCAGATCGATGTTTCTCTCTCATCAATGTTTCTAACTCTCTATCCCTCTCTCTTCCTCTCTGTAAAAAAATCAATAAAATATATTTAAAAAAATAAAAAGAAACATCAATGATGAGAGAGAATCATTGATTGGCTGTCTTCTGAGAGACCCCTATGGGGGAGTCAAGCCTGCAACCCAGGCATGTTCCCTTGACCAGAATCAAACCCGGGACCCTTCAGTCCACAGGCTGACACTCTATCCACTGAACCAAACTAACTAGGGCTCAATGACATTCTTGATGATGTTCTTTAAAATGAAACTAACAACAACAAAAAAAGAAACTAACCAAAAAATAACCTGACCCCTCTATATGCATGTTTTGATGATGAAGGACACGTCATACTGAGGGACACACCTGAAAAGCTAATGAATGTTCTGTTAAGACCCTCCCCTGAGGCCTCCCCTAGAACTTCCGGCAGGCCGAAGAGAGAGAAATACTCAAGACAAAGGAGCCAAAGCACACTCTCAAAAGAGCACACGCACACCTTGTATCTTTGCTGTTTTTCTCCTGAACCTCTAAGGGTCCCTGCAAGACTTGCAACCAGGCGAGCAGCAGACAGCAGCAGCTCCACCAAGGCTAACCCCTGAACCTATCTCCAAAGGCCCCATTTTCTCAGACTGTCCATCTCCAGTTGCTTTTCCTCCCGAACGTAAGCCCTCCCTTAGGTTCACTGTCCTGAGCCAGCTTTAATCAACATACGCTCCATGTGAAATCTTCCCGGAATCTATCCGAAGCCAAGAACCCATACATTACTGGCGGGGCCCCGAGCAGACCTGCCCTGAGCCAGACCCCGTCCGGCTGCAACAAGTGCTTTGTAGACACAGTTAGATCTGTGTGTACACACATGCTGAGATTTGAATGTCCAAAGGAGTCAGCCATGTCAGGACTCCAAGAAAGTGCTCCAGGAAGAGGGAACTGCAAATGCCAGATGCCTAGGGTACAAGTGAGAATGATGAGGAAGAGGCTTGGGAAGAAGGAGTTCTCAGTAATGAGGTCAGAGAAGCAATCGGGGCCAGAATGCGTAGGGGCTCACAGGCCATGGTGAGGAGCTTGGACTCTGAGAACAATGGGAAGCCAACAGAGGGCTCTGAGCTGGGGAGTGGTAGGATCTGATTTACTTTTTTTAAAAAATAAGTTTTGCCAAAACCAGTTTGGCTCAGTGGATAGAGCATCAGCCTGCGGACTGAAAGGTCCCAGGTTCCATTCTGGTCAAGGGCATGCACCTTGGTTGCGGGCACATCCCCAGTAGGGGGCGTGCAAGAGGCAGCTGATCAATGACTCTCATTGATGTTTCTAACTCTCTATCTCTCTCCCTTCCTCTCTATAAAAAATCAATAAAATATATTTTTAAAAATAATAAGTTTTTATTGGTTTCAGAGAGAGGAAGAGGGTGGGAGAGAGAGATAGAAATATCAATGATGAGAAAGCATCATCAATTGGCTGCCTCTTATACAACCCCTTCTGGGGAATTGAGCCCACAAGCCAGGCATGTGCCCTGAATGGGAATTGAACCGTGATCTCCTGGTTCATAGGTTGATGCTCAACCACCCAATATGCCAGCCAGGCAATATTGGGTCTTCTAATCCATAAACAAGGTATTTTCTCCATGTTTTTTAGATCTCCTTTAATTTCTCTCAGGAATATTTTGTAGTTTTTAGTGTATGAAATCTCATTTGTTAGATTTATTTCTAGATACTTATGTTTTGGTGCTATAGTAAATGGCATTTTAAAGTTTCATTTTTCCTCTTGGTCACTACCAATAAATAAAAATACAATTCATAGTCTGGCTGGTGTGGCTCAGTTGAGTGTTGTCCATGCACCAAGAGGTTACCAGTTCAATTCCTGGTCAGGGTACATGACTGGGTTGTGGGTCAAACCCTAAGTAAGGGGGGGGGGGATTGCAGGAGGCAGCCAATCAATGTTTCTCTGTCATTGATGTTTCTAGCTGTTTCTATCTCTCTCTCCCTCCCTCTAAAAAATCAATAAAAAATATTTTAAGAAATGCAATTCTATTGTATGCTCATTTTACCTCTCATGACCTTGCTAAACACACTTATTAGTTCTGGTAGATTTTTTTTTTTTATGGAGAGTGGAAGAGATGGATTTCTACATAAGACCATCATGTTGTGTGTATATGTAGTTTTACCTCTTCCTTTTATATCTGGACCAGAGGCCCGGTGCACAAAATTCATGCACTGAACTTAGATAATGAACCCCACCCCCTGGTGCCTGAGCTAAAGGTCAGGCTGACAACATAGCTGCCTCTGGCAAGGTATGTTTCCAGGATGTGGCTCTGCTGACGCCACTGGACAGCCAACAATCGGCTCATGTGCCTTCCCAGGCATTCTCTACAATTTAATACACATGTAATCATAAATCTCTGACCTTTGTGTTCAGCTTAACAAAATATTTTAAAGATGATTCATTGAGACCCTGGCTAGTGTGGCTCAGTTGATGAGGCATTGTCCTATGCACTAGGAAGTTTTTGGTTCAATTCTCAGTCAAGGGCACATGCCTAGGTTGCAGGTTCAATCCCCAAGTAGTGACATGCGAAATAGCCAATCCATGGTTCACTCCAACATTGATGTTTCTATCTCTCTCTCCCTTTCCCTCCTTCTACCTGATATCAAACTATACTACAAGGCTATAGTTATCAAAACAACATGGCACTGGCATAAAAACAGACATATAGATCAATAGAACAGGAGAGAGAGCCCAGAAATCAACCCATACCTATATAGTCAATTAATCTATGACAAAGGAGACAAAAATATGTAATGGGGGTTAAAACAGTCTCTTCAATAAATGGTGCTGGGAAAATTGGGTAGATTCATGCAAAAGAATGAGACTAGATCATTGTCTTACACCATATACAAGAAGAAATTAAAAATGGTTTAAAAGATACCCTAGCCCAGTGGTTCTAATGCCGTGACCCTTTAATACATGTTATGGTTGGGGGTCACCTCATGTTGTGTTGACCCCCAACCATAAAATTATTTTCGTTGCTACTTCATAACTATAATCTTGCTACTGTTTTGAATCGTAATGTAAATATCTATGTTTTCTGATGGTCTTAGGCTCTACAGCAGAGGTTCTCAACCTGTCTCAACCCATAGGTTGAGAACCGCTAGCATGGTCATCTAAGGCCTTCGGACAACACAAATATTTACATTATGATTCATAACAGTCAATGAAAGAAAAACAATACATGATCTCACTCATTTATGGATAATAAAGAAAATTATAAACTGTTGAACAAAAGATAAATACAGAAACAGAAAACATCAAACAGAATGTCAAAAAAAGGTAATTAATTAAAGGAAATATTTTAATATTGCTATTTGCCCTTTCTCTATAATAGAAGTGTCAGAGATGAAAGAAAATTCATAAAATATATATGAAAATTTCTCTCCTGTCAGAGTCTGGGATGCATCTCGAGACCCAGAGTCAAGTCCCTGCACATCCACATGTGCCTTGAAATTGCACAAGACCCAGACCTGGCCACTCCCCCCACACATACCCCAGCCTCAGGTCCCCTGGGCCCCGGCTGAGGGTGCGAGGGTGCAAGAGCATGAGGGCACAAAGATGCGAGGGCATGATGACCATTTGCATATTAGCTCTTTATTATATAGGATATGGTGATGAATAAAGGATGTAGACAAAATCATACTGACTGTATGATGGTAATATTGAGGTTTGGGGGTTAACATCTCATTTTGCATTATATTATTCTTTTTACTCTTTGTATGCTTGAAAATTTCCATTAAAAATTTCTCCACTTCAGACTTTATACTTGAAATTTAGATTTTGCAAGATTGTCCCATATCTTTACTCAACTTCATTTATTTTTTATTTATTTATTTATTTATTTATTTATTTATTTTTACAGAGAGGAATGGAGAGGGATAGAGAGTTAGAAACATCAATGAGAGAGAAACATTGATCAGCTGCCTCTTGCACACCTCCTACTGGGGATGTGCCCACAACCAAGGTACATACCCTTGACCGGAATCAAACCTGGGACCTTTCAGTCCGCAGGTGACGCTCTATCCACTGAGCCAAACCCATTAGGGCTCATCTTCATTTGTTGATGTCTTTTGGCCATTACTGAATTTCACAGTTCAGTGCAGAATTAGAAAACTAGAACTGTGTTTAGAGATCTCCAAAGATATTTAGGGAGGTGTCAAGAAAGTGGGAACTCCAGCACAAAGAAGTGTTGAAAAGTTCAAAATATAGCTCTAATAACCTTCTCAATTTTTCTGTAAATCTAAACTGTTCTAAAAAACAAAGTCTATTAAAAATAGAACTGCCCTGGCCTGTGTGGCTCAGTCGGTTGGGCATTGTCCCGTGCACTGAAAGGTTGCCAGCTGGATTCCTGGTCAGGGCACATGCCAGGGTTAGGAGCTCCATCCCCCTTAGGAGGTGTGCAGGAGGCAGCCGATGGATGTTTCCTCTCACATTGATGCCTCTCTGTCTCTCTCAGTTAAAAAAGTTTGTAAATATTTATATATAACTTTAATATTAATTTTTAATATTAATGCTTAAGAGTAAGAGTAATGTATAAAAGCAAGCAAGGTTGCAGAACAATCTGGACCAGTAACTTGTATAAATTAAGCATGCAGTTGAATTCTTTTGATGGCTAAATGAGGAAGGAACAGGAAGGAGGAAGTATTTCGGAGGAGTATATGCATCCGTTTTGCATGGGTACATGCCAGGTCCTGTTGCCTAAATTGCTGACTGACATCTCCAGGAATAAAATCAGAACCCCCTCTCTACACATACACACACACACACACACACACACACACCCCGAGGTCACCATGGGCATGTTCACTCTCCTGTCTCCACAAAACCTGGAGCTGACATTTATGATTGGTTTGTTAAACTAACAAACTTGCAAGGTCTTTTCAGCACCCCAGCCAGTGGTTGGGGGGACTTAGGAAGAGAGGGGAAATGATGGTGGAGCAGTACACTTCGACCAGATTGAGCACGACCTTAGATTTCTTTCTTGTTTATATTAATACTTTCATCATAAGAGTGAAACCTATATTGATGTATTACTGAGCAAAACTGAAATGCCCCATCACTCCAGCTCTATATCCATTACATTACCCTCCCACGAAGGAAGCTGCTGCCCACAGCTTGGCCATATCTTCCACTTCCTCCTTGACTTTCAAGTCTCAAAACAAAACACGCAAACACACAAACAAAAACAACAACAAGCCCAAGCCGGTTTGGCCCAGTGGATGGAGAGTCCGCCTGCGAACCGAAGGGTCCTGGGTTCTATTCCGGTCAAGGGCATGTGCCTTGGTTGCAGGCACGTCTCCAGTGGGGGGTGTGCAGGAGGCGGCTGATCGATGTTTCTCTTGCATTGATGTTTCTAACTCTCTATCCCTCTCTCTTTCTCTCTGTAAAAAAAAAAATCAATAAAATATATTAAAAACAAACAAACAAACAAACAAAAAAACACCAACAACAAAAGAGAATTCCATGCCGAAACCGGTTTGGCTCAGTGGATAGAGCGTCGGTCTGCGGACTGAAAGGTCCCGGGTTTGATTCCGGTCAAGGGCATGTAACTTGGTTGCGGGCACATCCCCGGTGGGGGGTATGCAAGAGGCAGCTGGTCGATGTTTCTCTCTCATCGGCGTTTCTAGCTCTCTATCTCTCTCCCTTCCTCTCTGTAAAATATCAATAAAATATTAAAAAAAAAAAAAGAGAGAATTCCAGAGCACGAATCCCACCGTGGCTCTTTCTCCCGGTCTCCTGGGAAGCACCATGTGCTTTCAGGCCAGAGCACCTTGCACACGGGCTGTGACTAGCCACTTGCCATCTGCTGTTCTCCTACATTGTAATCTCCTGATGGCCAAGGCTGGGTGGGTGTTGCTACATGTTGTGGCACCGGTGCTTGGCACAGCACTGGCAAGGGGGAGGCATTAGGGGACTGGGTGGAGGAGTCGCAGGCCGCCTTGATAAACTGTCTGCCTTTCTCAGGCCGGGTCAGACGTAAGGGACATTTAAGGGGCCCAGCCTCCAAGTTGGGGTCCAGTCAGGTCATACCAACCCTGGCAGCCTGAAGAGGAGGGAGCCTCCTCCAGGGAAGAGAAATGCCTAGGAAATGCACGGACGCTAAGGGCCTGGTGGGAAAGGCTCTGGCCTTGCAGGAGAGGTGCAGCGAGGCCTTGGCACTCAGTGTCACCTCTCCGAGCCCCGCTTTCTGCAAGAGCAGGGCATTCATAGCAATGGGGCTCCTAGTATCTGCCCGGCTTCGGGGAGGAAACGTTACAGAATGGGTCAGGGTGAGGTCTGCGCAGCGACCGCCCCCGAGGATCTCCAAGGAGAGATCAGTGGATCTGCCCACAGTCCGTTGCGCCTCTAGACCCGCCAGAGCGGTGGCCGTGGGCGCGCTGCGCGCCTGGGCCCCGGCTGCGCCCCCTCCGGCGGCCGCGGGGAGGCGAGCTCCTCCGGCTCCGGCCCGGCCCGGCCCCGGCCGCCTCCCCGCGGTGACATCACCGCCTTCCCGGCGCCCCTCCCGCCCTCCGCCCTCGGTGCCAGGGCCGGGCGGCGGACGCGCAGCCGGGGGAGAGCGGTGCGCGCTCCGAGGCCCGCAGCTCCGGGCACAGGCCGCCGGGCAGCGCCGGGCACAGGCCGCCGGGCAGCGCCGGGCACAGGCCGCCGGGCAGCGCCGAGGCCGGGCGGACGCCCCGGCGGAGACGCGGGCACAATGGCTGATGACTTCGGTTTCTTCTCGGCTTCGGAGAGCGGGGCCCCCGAGGCGGCCGAGGAGGACCCGGCGGCCGCCTTCCTGGCCCAGCAGGAGAGTGAGATCGCCGGCATCGAGAACGACGAGGGCTTCGCGGCGCCCGCGGCCGGCCCCGCGGCCGCCCTGGCGCAGCCCGGACCCGCGAGCGGGGGTGAGTCAGCGCGGGGCTGGGAGCGGGGCCGGGAACGGGGGGGGGGGGGGGGGGGGGGGGTCTGGAAGGGGGGCCTGGGAATGGGGGGTCTGGGGACAGGGGCTTGGGAGGGGGGCCTGGGAGGGGGGCCGGGAACGGGGCGTCTGGAAGGGGGGCCTGGGAATGGGGGGGTCTGGGAATGGGGGGTCTGGGGCCGGAGGCCTGAGGATGGGGGGTCTTGGGGACGGGAGCCTGGGAGGGGGGCTTGGGAGGGCGGCCTGGGAATAGGGGGTCTGGAGACGGGAGCCTGGGGACGGGGTCCTGAGACCCGGGGCCTGGGAATGGGGGCCTGGAAGGGGGGCCTGGGGCGCGCCCCGGGGACAGGCCTCCGAGCTCCGCGGTGGATGCAGAGGGCCCGCCGCAGGTCCACCGCCAGAGCGGGCCTGGGACTGTGTGTGTGTGTGTGTGTGTGTGTGTGTGTGGTGTGTGTGTGTGTGTGTGTGTGTGTGTGTGTGTGTGATGTGGTGTGTGTGTGTGTGTGTGGTGTGGGGTGTGTGTGTGTGTGGTGTGTGTGTGTGTGTGTGTGATGTGGTGTGTGTGTGTGTGTGTGTGTATGTGTGTGTGTGTGTGTAGGGTCTGGGGTCTGGGGAAAAGGGGGAGGAATCTTCTTGGAGATCCTCATAGAGACCCCGCCTGGTTGTGGGTCGGTACTCCCAGGACCAGAATTCCTCATGACGTTTCATCCCAGGCCGGTTCCACCGCCCGACAGGCTCTGGGATCCAGCCCAGCCCAGCCCAGCCCGGGGAGTGTCCCCTGCGCCTCCCCGGAGGCCTGCAGTGGGCTCCCAGCTGAGCCCGGAAGGTGTGGGCAGTGCGGCAGACCCCTCTGCCCCTCAGCTGTAGCTTCCTCCTGCTGCTGAAGGCGGAGGGTGTCCAAAAACTCACACATTTCCCTCGGATCCCTCGGGACCACCTGCAGGCGCTGGGCTAGGCATTTTACTTACATTTACTCATGTTATACTCCGTGTCAAACCCATTTCAGAGATGGCAAAATCGAGGCTAAAAAAAAAGGACAGTCCTGAAACAACTAGCAGGTGGCAGAGTGGGGATTTCCACCTGCTTCTGTAAGACTCTTAAGCCCTGTCCACCTGACTAACACGGTCCTCCACGTGCCTGACTCTGGGGGAGACACCAGGACGTAATGGACTTCGGCCAGATGTGGCCCTGCCCTCTGCCGTTTTCCAGAGGCGGATCAGGGCTGCTGTGGTCAGCTTCGGAGCAGCATGTTTACCCGTGGTCCTGGCTTGAAAGAATAATTTCTTAAAATATGTACGGTAGTAAAAAAAAAAAAAAAAAAGTAGATATCACCTTCACAGGGGCACCCAAAACAGCCCTTGCTTCCTGTTAGCGCTGTCATTTTGGTGGGGGTTTATGGTTGGAATAAGTGGTATCTTCCATATTTATTTTTTTAAAAATGTCTACAAGTAAGGCTCCTTGGAGTCGTGTTTGTATTCACTCAGCATTTCCTGAGCACCCCCTGTGCGCTAGGCCCGCTGGGGACACAGATGTGACTAAGACAGTTCCCGCGGCTTGAGGGGCTTGGGGCATCTCTGAGCCGCTTGCTATGGGAAATGCTAACAGGCCTTTTGTAACACACAAGAAGCCGGAGGGAGGCCCAGAGAGCCGGAGTGCCTTGCCCAAAGTCACACAGCTGTGAGTGGCAGATCTGGGACCTGATCCCATCCCAGGCTTCCGAGGGCACCCTGGGAGGTGACAGGCTGGGGGTAAGGGTGGGGGGCGGGGAGTGAGTTTTTGGTTACAGCAGCTCACGGGAGTCTCTGGGAGAAGCAGCTCAGCGCAGACCTCCCCACACCCCAGGGAATCCCTGGGAAGCACCAGTGTTCCTTTGCCCACACCTCTTCCTCGAGACCGTCAGTTTCCCCGGCCTGACTTGGCCTGAGGGAGGCCCTGCTGAAAAGACCCGAAGCCAGAGTTTCCTGAGGGAGAAGCAGGTGAAAGTCGGCCCCGGGAGCCAGAGGCCTCGGCAGCGGAGCCTCTCCCAGAACAGTGGGGCTCCGGGGGCTGAGGGCCCGGATAGGAGGTTCCCTCTCTGGCAAGGGCGGGGCACAGCTTGGGCCACAGGGTGGGTGGGGCACAGCCCTCTGCGATCCTCCTGGACTCACACCCACCACGGCTGCAAATGCTCAGCTGCGGTCTGGCCTGAGCGGGGCCTGGGGGATCCAGGAGGTAAGGTAGGGTGGTGGCTCCGTCGGTGGCCAGTCAGGGTGGAACCGATCTGCCCTTCTTGCCCTAGACGGTGCTGAGCGAGTGATCCCCCCTGACTGGCCCAGAATGCCAGAAGCTGAGGTGGATGGGGTGCGTGTGCCCTGGCCTTCTGGGACTGGGCGGATGCTGGCGCCTACCGCCGCCCATCTCTTAGATCAGCGGTCGCTGTGAGGTCCCAGAAGTTGGCGACCGCTCTCTTAGGTGACACCCCTGTACTGAGTGCTCTAATGTTGGGTCCCTGGGGAAAGAGGTGTCCGGTGTAGAACCGAGCCTGAGCCTCACCGTCTCTCCTCTGGGGCTGGATCTGGGGCCAGCCTGAGCAATGGACACTTTGTTTCCATTCATCGCCTTGGGTAGGACCCAGAAGGTGTACTTTTTCACACCCAGATTGCTGAGCGCCCAGCCCCAGCTCTGCCCCTGACTCACGGGATCGGTTCCTGGCAAGCCTGTTTCCCCATCTGGGCCTCCGTCAGCTCCCAGGAATGTTCTGGACCCTGTCTGCCCCCGTTCCAAAAGGGGTCAAGGATCTGAGTGAAACAGTACCCACCGCTTGTGCCTGGAACTCGTGTCTCCTGGGCTCCCGTTCTGCCGGTCTCTGACTATGGACCCGTGATTATAAATGTGCCATCGACAACTCAGAAAGCACTGTGGGAGCAAAGACGCCTAACGCTGGGTGTAGGTGTTTGCGGGTTCCCAAAGAGGCTGAAACTTCGTCTCCAGAGGAGCACTGATGGGCTTGAGAGATGGGCTGAGGGGCTTTCTGAAGGCCGGGTGGGCCGGGCCTGTGGGTGCGGGGCCTGAGCCTGGGCTGGTCAGGGAGGAGTAGGGGGGGCGCAACCTCCACTCCAGGGGGGCCAAGTGCACAGACCGGCATCATCCTGAAAGGACCCTGGTGGAGGAAGAGGAGGTGCCCTGGGGGAAGATGCTGCCACTCAGGCAGGAGGAGAAGCCCTTTCTGACTGCCTAGGGAGGACAGCTGCCAGAGCTGATCAGAATCAGTCACTGTTTGAGTCTGAAAACAGTGTTGGTTTTAATTTATATCGACCGGGGGTTATTTCCACGGATTGCGTGTCTCTCCCGTCGGTCCCCAGGCCGAAAGCAGCGTTGCTCCTGCTCAGCGCTCTGGCCAGCTGGAAGAGGGATACCAGTCCACCTATGGTCACCTCCTGTGGCCTCCTGTGGCTTTGTGCCAGGCAGTTTCTTTCTTTTTAAAAAAAAAAATATATTTTATTGATTTTTTACAGAGAGGAAGGGAGAAAGATAGAGAGCTAGAAACGTCGATGAGAGAGAAACATCAACCAGCTGCCTCTTGCACACCCCCTGCCGGGGATGTGCCCGCAACCAAGGTACATGCCCTTGACCGGAATCGAACCCGGGACCTTTCAGTCCGCAGACCGACGCTCTACCACTGAGCCACACCGGTTTCGGCTGCCAGGCAGTTTCTGAGAGGCTGCAGAGAGGCCTTGCAGACGATAGTCGGCCCCCAAAGAGCGATTCAGTTTCCATTTAGCCGACACTTACTGTTCACTCTCTCCACACAGGAGCCTTTAGGAGCTGACTAGGACACAGAGCCCCATAAAGGAGCGCAGGACCCGTGAGAGGTCCAGTGGTTGCGTGGGAGGGCAGGGGATGCTGTTCAGTATTCTGGACCACCCCACGGGGAGACCTTCCGTCCGTGCCTAGGGCAGCAGCAGTACGGAGGGCTTCCCAGAGGAGATGGCTCACGGGCCGGGTCCTGGAGAGTGACTGGATCCAAGAGCATTCTTCAGAGGGAGACTCAGGAAGAAAGGCGTGGGGTACAGGATGTGTGCGGGGAAGGAGGGAACCGGAGCAGGGCTTGTGGGAGGGACTGTTGGGCAGCGAGGCAGGAGAAAACAGACAGGACCAGACTGTCAAGGCCCTCATGTGCGATGGTCCGGTCCTCTGACAGATACTGGCTGAGTTTCCGTCAGGCGCCAGATTGTGGGTGTTGGGTCCCAGCAATGGACAGAACTCTATTGGAGGGTCCGTTAGGCACACACACAAATAAACACATCACCGGTGCTAAGTGCTGCAGAGGAAACACTGCCGGGGAGGCAGGGTGCCGGAGGGTGACTATCTGGGTGGTCAGGGAAAGCCAGCAGGAAGGCGACCAGAGGCTGAAGGGAACAGCCCATGTGGAGAGGGGTGAGTAGGCCTCCAGGAAGAGGGGGCAGGACCTGCTGAGCCCCAGAAGCTGGAGTGGGCCCCATAGGCCACCGTGGTCCATGGGAAGTGGTTCCTTGTGGGTTTGTTTTTATTATATTGTAAATTAGAGGGACGGCATAGGTAAGTGTATGCTCTATGCATGGGCATATTGTATGGGTGAGGGTGGGGCTGGAGCAGGGCCCGGGGTCGAGCGCGGAGGGCAGCTTTGAGCCCTCGCATTGGCCTGGGAGAGGGTGAGGCTGGAGTCAGGGAGGCCTGTGAGTGAACTCATTCTTCCTTTCTTTAATGCATTTTGTAATTTATTGTATTCAACAAACACTTTCTGGTTCTTTTCTTTTTTTAAAAAAATATATTTTATTGATATTTTTTATAGAGAGGAAGGGAGAGAGATAGAGAGCTAGAAACGTCGATGAGAGAGAAACATGGACCAGGTGCCTCTCGCACACCCCCTACGGGGGGGGGGGGGGGGCGTGCCCGCAACCAATGTACATGCCCTTGACCTGAATCGAACCCGGGACCTTTCAGTCCGCAGACCGACGCTCTACCACTGAGCCAAACCGGTTTCGGCCACTTTCTGGTTCTTACTACATCTCAGGTACCCCGCAGGGCTCAGGGGAGACCGTGATGCAGGGAGAGGACCCAGGCGGGCCACTCCATGTATTTGCCGCGAGCAGGAGGAGAGCCAGGAGGAGAGCCGGGGCCGGGGCTGGGCAGGGGGCGAAGAGCGGAGGGCAACTGTGAGGGTCAGTGTTGCAGCAGAAGCCACAGGAGTTTGTGACTAATCGGGTGTCAGGGAAAGGGGCCAGGAGGAGTCATAGTTGAGGGCAAAATGAAATCCTTCTGGGAGGGGCGGAAGCAGGAAAAATAGGGCAGGTGCTGCCTGGCGGGGGCGAGGTGCCTGCTGTCCTAGGTGGAGCTGCTAGCTGCCAGGGACAGGCAGAGACTCGCAGGTTCCCCCTCCCTGGTCCTCGCAGACCCCGCCCCGAGCCTGCAGCGCCTCTGCCGGCACAGGCACCACGGGGCCATTCCCAGTTGCATCGGAGGGTAAATCAGTTTCAGGTAGGAGAGGAGCTATTACTGACTGGACGGCCTTGGGCAACTACGTAGTCTCTCTGAGCCTCAGTTTGAGGATCTACAAAATGGGCTGATGAAACTTCACCACAAGGCTGTGGTGAGAATCAAATGTGCCGAGGGCTGTGAGAAGGCTGAGCCGTCAGAGTACCCATCATGTCTGTGTTGCGGGGAGTCAGTTCACGCAGGGGCATACGCAGAAGCTGGTTTGGGGCACGGACGTAGGGCCATTCCGCGCTTTGCTGTCAGCTGAGCAATGAGTAATGCTGTGTCCTTGTTCTCTTTCTAGCTGGTCCTGAGGACATGGGGACCACGATCAATGGAGATGTGTTTCAGGTAAGCAAGATTTCGCCTCAGCAGTGGTAGGTCTGACTCCCACGAACCTATGGCCCCATCCCCAATAGGATTAGGGCTTTCAGTCCTCTGCTCACTCCAGTCTGATTAATTGGGATGGGAACACAGAGGTTTTGACATGTTTTTGTTGTTGTTTGTTTGTTTTTTGTCATGTAAGGGAAGGGATGAGGAATAAAGACCATTGGAGACGGGACGGGTGGGGTGTGGCTCAGTCTGCCCATGGCTTTGTCCTGCTTACAGAGGGAGGGGTACAGTGGCTCCCGGTGGCACGGGCTGAAGGAAGCACAGGAACCTGCACAGGTTGGCCCTCCCAGAGTGAACTGAGTGGCCATCTCTACCCGGGCAGGCCCTTGACCCAGAGATGTCACTTCTCAGATTTTTTTCTAAGGAAATAACTGGGCGACGACACCCAGATTGTTTGCAGGATGATGGGTAATAGCAGACAAACGGAAGCAGCCTACGTGCCCAGCACCGGGGGCCTGGGTGGGCAAAGGGGAGACCCAAGCTGTACTGGCATGAAAAGAAGCCAGCAGTATATCCAGTGGAGAGGCAGTCTGCAGAATAATATGCACAGTGGGGTCCTGCTTCTTATTTTAGAAACAGGTTTGCACAACATATCTGAAAGGAAGTCTACTTACTGACTATGAACAGTGGTTAGTCCCGACGTGGGAGTTGGGGAGGGATAAGAGGAGAGCTTTCACTTTTCTTGTTTACACATTCTTTATAGCGGCCCTGTACCGCACACCCCTGCACACGCCAAAACACGCAGTCAGGGCGTTTCTAGTTAGAGACTGCCTCTCGCTGTGCCCACCTAACCCTCCTCCCCTCGGATATACATACACTGGCGTCAAAGTACTTAGACTGGTGAAGAAGTATGTTGCACACCTGAAACTCATATAACACTATATGTCACCTATACTTTAATTTTAAAGAAGTATTGGGACTTAGAGAATTTGGCTCACAGATGGCATTCCCAGGATGCACCGGTCCTCACCCCCACAATCCCTTTACTTTTTACCCCCCTCCCCCTCACTCCCCCCTCCCCCTCAGGTGCCTGGGTGGGGTGAAGCCTTCAGTGGCTGAGCCTTAATTCCCCCTGGGAAAAAGGTCAAAGGCCCTTTGCCCCCTTGGCTTCCGCTCTGCCATCTGCCGAGCCCCGGCGGCGGCGGCGGCGGCGGCGGAGCTGGCCTCCTGAACCCTTGGCGAGAACAAACAATACGCTCTTACGTAAGAGGGATGGGCTGGTACCTTACACAGGGAGCCCGGCCAATTCCTATTTCTGGAAAAGTACTCAACTATGTGCAGGCTAGGAAGTCAGCCTCCCAGGGCTTTAGGACTCCGTGTCTCCGTGGGTCTGAGGGCTCCCCGTGGTCAGCATGGCCTCCTGTTGGCTTGGCAGGTCATGGAGACCCCGGCCGCCTCTGTGCTGGGAGCACCCCAAAGGGCTTTGCTGGACCTAACGGTGTGTGTCCTCCAGGGGACCTGAGCTGGAGATACACTTGGAACCACAGACGTAGCGGGGACACGATGGGGAGCATCAGTTCCCCTTCCTACGGAGTGGGATCTGCGGCCTTCTCTCTCCGCACCCTCTGGCCTCCCTCTGTGTCTGGCCGATCCGAGGAGCCCGGGGTGGGACCCCTCCCCAGTCTCAGGGGAACTCTCATTCTCACCTCGATAACGACCCCGGGTGTGCGTCTTCGATCATTGTCTCGGGCCTGCGCCATCCTAGAAGGGGTCCCAGATGAGGCCCATCTCTCGGAAGCCAGTTCCGCCCACGCCCCCCTCCCTGATCTGGCGCCCTCTGCACCTCGTCCTGTAGCAGGCGAAGGTGGGAGCCCTCCACCGCCACCCCCAGACCTTCTTTAGAATCGAACACGGAGCAGGGCCCAGCTTGTGCTGCAGGTGGAGGAGAGCCTCACATGCCCCACACTTTCTTTTCCTTTTTAAAAAATGCTTTTATTGACTTTTTTAGAGAGAGGAGAGGAGAAGGAGAGAGAGAAAGAGTGAAGCGAAGCATCAATGAGGGCAGAAATATCCGTTGATTGGCTGCCTCCTGCACGCCCCTTCCTGGGATGGAGCCTGCATCCTGGGCATGTGCCATTACCGAGAATCAACCAGTGACCCCTCTGTTCATGGGGCAATGCTCAGCCAACTGAGCCACCCAGGCCAGGACGCGTGCATACCCAAGTTTCCAGTGTCCGGGGCAGAGCTTTCTCGACACTTTGATTGTTGTGGTGTTTTGTGTGTTTCTTGTGGCAGCCTGTGGGCCAGTAGGGGGTCCAGCTACAACCCTGATCCCCAACCAGGCCCAAGGATAAGCCTGCCACACCTATTCCAGTTCCACCTGGCACCGCCAGGGGCAGGGGTGGGAGGCCCCGGCAGCACTCCCTCTTCCTGCACAGACTGTGTCCTTCCCCACCCCTTCCTTCTTCCCCTTTGAACTACTTAGAGGAATCAACAGCTCAGCTTAGATTAGCTTTAGCTGGTCAATCCCAAAGACGGATGGATATGCCTCATCTTCCTGGCTGTCTCTGGAGCCACAGCGCGGGCTCGGCCAGCATGGCCCACGGAGATGCTCATATGGGGTCCAGCAGAGGGGTCCCACAGGCGCGGGGTACCGGGGAGCCTCCTGCCTTTGGTCCTGGCCATTCCCAACCCCTTCCCTCTCCAGCTTGGGAGGGGCTCAGAGCATTCCTGCAGCCACCGGTGGGTCCTCCCAGGCTGCCAGCCCTCCTGGCAGGTGACCCACCCTCCTCACTGGGACAGCCCTGCTGTAACTCCCTCCCACTGCCCACCCACCAGCAGAGGTGGGGCCGGGAAAACAAGGTCAGAGCCGCCCAACAAACAGCTCCTCAGGACTTTTTAAAAATATATTTTTTATTGATATTTTACAGAGAGGAAAGGAGAGAGATAGAGAGCTAGAAACATTGATGAGAGAGAAACATTGACCAGCTGCCTCCTGCACACCCCCCACTGGGGATGTGCCCACAGCCAAGGTACATGCCCTTGACCGGAATCGAACCTGGGACCTTTCAGTCCGCAGACTGACGCTCTCCCACTGAGCCAAACCGGTTTCGGCGCTCCTCAGGACTTTGCTGGCGACACCACTGTGCTCTTCTGGTCACGGGGCAGCGTGGCAGCAGCCTGCCGGCCTCTCGCATGCACATCCTCCACGGGCCACCGGATCGCATATCACCTGTCACCACCCCCCCCACACACACACACATCCGGAGTGGGATGTTGCCCTTCCCCTTTGGCAGGTGATGAAGCACAAGGAAAGGGGTTCTCAGAGGCCCCTCATCCAGTGAGTGGCGGGAAGGGACTACGAGTCCAGTCCCTCTGACGCTATCCCAGGCTGTCCCTGCGCCCTCCGCACTCTTGGCCCCTGAGTGCCATGCGCTTGCTGGGGCAGTGGGTAAAGAGGCAAGTCCAATGCGTGTGTGTCCTCGAAGAGCTCGCTTGTGGGAAGAAGTGATGGCGGTGCAGGACAGCGAGGGCTCGGAGACCGGGTGGTACGAGGCGCTGAGTCTGGTTCTTCCCGTGTGTCGGGCACCACCAGGAGCTTTACGTGATTTAACTCATTTCATCCTCCCAACAGCCCTGGGACGTAGGTTCTGTCAGTGTCTCCATTTTACAGATGAGGAGGAGGACGCGGGGGTGGGGGGTGGTGGTGGTGGAAGCTCACTCTGCTGACACAGCTGGGAAGAGCTGGGCCTCGAACCAGGTGCTGCTCGGAGTCAGGGAGTGCCCCAGGGAGGGTGTGCTGACCGTGGTGCTGCAGCTGCCGGAGGGGATGTGGGTGGGCCTGGCCGAGGGGACGGCATGTTCAAGGTACAGAGGGTGAGACGCTGATTTGGGACTTTCCCAGAGCCCGGAGCTCACTGCAGACAGAAGGAGGCTGGGGGATTCCCAGGTTCAAGGATTCCGAGGCACAGTGCAGGTTAGTGGGCCGTACTGCCCATGGGACGTGGTGGCAGAGGTAGGCCCAGCCTGGCCAGGGCCTAAGGCCTGGGGTACAACCACCTCAGGGGCCAAGATGCTTGGAACATCCCGAGCAGAGCCCCTGGACATGCAGCTGCTCTGGGGCCGAGAGACGTACCGGGGTCCTTATGGTCTTCAAGGTGCTCCCCCCCCAGGCCGGGCTGGCTGCGGGGGAAGAGTGTGGATGGAGTCAGACAGCCTGGGCTTCACTTCTGGCTTTCCCAGCTGGACAGCCTGGCACTAGCCATTGCTCTGAGCCGGATCTCCCATTTGTAAAACGGGGGGCACGCCCCTGCCCCCACAGGTCTGAGGAGAAGAGTGCTCTGAAGCCCAGGAAACGTTTTATACACTCCTGGCGGAGCCAGAGAGAGCCCGGGCGTGTGAGAGAGAGGGGGACGGAGCAGGGGCAGGAGGTGGCGCCGGCACTGATCCTAGGAAGACAGGTCTACCTGGGAGACAAAAAGTGGGCACGCGAATCACGTGTACCAGAAGTGAGTTTGGTCCCTATTGGCTACGAGGTCGCCGCTATGTTCACACCCAGAAATCCAGAATCCTGGCTCTGCTACTCCCTGGCTGGCTGACCTTGGGACTTTGGCGTAGACTTTCCCTACCTGTGAGACAAAGGCAATAAGACCCACCCTGTGTGGTGGCCAAGATAAAAGAGAGCCGTTTAGTTGCACATTCTCGGCCAACTTTACAGCTCTATAACCCGGGAGTCTTCACGTTAGGGCAGGCGTTGTGGCGACGGTGAGACTCCTGCCCCGAGGACCCTTCCAGCCCGCCACCCCACACCTGGCACCTCTGTACTGAGTTTCCCAAAGGCACCCGCCCCTCATGGCCCTCACGCTGCTCTGGGCATGAAAACGCCTTGCCCCCATCGTTTCCGGCCCTACTCTGCCCTCAGGCTAGAATGGGCGTGCCCTTCCTTGCTCCCTGTCTTTACCCTGACCTGTGTCACAGCAGGTATCCGAGCCATGGTCCTCCTCTGTTAGGGACTCCCCCTGCCAAGCTCCGGGCGGGCGGATGGGCTGCCTTGTTCACCCCGTCCCCAAGCCTGACCGGTTCATTTACTCAGTAAGTGTTGGCGACCCCCTCCCATGCCCAGGCCTTTCTGTTCTGGATACTGTGCACTAGGCCTGGGGAATATCTGGCCCAGGGCTGTCTAAGGCCCGCAAAATCCTTTGATCTGTCCCTGCGACGGAATTAGGGGTGAGTTAGTTAAATGTTTGACCAAATATAGCAGGCTAATTTTTAAAAACAAACAAACACACAGAACGAATTTATTATTCTCATTTCTAAAGGATTTAATACTTTTAAAATCTCAGTGTTCATTTCTATTGCAGGAAATATTGATATAACCCATGTAAATACTAGGTCTTTGGGGTGGATAATTTAAAAAAAAAATATATATATATATTATCGATATTTTACAGAGAGGAAGGGAGAGAGATAGCTAGAAACATCAATGAGAGAGAAACATCGACCAGCTGCCTCTTGCATACCCTCTACCGGGGATGTGCCCGCAGCCAAGGTACATGCCCTTGACCGGAATCGAACCCGGGACCTTTCAGTCCGCAATCCAACGCTCTACCACTGAGCCAAACGGTTTTGGCATGGGGTGAATAATTTTAAGAGTGTAAATAGGTCTCAGACTAAAGAAGTGTGAGAACTGCCGCGTGGCCCTGTGGCACCGACAAAAGGCATGTGTGTCCTGGTTAATGTACCATGGCGGTGTGAGAGGCCCATGGCAGGGTTGTCAGACACGGGGGGCCCTCCTGGTGGAACTCTGGGGCTGCCCTCCGGAGTTCCGTGTCCAGGGTGCACACCGCACAGCCGTCATTTGACAAGTGGTCCCGCCAGTTCCAAACAAGCTGACGAGCTACTGAAAACAAACTCGGCAATTATAAATGATAACCCAGCATTTTCAGAATTTCAGGCTCTGACTATGATTTCCTAAGGCAGTAGGAATTTTTCGTAGATTGGATTTTAAAAATAGGTGATTAGCAAATAACTCACCAAGCAGCAAACTAAAAATGTCTTCTGAGCAACTAGGTATAAAAGGGAAAATAAAGTCTGGCCGGCATGGCTCAGGGGTTGAGCATCAGCCTATGAACCAGGAGGTCACAGTTTGATTCCCGGTCAGGGCACATGCCTGGGCTACAGGCTTGATCCCCAGGAAGGGGTGTGCAGGAGGCAGCCGATCAATGATGTCTCTCTCATCATTGATGTTTCTATCTCTCTCTCCCTCTCCCTTCGTCTCTGAAATCAATAAAGATATATATATATATATATATATATATATATATATATATATTTAAATATATTTTTATTGATATTTTTACAGAGAGAAAGGGAGAGAGATATAGAGCTAGAAACGTCAATGAGAGAGAAACATCGACCAGCTGCCTCCTGCATGCCCCCCACCGGGGATGTGCCTGCAACAAATGTACATGCCCCTGACCGGAATCGAACCTGGGACCCTTCAGCCCGCAGTCCGACGCTCTACCACTGAGCCAAACTGGTTTTAGCAATAAGGATATATTTTTTAAAAAGGGGAGGTATTGGGGGGAATCACCTGAGTGCCACGGCCTCCTGGCAGGATGCAGGAAGAGGCCCTTTGCTCCCTGCCACCACCGAGGCCATGGTGGGTTTTCCAGTGAGGAGCGAAGACAGCCTCTGCCCTCCTCCCTGGCTTTGTTTACACAGAGACAAAGGCGGGTGTCCTTTCCCACTGACTCTCGCGGGACAGGAGGAGGGGTGGACCCCAGTCCCGTCCCCAGGCTCTGAGCGGCACCGGTCCCAGGACTCACCTCCAGGTGTCGTGGGTCTCCTCAACAAGACTAGCAGGCTCATTTTTCAGGTGATGATTTTGTATGGGCCTCGAACGGTGTTATAAATATCCAAATGGCCCATGGCAGAAAAAGGTCCCCCGACCCCCCCCCCCTCCCTGCTTTATACAGACAAGGCAGTCTGTCTTCAAGGAGCTACTTTCTTGCAAGAAGAGAGATAGTGAACGCTGAACAAGCCGGTCCTTTCAGATTGCGATAGGTACCAGCACGGAGATAAAACAGGGCACCAGCACTGACACATCCACAAGGGAAGCTGCCGGGGTTTGCAGACGGGACTGGCACAGATCGGACCGGGATCCTGGCAGCGGGGCCACAGGGCAGGGCTATTCTCCCAAGTGACCAGGGCGGGGCTCACCCAGCGCAGGGACCCACGTGCCCGGGAAAGGCCCCTCGGGACGTCACCAGACTCTGAAGTCAGGAAAGAGGAATAAGGGCGCCACCCAGAGTGCCCCACCCAAGGGTGGAGCTGCCGCCAGTGCCAGTCCACACCACCCTGTCCTGGCCTGCCCCTCCCTCTGCCCAGACAGCCAGAGACTGGTGTGTGCTCCTTCCCCCGGCTGCCTGCACCCCTTGGGCAAACATTTACAAAGCACTTCCTCTCTGAACCGGGCACACGCCGGCTCCGGAACCTTCATCCGTCCAGTCCCGGTGGCCGAGCACTGACCGCCCAGGACAGTGGTGGGCACAGGGTGGGGAGAAGACATTGAACGACCCTGGGCTTCCTGAGAGTTTTGAAGAGTGTCTGGAGGAGGAGCACGGGGCCTTGGAAGGACAGAATGGCAGCTTAGAAGTTAAAACAATCCTAGCCAGCGTGGGTTAGTGGTTGAGTGTCGACCTTTGAACCAGGAGGTCACGGTTCCATTCCCAGTCAGGGCATATGCCCAGGTTGTGGGCTCGATCTCCGGTGTGGGGAGGCAGCTGGTGAAGGATTCTCTCTCTCATCATTAATATTATCTCTCTCCTCTCTCTGAAATCAATAAGATACACACACACACACACACACACACACACACACACACACACAGCCTGGCCAGCGTGGCTCAGTGGTTGAGCATTGACCTATGAACCAGGAGACCATGGTTCGATTCCCAGTAGGGCACATCCCCGGGTTGTTGGCTCAATCCCCAGTGTGGGGCATGCAGGAGGCAGCTGATCAATGATTTTCTCTCATCATTGATGCTATCTCTCTCCCTCTCCCTTCCTCTCTGAAATCAATAAAAATATATATTTAAATATATATATATATATATATATATATATATATATATATTACATATATCTTTTAAAAAAGTAACAAAATCCCTAGAAGGTGAAGCTGTGACAGAGCACAGAGGGGAAAGGGTACGAAATCTGCTTGGGGTTGGAAGCTATCCCAGAGCTTGTGACATTTGAGCTGGAAACTCGTGGGATGGAGTGAGATTTAATCATCTGGAAAAGGGAGGGAAGACAATTCCAGGCTGGAAGCAAAGGCAGCCCCGGGAGTGGGCGGGATGTGTGTAGACAGGAATGCGTGGGGCGTGCTGAGCCCAGAGCGGGCGGGGTGGGAGATGGGGCTGGGTTGGCTTGGCTGGGCCGGAGGGGAGCCCCATCCCACTGGGCTGAGCTCTCCGCCCCAACTCTTGGCGTCTCCTGCCTCTGACAGGAGGGTGGGGCAGCGGGCAGAGCCCTGGTCTAGGAGTCAGAGGCTCTGTCATACATCATGCCCCTTTTCTCCTGGCCTCCGTGTCCTTCTCTATAAAATGGGGATAGAATAATAATACTGCCAGCTGCCATCCACTCTTTTGGGGTGCAAATATTGTTGCACCAAATCCTTCCGGCAGATCTTGGAGGCAGTTTTATTATTATTCCCATTTCGGATGGGAAAACCGAGGCACAGAGAGGTTAAGCACTCTGCCCTGGCTACATGCACCTCTAGGAAGTGGCAGAGGTGGGGTTCGGACCCAGACATCCTGGCTGCAGAGTCCAAGTTCTTCACCACATTCCTAGCCGTGGTCATCTGCCTGTCTCGGGGCTGCTTGGTCACTCAGCAAATATGTCTGGAATATCTGCTGTGCGCCAGGCACTGTGCTGGGTGCTGAGGACACAGCAGCGAATGGGGCAGATGAGGTCCCTGTCACCGAGTGGCATTCTGACGGCGGAGACAGACAATGGACAAGTAGACATGAAGTGAGGTCATTTCGGGCTGTGTATGTATTATTGGGTAAAATAAAAAACTGTCAGAGGTTGGTGTTAATGATAGGAACACAGGGACTCACTGTGTGCCAAGAATGGTTAGAAATTCCTGACATTTGGCCCTGGCTGGTTTGGCTCAGTGGGTAGAGCATTGGCCTGTGGACTAAAGTATCTCGGGTTTGATTCCAGCCAAGGGCATATGCCCTGGGTTGCAGGCTCGATCCCCAGTACGGGAGGTGCAGGAGCCAGCCAATCAATGATGCTCTCTCATCATTGATATTTCTCTCTCTCCTTCTCCCTTCTCTCGAGTCAATAAAAAAAATATATATTTAAAAATAAATTCTTGACATTTTAATTTATTAAATTAATTTAAAGTTAACTCCTTTCATTCTTTTTTAAAAAATGATATTTTGTTTTTATGTGTTTTTAAAAAATTTTATTTTAGAGAGGGAGGGAGGAGGAGAGAGAGAAAGAGAGATTGAGAAAAGAGAGAAAGAGAGACAGAGAGAGAGAAAGAGAGGGGAAGAGAGAGAAAAAGAAATATTGATCATATCCACAAACCTAGGTATGTGCCCTGACCAGGATTCGAACTCTTGATCTTTCAGTGCACAAATGATGCTCCAACCAACTGAGCCACAGGGCTAATTCTTTTCATTCTTTATAAAATATATTTTTATTGATTTTTGAGAGTGAGAGACATCAATTACTAGTATGAGAGAGAACAGTTAATTGGCTGCACAGCACGACCCCTCCTGGGGATTGAGCCCACAACCACAACCTGAGTATATGCCTTTGACTGGTATCGAACCTGGGACCTTTTGGTTCACCCTGCTCTATCCACTGAGCCAAACCAGGCTAGGGGCTCGTTTTATTCTATGTCAACCCCAAGGGGTGGGCACTGTATTTGCCCAGGGTCATTCAAGGGGAAGGCTTGCTGGCAGAGGGCACAGCAAGTGCGAAGGAGACAGTGGGTGTGAAGGTGTTTGAGAGGTAAGATTGTTTAGGTTGTTTTATGGTTTTAAACTATAAAAATTGTAGGAGAAAACAACAGTAAAATCTCAAACCTTACAGTAATATTTTTCTCTGATATATGTCCTGGGGCAAGGGAAACAAAAGAAAAAATAAACACCCACCCTGGCTGGTGTGGCCCAGTTGGTTGAGCGTCATCCCACACACCAAATAGTCTCCGTTCTCCCCAGTCAGAGCACGTACTCCGGTTGCAGGCTTGATCTCTGGTGCGGGGCATGTAGGAGGTGGCTGATCAATGATTCTCTGTCATCTTTGATGTTTCTCTCTCTCCCTCTCCCTTCCTCTCTGAAATCAATAAAAATATACTTTTTAAAAAGTTTTAAAATTTAAGTATGTATGAAAAGTTTAATTTCACATAAAGTTTTCTATATATCGTGCTATAATTTTATTCATTTATTTTTTTAATATATTTTATTGATTTTTAAAAAAATATTTTTTATTGATATTTTACAGAGAGGAAGAGAGAGGGATAGAGAGTTAGAAACATCGATGAGAGAGAAACATCGACCAGCTGCCTCTTGCACACCCCCTATTGGGGATGTGCCCGCAACCAAGGCACATGCCCTCGACCAGAATCGAACCAGGGACCTCCCAGTCCCCAGGCCAATGCTCTCTCCACTGAGCCAAACCGGTTTCAGCTTTATTGATTTTTTTACAGAGAGGAAGAGAGAGGGATAGAGAGTCAGAAACATCGATGAGAGAGAATCAGCTGCCTCTTGCACACCCCCCACCGGGTGTTCCCGCAACAAAAGGCACGTGCCCTTGACCGGAATTGAACCCCGGACCCCTCAGTCCGTAGGCTGATGCTCTATCCACTGAGCCAAACCGGTTTCGGGAAGGTGCTATAATTTTTAATTTATACTGAGTAAGTCTAGTAAATGCGTGCATTCACCAGTGTGTGAGTAAACAAGGCTGGGGCGTGGCTTAGTGCTTGTCGGAACATTGCTGGCACGAGTTAAAACCGCTGCAGAAACTCCTGCCAGGGACAACAGAACCAATTCCTTCGCACAGTGCAGTGTGATCACGTGTTTGCTTTTTTTGAAAGAAAAATATTTTTATTTTATTCTTAAATAACCCCACAGTAACTCTTCAAGGTGAACTTTCATTTTTTTAAATTTTATTTTATTGTTTAAAGTATTACGAATAGTAGTACATATGCCTTCTTTTTTCCCCCATTGACCTTCCCCTGCCTCTCCTACCCCCTGGCATATTGCCCCCCCCCCCCATCTTGTGTCCATTGGTTATGCTTATATGCATGCATACAAGTCCTTTAGTTGATCTCTTACCTTCCCCCAATGAATCACATGTTAATCATTTGCTGAACATTGTTTATGAGTGGTAACTCTTGGATTTAAATATATACGTAAACCATAGTTATAGATATGTAATATTTATTTATGTCTGTGAAATTACTTTCCCCCCTCCCCAACATATGGCCTATTCACTAAAATTTATTAAAAATAGGGCTTGAGCCTGGCCAGTGTGGCTCAGTGGTTGAGTGTTGACTTATGAACTAGGAAGTCACACAGTTTGATTCCCGCTCAGGGCTCGATCCCCAGTAGGGGGCATGGAGGAGGCAAGCTGATCAATGATTCCTCTCATTGATGTTTCTCTCTCTCCCTCTCTGAAATCAATAAAAATATATTTTATAAAATTAGTGGGTGAGCCCTGGCCAGTGTGGCTCAGTTGGCTGAGATTGTCTTGTGCATCGATAGGTCGCTGGTTCAATTCCCAGTCAGGGCATATGCCCCAGTTGTGGGTTTGGTCCCCAATTAGGGTGTGTGCACAGGAGGCAACTGATCATGTTTTTCTCTCACACTGATGTTTCTCTCTCTCTCTCTCTCTCTCTCTCTCTCTCTCTCTCTCTCTCTCCCCTTTCCTCTCTCTAAAAATAAATTATAAAACAAACAAAGAATAACGCTGGGCACTCTCCTTTCAGGGAGCCTACCTGTGCCATTCTCTTTCCCCTCTCCTTCCCCCACAGGCCCGCACCTTCTAAACTCCAAGGGACCCCACAAGACTTGCAACCAGGGGAGCAGTGGGCAGTGGCCGCGCACCCCCTGCTACTTCCAAGCCTCTCTCTAAGGCCCCCTTTCTCTGACTCCCCAGCGAGCCCCGCAGCCCAGCAAGGCCCTCCTGTCGCTCGTTCTGTGCCCCTCATTGTCCTGGGTGTGCTTTTGCTGTGGCCAATAGATTCTTGCTTGCTTTTCTAAAAAGAAAACAAAGAAGCTGGGGTATAAATAAATGGTGATGGAAGGAGATGGGTGGTGAACACACAAAACCATGTACAGACGATGTGTTGTAGAAGCGTGCACCTGAAACCTGAGCAACTTTGCTAGCCAATGTCACCCAGTATGCTCAATAAAAAAGCGTGCGAGGGGCTGTCCTGATGCTTGGGCAGTGGTCCCCGGAGGCAGGGGATGGTCGGGGTCCATGGCTGTGTGCTTCTGTCCTAGGAGGCTAACGGGCCCGCCGACGGCTATGCTGCCATCGCCCAGGCCGACAGGCTGACACAGGAGCCCGAGAGCATCCGCAAATGGCGAGAGGAGCAGAGGAAACGGCTGCAGGAGCTGGGTGAGGGCGGGCGAGGCGGGGCTGCTCTGGGACACGGGGCGGGGGCGGGGGGGACTTAAGGTGCACACCCCTCTCATGTGGGGACTGTGTGAGAATGGGCCCTGGGGGACGAGGGGAGAGGCAGCTGGGGCAGTGTGTCCCTCACGGCCCTCCCAGAGGGCCGCCACTCATTCTCCTGGTGGGGTTGCAGATGCTGCCTCCAAAGTGACAGAGCAGGAGTGGCGGGAGAAGGCCAAGAAGGACCTGGAGGAGTGGAACCAGCGCCAGAGTGAGCAAGTGGAAAAGAACAAGATCAACAACCGGTAACAGATGCTATGGGGACAGGAGGGGGCTATGGGGACAGGAGGGGGCTATGGGGACAGGACGGGGGCTATGGGGACAGGAGGGGGCTATGGGGACAGGAGGGGGCTATGGGGGGATAGGAGGGGGCTATGGGGACAGGAGGGGGCTATGGTATTGGAGACCCACCTTGAGAATGTGTGATTTGGTGGCAAGAACATGGAGGAAGGAGAGGCTGAATGCCCAGGGCTACTTCCTTGGTTGCCTGTGGAGTTCAGAGCCCTGCACTTGGAAGGGCTGATACACTGTTACGCTCTCACGTCCTCCCTCACAACAGCCAGAACAAGTTCTGCAGCCAGCAGACGAGGTCCCAGGTCCCCGGGATGTGAGCCAGACTGTGCTGGGGCCCAGCAGCGCGGCCGGGGCCCTCTGTGCCTCGGAAAGCACAGTCCTGGCAGGAGGAAGCAAGGGGTGCTGTGGGGGAGGAACCTTTGTATCTGCGGAATGAGTAGGAGTTCATCAGGAAAAAGGGGGCAGGGGACAGAATGATAAGAAAGAAAGGACGTTGTGTCTGGGACCGCAGGGAGGCTGGGCGCGGTGGCAGAGAGGGTAGCTGTGTTGGGCGGACGTGGGTGGGGAACAGGAGGAGTCATATGATCAGGCCAGAGCTTTGGCAAAGGCACTCAGGTGGGCGGGCGGAGGATCCTGCTCTCCTCTCTGGGCTGTGGCTAGGTGAGCCTCCCAGAGCTGTGCTTCCTAACACCTCTCTGCCTGGGGGTACTAACACTGTCTCTCTTTCTCTTTAACCCTCTGCCTGTCTTGCCATCTCGTCTTCCCCCACCTAACCCCTTTCCCTTAAGGATCGCTGACAAAGCATTCTACCAGCAGCCAGATGCTGATATCATCGGCTACGTGTACGTGTGACTCCTCCGCTCCTCTGTCTGGGGGAGCTGGAGAGGGCGAGGCCCCTGTGTGTGGCTGGCACGGTTTCTTGAGTCTCCTGCTTGTGGGGTACAAGAGCGCGGCAGGGAGAAGGCTGTGACCAGAGCAGGGGTGAATCCCCAATCAGCGCAGCACCCCCACCACTCCAGCAAATGCTTATGGAGGTCTTTGCTGCATGGAGGTGGCTTTGTTAAATCCAGGCAGAGAAAAGAAAAGAATGCCCTGGCCATGCCCGGGTGGGAGGGGTGAATGGCAGAACTGTTCAACTCCTTCCCAAAGAGATGCCTGTTGGGGTGGGGGTAGGGTGCAGAGGTCTTCTGTTGAACAAAGCAGACATTGAGTGCCAATTTCTGGGGGTACAAAAAGAGAGCTAGGAGCACACCTGTCCCCTTCTGCTGCCCCCAAGTGCACTGCTCCCGCCGCCTTAGAGCTTCTACCCAAGTTGGTACTGTTGGACTGATCTAGACCAGAGATGTTTGAGGTTCCCTCTCACGTCACCTCAGTTGGTTGACAGCGACACCTAGAGTTGTGTTGGGGATTGTAATGCTGAGGGAAAAATAGTAACAGTGATGAGTGTGTGAGATCAGCCAAGTATTGGCTGGTCCGAGTGCTGGCCACACCCTTGGCAGGCCTCTGGCTAACTCTTTTTTTTTTATTAAATATATTTTTTAATTGATATTTTACAGAGAGGAAGGGAGAGAGATAGAGAGCTAGAAATGTCGATGAGAGAGGAACATCGACCAGCTGCCTCTTGCACACCCCCTACTGGGGACGTGCCCGCAACCAATGTACATGCCCTTGACTGGAATCGAACCCGGGACCTTTCAGTCCTCAGACCAACGCTCTACCACTGAGCGAAACCGGTTTCGGCCTCTGGCTAACTCTTCTCTCACGGTGCCCAGGACACCTCAGGGTGACAGCCTTTCGCTCCTACCTTCCATCCACTCTCCCGGCTGTCCAGTCCTCATGGGCCCTTGCCCGGTGCCAATCTCTGGTCAGACAGGAGTGCATGGTAATAATAGCTACGTGGAAGGACACACCACACTCTGGAAGCCACCTTCTGCTGTGGGAGCCAGGGCAAGCCTCAGAGAAGCAGGAACTTCAACTGGACCATGAATGGGTGGGGAGGGGAAGATGAGGGGAAGGACATCCTAGGTGGAAGAAGTTGCTTGGGCAGAGATGATGAGATAGGACATACCCAGTGGCCTGGGGGCTATAGACTGTGGAGGTGGGGGCGTGTGGAGAAGGTCAGCTTGGGGCCCGCTGCAGGAATGCCTGTTGTGCCAGGCCAAGAAGCTTGGACTTGATCCTGAAGGCAGCAGGGAGCCATAGATTTCAAGCAGGACAGTAGGGGTGGCAGAGAGACATGGATGCTGGGGGTAGTTAGTGCCCCAGAAAATGGCCCAAGGATCATGCAAGGGAGAGCCGGAGAGGGAGAGTGCAGACCGGTGTTTCCCAGACTTCCGTGTGCCTGTGAGACACCAGAGGATCTTGTTAAGATGAGGATCCTAACTCAGTAGGACTGAGAAGAGGCCATGAACAGGGTTGGCGTTCCCCACGAGCTCCATGGTGATGCCTGTGCAGCAAGACCACCCTCCGCACTTTGAGCTGCAGGTTTAGAGGGAGGGAGCCTCTTGACCCAAAGAACAGCTGCTAGGAAAGCTTCCCTCAGCCTCCCGCACAGCTGTCAGCACCTTCCCAAGCCTCACCCACCTACCATCTCCTTAGGTTCTCAGCCACTCACCTCAGTAAGGTGGAGGCTCGGATCCTCACTCCACAGGTTAGGCAATGAGCACACAGCACACCCAGCATGGAGGGCCAGGTCCCCCATGGCACAGCCCGTGGGGACCAACCAGAGGGCTCCCCACCACCTGCCAGTGCCTGCTCATGCATGCTTTGGCTTGACAGCCAAACAGGACAAAGACTGAGCCCTTCCACCTACGAATCCTTTAATGTCTTTCTCTTCACAATGCTCAACACTAAACAGGGTTGGCTACACTTTGTCTCTCCATTGTTCCTTCTCCAGTGGCCTTCATACCTGGCAGCTAGAATGTCTAATGAAAAAGCCCCAGTTGTCACCCTAGCTTGACTCAACCAAAAGCAAAGACTTAAATGAACGGAGCCGTCCTCGTGCCATGGCTCTATAGATATTCTGGGCTAACAAGAGCTCTGCCATCAAACATGCTGGGGATCTGGGGGATTCTCTCGCCCTCACTTTCCCACTGATGCCAGGCTTTGCAAGTCTGGCTTTGAAGGTCCCCTTCAACTGAGTCTTCCATGAGTGTTTGACCACAACTCTCTTCTGGAGGACACACAGGGCCCACAGAACATTGAGGCAATGCTGAACCAGGCCCTTCAATCAGTTATGTAGTTAATCAATGTCCTTTCTGCCAAGTTATTGGAAACATTGAAAATGGCTGAGGTACCACATGAGTTCCTCCGCGGCCATTAGGTGCCGGGAGCGAGAGGGTGGGGCAGGGGCGGAGGCACCGGAGGAAACTTTAGCTGGGGTGGCAAGGGGAGACCTCCCTGAGGAGGTGAGCCTGCTCTCAGTGCTCCCAGTCCCAAACTAGGTTTCCTCTGATGACAAGGATGCTCCTGGGGCCTCAGAAGGCACAGGGGCACAGGGCACTGGGCCGGGGAGGAGACCTCTGGGTAAAGTACCCCAGAGTAGGCTGGGCAAAGCAGCCTTGCTCATTGCAGGGAGGGGGGGGGGAACATCACTGGTTGGGGGGGGGAAGGCAGGCAGCTCTGAGACCTCTGTCCTATCTCCACCCACAGGGCATCTGAGGAGGCTTTCGTGAAGGAATCCAAGGAGGAAACCCCAGGCACAGAGTGGGAGAAAGTGGCCCAGCTGTGTGACTTCAACCCCAAGAGCAGCAAGCAGTGCAAAGACGTGTCCCGTCTGCGTTCCGTGCTCATGTCCCTGAAGCAGACACCGCTGTCCCGCTAGGCGCCTGCCGCCAGCATGGCCACGGGGCGGGGGCAGGGCCGGGGCTGAGGAGCGGCTGCTTCGGGCAGGAGGCAGGAGGGTGCAATGCCTCCGGCAGCTGCTCCACACAGCCTGCTCCCTTCCTCCCATCTCCCAGGGCAGGGGAGGGAGCACTCGCCCCTCTCGCCCTCCTTCCCTCTTGGCCCTGAGTCCCAGCCCCTCGCACCGCCTCTTAGTCCACCAAATTGTGACCGTCCCTCTGATGTATTTTTTTCTTGACTTAAAGGGTGTGTTGGTAATTGTTTCTACACTTGTGTTTTTTTTTACCGCTCTCATTTTTCTGGAAGCCACACATGGTGTCGGGGTTCAGTCTGTGCTTAGAACTTGCCCAGCGTGGCCTGGAGAGAAAGAAGATGAGGCTATTTATTCCCTCGGAAACCCAGGAGCTTCCAGCTTGAAGTGGGCGCCCTAGCCGCCTCCGTCTGCTGCCTCCAACTCTCGGGAAGAAAGACCACCCCTCACAGCCTGGTCCTTGGGCAAGCCTGTGAGATAAGGACTCTGTTCTCATCAGCCACAGACCCAAGGCTCCCAGAGGGAAAGGGGTGTGAAGGAGGAGGGAGGCCGGACCAGAGGCTCCCAGTGGAGGCTAGGCCAGGCGGAGAGGCTGGTGAAGGTCGCCTCTGCCAACCCCTCTTCCTTGTGACTCATGGGGAGGGCTCACCGCCGTCCCTCTTTCAGCGGGGCCCCTCTGTGGATTTGGGATGAAAATCATTGACCACGCCATCCTCCTCTTCAGCAAAGGCTGAAAACTGGTTCCATTCAAAATGTTGGGACCTGCACAGTGTTCTAAATGAGTTAATTGCCAGCTCTTATTAGTTTCCTAGAACTGTCACAACGGAGGCTGACTTCACATAACAGAGACTGCCTCTCTTCTGGAGGCCAGAAATCTGACTGTCAGGCCACGGGCCCTCCGACAGCCCGAGGGAAGGATGTGTTTCAGCATTTCCTCCGGCTTCTCTGCCTCAGGTGCTCCTTGGCCTGTAGATGCACTAGTAGAATCCCGGGTCCATCTGCACATGGCCCGTCCTCTGTGTCTCTGTCCACACTTCCCCTTTTTAGAAGGACACCAGTCATATGGATTAGGGCCCACCTTAGCCTCATTTTAATTTGATTACTCTTGGAAAGACCCTATCTCCAAATAAGGCCACATGTGAAGTGCTGGGGTTAGGACTTCAGGGTATCTTTTTTTTTTAATTAGTTTATTTTTTGGTTAATCCTCACCGAGGATATTGTTCCATTGATTTTGAGAGAGTGGGAGGGAGAGAAACAGAGATACATTGAAGTGAGAGAAGCACATCAATCGGTGCTTCCCACACACACCCCGGCAGGGATGAGCCTGCAACCAAGATACAAGCCCTTGACCCTCCAGTCCACAAGCTGATGTTCTATTCACTGAGCCAAACCGCTAGGGCTCAATGTATCTTTTTGGAGAGATACAATGCCTGCAGTTACAAAAAAAAAAAAGTGACCATCCCCTTAGGAGTGCCATCTTCCTCACCAATCTATGCCTGTTCCTTGAACCTTGAGGCCCAGGGACACCACATGGATTGCTCTACACGCATCACCTCTGCCTTTCGTTGGGAGGCCATCGTGGGGCACGCGGATTAGCTGACCCTGGTCACTTGCCTCCGTTTAGAAATCAAGGCTGTGCTGGGGCTCGAGAATAGCTGTGTCTTCACTTTCCCGTATCTGGCAGCCTGCAGCTGGTGCTGAAGCTGATGGAGAACACGTTAGAGCTGACCACAGCCAGGAGCACCGGCGTGAGGTGCACGTGAAAGCAGGGGTCAGGGCGCTGCCTCTCTTCTCTTTGCTCCGGGCCCAGAGCTCCCTTCCTCCTTAATTCGGGCACTGGGCACGCGCAGGCGGGGTCATAGCAACGACCACAGGCTCCAGCTTCCTTCCCACCTCGCCAAGCTGTACTCCTGCAGCCTCCTGCTCGGTTAGACGCTGCAGGCACCTCGCCAGGGGGTCTAGGTGAGAGGAGTCCCAGGGGCTCCGGGGGGGTGGGAGTGGGCGAGGAGCAGGAGCAGCGGAGGGCCGAAGCCCCTGTCCCCCCCGCCAGCACCATGACAAGCCTCATCGGAGGGCAGGCTTTTCTACTGAAAAGTTGGGAAATTGTCGGAAAGATTCCTCATCCCCTCTCCTCCCAATATTACCACTCTCCGGAATCTCTCTCCTTTCCTAAGGGCCGCTGCAGCCTGTCGTTTTCTTTTTTTTTTCCTCCTAAAATTTCGAGGGTGAGACTGAGAACTAAGTCATAAAACTACAAGTGAATTCGAGTTTATTAAGTAGGAAGTGGAGAAAGAGCGGCAGAAACAGGAGGATGCAATACCCAAACCGAACCGAACCAGAGAGTCCAGCAACAAATTGTCAACTGGCCGCCTCCTCCCCACGGGCGCGGGGGCCGGCCGGTCGGGGGAGAAGAGGGAATGAGTTCGGCGGCAGGGCCGTTGGCTGCTCCTGCGGCTGGGAATGGTCTCCGCGGCGCTCTCCGCGCTCAGGATCTAGGCTTCAGCGCGGACATCGCCAGGCCCGCCAGGATGGCTGCAACCGTGAAGCCCTGGGCGGCGATCCGGGTGCGCATCATGAGCTGGGAGCGGTGGCTCTGGCCGCGGTGGAAGCAGTAGAGGCCGTAGGTCAGGGCGGCCGCCGTGCCCAGGCAGCCTGGGGAGGGTACAGAGCAGGAGGGGGTAGCCGGCCCGGCCCCAGCGGCCCCTCCTCGCTTTGGGCTTTCTTTCCCCTGAGCTGAGGGCTCAGAACCAGAGCGGGTGGGGTGGGGTGGGGGGCGGAGGCAGGGGAGAGGCTGGAGGGGTTGGTCCCAGCAGTCTCCCTCCCCCCGAAGTTACAGAGTCCGCCCTCTCGACTCCCGCCCGGCTCCTGCGCCAATCAGGTTCCTCACCGCCCGGCCTCTACGCCACCTCTCCGGTCCCTCCTCATTCCGGGGTCCCCGGACCTTCACTATTTCATTTCCCCCGAGAGCTCCGTCCTCTCCGTCTTTAGTTCCTACCATCCCCGCTTACCTATGGGGACCATTGGGTTCTCGCGAGTCTTGCGAAGGAACTTTTCCTTGAAGCCTTCCGGGTGGCTATAGACACTGGGACTAAAGCCCTCGATAACTGGGGGCTGCGATGGCTCAAAGGGTGCCTGCGGAGTCAGGGGGCCGGGGTTCGCCATGTCTGGGGTAACCGCAAGCTGGAGAAAATGGGGACACTAGACCCCGCCTCCTGATGAAGTCATGAAAGGGGGCGGAGAAAAGGACTTTCCTGAGCGTGGTACGCAGGCGTTGTCCGCTCGTTGCATTCTGGGAGTCGTAGTAGTCAGCATGGCACCGCGCTCGGCGTGGACTACATTTCCCAGAAAGCCTACGAAGCCCTGCGCGTGCCCGCTGGAAGGAGTCCGCTAACCGAGGTGCTGGAAGCGAAGGCGCGGAGTCTGAGTTGCGGGTACGGTGGTCAGCGGGATGCTCAAAGGCGAAGAGGAAGACCCGAAGGCAGAAGTGCGGTTACAGTGTTAACCGGAGCGTCTTAACCGGAATGCCAGACGGATGGCAGCGCTACGGATCGGATGGTGAGGCAGCCGGATTTTAGGAAACGGGGCCTGCCCTTGACCCAGACTTCCTGGACCGGAGAACTGGAGCCTGGATTTATGGCAAGGAGGGGTATGTTACTACAGATGAAACCCCATGGAATCAAAAGGTCTTCCTCCCTCCCTCTTTTCCCATTCCCTCCTCTCCTCTTCCCCTCCCTCCCACTCCGCCTCCATCCCTCTTCTCCGCTTCCTTCCTTTCTTACTCCCTCTCTGGGGAAAGGAGGCTTCAATTTGTGTTATTCTGGGGCTCTAGGAAAAGCAAGAAACTGCTGGTTTCAGAGTGGTTGGTTTGCTTGAATATATTGTATATATAATAAAACAAAGGTATTTTACTTCTCTGATGGTTTTGTATTTTCCCCTCCCAAGCAGAGGGTGGGGATGGGCACTGGGCATTTTCTTAAGTCTTGATAGTTTGCTCTCAGCTCAACAAAAACCCTCTTATTCCTGTTTAACTTCTAGAAATGACTGCTGTTGGAAAGAAGAGCTTAGTGTTCTTACATAGATCCTTTCACATAAACCCACAGAGGTCTTAGCTTTACCTTCATCTTACAGGCAAGAACAGCCTTGGGAAGTGCTAATGGGGGGTTTGTAGTCAAGTCTTTCCAACAAGTAAGCCTAAGCTTTCACTTAATGTCCGTCCCGTCGGTTCCTGAAGGCAGCTCATCCACTCCACACCATCAGGACATTAGGCTGGAGGAAACTAGTCTGTCCAGAAAGCCCTGCCCTATTGGACTCTCCCTGCTTAGACTTCGGCACTGACTGGCCACTAAGCACTGCGAGCACAGCCTTCAGGATGTAGTCTGCAGCCGAGCTCCTGAGGGCCTTTGCCTTTGGCCTTGTAATTTTTATCCTTCATAGCATCCCAAATTCAGGCCTTTGACCTTGTTTCTTTACCCAGTTCAGATGCCAGTTTTAGGAAGCTTTCCTTACCACCATTTCCCGTTCCCAGGCTGTGGAAGTGTCTTGTAGTTCCAATGCCCCAGAGTTCCTATTAATAATCCTATTACAGCCATACCTGCCTTCTTTTTTTGGTTATTTATTTATTTATTTTTTAAATTTTATTAAGGTATTATTTGTGTACATAGCTTACCATTGCCCCCCCAGAGTTCTGTGTTCTTTGGTTGTACTTATATGCATGCATACCAGTCCATAACTGCCTTTTAATCTGCTTGACATCTCCTGTCAGACTGCATGAGTGCAGGGACCTTGCCTAGAAATCTTGAGCCTGGCCCAAGGCGGGTGCTGGGGAATGAGTGTAGAATGACTGGCTGAGTGGCCCTTTGGGCACAGAGAGTTCTGAGATTAAGAACATTTTAAAAATATATATATTTTATTGATTTAAAAACATATTTTTATTAGTTTTTTACAGAGAAGAAGGGAACAGGATAGAGAGTTAGAAACATCAATGAAAGAGAAACATCGATCAGCTGCCTCCTGCACACTCTTACTGGGGATGTGCCCGCAACCAAGGTACATGCCCATGGCTGGAATCAAACCTGGGACCTTTCAGTCCGCAGGTCGACTCTCTATCCACTGAGCAAAACCGGTTAGGGCTTTTATTGATTTTTTACAGAGAGGAAGGGAGAGGGATAGAGAGTTAGAAACACCACAATCAGCTGCCTCCTACTGCGGATGTGCCCACAACTAAGGCATATGCCCTTGACTGTAATGGAACCTGGGACCTTTCAGTCCACAGGCCGACGCTCTATCTATCCACAGAGGCAAACCGGTTTCGGCTGGGCTCTGAGATTTTTATTGGCACCTCTTTGTGGAGGACTGTGGTGGACATTTTCTCTGTTTTCCGCGTCCCGCACAGAGAAAAACAGGTTCCTGAGTAGAGGAGCTGGGGATTAAGAAATTAGAGAAAGAAAGACACAAGAGGCAGAAATAGATTCAAGCTGGGCGCTAGGTGGGCGCCATCTCTCTGATGGAGAGACAGTCACACTCACCTCAGACAACACAGCATATTTATTGGTTTCCAAAAGGGATTTTATGATCAAAAGGATTTTCGGGTGTGCCCAAATCCTATTCATCAGGATCTGGGTAAACTCCTTATTTTTTGGTACAAGATTTAGCATATCAAGACCTGGGTGGGTCAAGGTCCTTTTTGTTCCTCATTTCAAGCACATGGATAAAGATAAGAAATCAGTACTGATAACAGGATTCTCCCAGTGCCCTCGGGCTCAGCTGATTAGAATTAAAATAGTATCCATGTGCCTTTCCAAACAGCTCTCTACAGAGGACCTGAAGGCTATGTCTGATTGACTTCAGTCCCTCACCAGTCCTTAAAAATGGTTCCACTGCGTCAGCGCAAGATGGTTTTGTTGGTTTAATTGCAACCAAAAGCAAAGACTCATTAGAGCAATCCCAGGACTGTGGCTCCATAGAATATAACAGTCATCATGGGCCAAAAGAGTCCTGCCATCAAACATGCTGGGGATATGGTGGATTCTTTCATCACCACTTTTGCACTGGTGCACATTAGCACACGGAAGTTTTTGAAAGTTGTAAATATTTCTCTCTTTTCTGTGTCCAGTATGGCTAGAGAGCGGTCTGGTTCCTGAGTAAGGGCTTCTGGGGATTGAGAAAATGAAAGAAAGAGGGAAGAATTAGAGCTGGGTGGGACAGCTGTCCTCTGATGGAGAGACAGAGACCCAGAGCCAGTACAGTGCATTGATTTTTACAGCAGAATACCAGGAAGTTTTACTGAAGCCCAAGACAAAGGAGATTATGAGCATTTTTTTTTCAAGTTTGCTGATTTTATTTTTATTTTTATTAAGGTATTATATGTGTACATAGCTTACCATTGCCCCCCTCTCCCCCCACCTCCCATTCATGCCCTCCCTCCCCAGAGTTCTGTGTTCATTGGTTGTACTTATATTCATGCATACCAGTCCTTTGGTTGTTCTCTTATCTCCCCCCAGGTCTCCTTACCCTCCCCACTGTCATTTGACAATCTGCTTGTTTTATGGTGACTATCTCAGGATTACATGAATAGAATCTGCTCCTCATTTGGCAGTCTGCTTGTTTTATGGTGACTATCTCAGGACCACACGAATAGAGTCTGCTCCTCCTCTGGTTCTCACCGCCCCTCCCCATGGGTCCCACTGCTTCCCCTGGGACACACGGCTCGCCCGGGGCACACGACCCCCTGGGACACACGGCTCACTCGGGACACCCGGCCCCTTTGGGGGACACGGCTCACCCAGGGTACATGGCCCCCTGGGACACACAGCTCAAGATTATGAGCATTGTTGTGGCTTTGTAATCATCACTTCTGGGTGGGCCCGGATAATTGTGTTTGTTCCTGGTGCTTGACTGGATTTGGATAACGAAACCCACCTCCTGGCGCCTGAGCTAAAGGTCAGGCTGACAACACACCTGCCTCTGGCAAGGTATGTTTCCAGGAAGTTGCTTAACCCTGGATTCAGCTGACAATAATTAAAGAAATGCTCATGTGCCTTTCCAGGTGTGCATTCCACAGAAAGTCTGGCTTTGAAGATACCTTTCAGCTGAGTTTTCTGAGTGTTTCACCATAATCCTTTTCTGGAGAATACACAAGGTTCACAGAAAATTGAGGCAATGCCGAACCAGGTGACTTCAGTTATATTGTTAGTAATTACTGAGATACCACATTAGTTCCTTCATGGCCATTAGATGCCAGGAGCTCCAGGTGGGGGACTCTTGATGGAGAGGTAATGATCAGAGTGCTGCAGGTGGGGTAGGGGTGTAGGAGGTACAGGAGGAAACTAGGGTGGCAAGGGAAGACCTCTGAGGAGGCAAGGCCTGCATTCAATCCTAAATGACCAGAAACAATGAGCCATGAGCAACCGGTCTGGGGGGAGAGCATTCCTGGAAGAGGTGACAAAGGAAGAGGCCCTAAGGCAGGGCCAAGCCAGGCTTCCTCCTATGCCAAGGTTATTCCTGGGGCCCCAGGCCAGAGGGCACAGGGCTGGGTACCTCTGGATAAAGTACCCCGGAGTAGGCTGGCAAAGTAACCTTGCTCAGTGGCAGCAGAGCATCACTAGTTCAGGGGAAAGGCAGGCAGCTCTGAGACCCATTCTGCCTCCACCTGCAGAGCAGCTGAGGAGGAAACCCAGGCACAGAGTGGGAGAAAGTGGCCTAGCTGTGTGACTTCAACCCCAAGAGCAGCAAACAGTGCAAAGACCTGTCCCGCCTGTGTTTATGTCTCTGACGGAGACACCATTGTCCCTCTAGGTGCCTGCCACCAGCATGGCCACAGAGCATGGGCAGGGTCAGGAGAGGAGGAGCAGCTGCTTTGGGCAGGAGAGTTTACCTGTAGGGAACCTTTAGTTACCTACAAGTAAGTACCCTTAAGACTCAGCTGATTTCTAACTTTGCAAGCCAAAGTGGAGTGGCGTATTCAAGTGGCTTTTTGCTGCTGTGGCAACAGCCATGGGTATGATCAGGCTTCAAAAGAGGCTTGTCTCCAGTGTCCTCTGCTGTGGCTAAAAGGTCCGGTCGAACCCCAAGGAGACCAATGAAATAGCCAATGCCAACTCCTGTCAGTAGATTCAGAAGGTGATCAAAGATATGCTGATTATCTGGAAGCCTGTGACTGTCCATTCCCTGGCTGGATGCCAGAAAAATACCTTGGCCTGCAGGAAGCGCAGGCATAGGAGCATAAGCAAGCAAAAGGGTACTGCCGGTATTTATTTATTTATTTATTTAATTTTTTAATTAAAAAAAATCTTTATTGTTCATATTACAAATGCTCCTCATTTTTTCCCCCTCCATTGCTCCCCTCCACCAGGTTCCCATCCCACCCTCTGCCCTTTCCCCATCCCCATTGTTCTCAGCCATAGGTGCAGTTTATGTTCAGTCTCTTCCCGCACCCCAACACCCCTTTCCCTGAGAATCATTAGTCCATTTCCCTTCCATACCTCTGATTCTATTATATTCACCAGTTAATATTGTTCATCATGTTTTTTACTTCCCTTGGTTTTTAGATTCACTTGTTGATAGTTACGTATTTGTTGTTCATAATTTTTATCTTTATTTTCTTCCTCTTCCTAAAGAACCCCTTTCAGCAATTTATATAATTCTGGTTTGGTGGTGATGAACTCCTTTAACTTAAATTTGTGAAGCTCTTTATCTGGCCTTCGATTCTGAGTGATAGCTTTGCTGGGTAGAGTATTTTTGGCTGTAGGTTCTTGCTATTCATCACCTTGAATATTTCTTGCCATTCCCGTCTGGCCTGCATGGTTTCTGTTGAGAAATCAGCTGACAATCGTATGGGTGCTCCTTTATAGGTAACTACCTGCTTTTGTCTTGCTGCTTTTAATATTCTCTCTTTGTCTTTTGCTCTTGGAATTTTAATTATGATGTGTCTTGGTGTGGTCCTCTTTGGATTCCTTTTGTTTGGGGTTTTGTATGCTTCCTGGACTTGTAAGTCTATTTCTTTCACCAGGTGGGGGAAGTTTTCTGTCACTATTTCTTTCAATATGTTTTCAGTATCTTGCTCTCTGTCATTTTCTGGGACCCCCATAATTGTGATGTTGGTTCGCTTGAAGTTGTCCCAGAGGTTTCTTACACTATCTTCAACTTTCTGGATTCTCTTGTCTTCTTGCTTCTGAGGAGGAGTGTCCTCTGGCTCTTTGTGTTCCAAATCTTGGACTTGATTCTTGCAATCTTCCATTCTGTTTTTAGGACTCTGTATAATATTTATTTCAGACAATGTATTATTTCTAGTTGATCCTTTATTATTTCTAATTGATCCCTTTTCATATCTTCATAGGTCTCGTTTATTTTATCGGTCTTTTCTAGGAAATTCTTGAACAACCTTATAATCATGGTTTTGAACTCTATATCCAGTCACTTTTTGTCCTCCATTTCTTTTGTTTGTGATCTGTTTCCTTGTCTCGGCATTTTCACTGCTTCCCTGAGTTGGTAGGGTGGCTTTGTGTGATAAGGTGTCCTATATGGTTCAGTGGGGCAGCCTCCCAGTTACCTGAGGTGGACGCTCTTGGTGTACCCCTTTGTGGACTGTATACAGCCTTCTTGTAGTTAAATCTTGATTGTTGTTGGTATCACTGGGAGGAACTGACCTCCAGGCCAAATAGATCTGAGGATCAGCTGTTTCTATGCCAGGAGATAGCCTTATTCGACTAGAGTTGGAAAACTGCAAAAGCCTCTGTGCTCAGCTCGGATGGGGCAGAGTTTCAGGGTGGAGCCTACAGCCTTGGCTTCCCCTCAGCCCTGTCCTATGAGGTTCCTGAGTCTCAGTGTACCTCAGTGTCCTTTGGTATTCGCTGCAAGCACCTCTGAGAGAAAGGTCCCCTTGAGTTTCGCCCGCTACCAGACAGTCTAGTCTCTCCCTCAATGAGCCTGGAACTGGGGTTCAGTGCAGTTGAAAGTGGGGTTAAGAGCAGTCCAGAGCTTATGTATCCTTCCCGTTAGGGCAATCCAGCGGCTCAATCAGCAGTCTGTCCTCTGCGCACGCAATGTGCCGGACTCCAGGGCTCTGCCTTTCACTGCTCCCCTGAGCTTCTGTCTTACAGCCCAGATTTCCTCTGTATGAGCCTGGGGCCCAAGGGTCTCGCCTAGAAGTGGGGTTCAGTGCAGTCGGAACTGGGGTTTAGCACAGTCTGGAGCTTTTATCTTCTTCCCGCTAGGGAACACCTGCCAGGCACTCAACTGCCCCCTCCTCTCCGGCTCCGTCCTCTCCTCACGCGCGCACCATGTCTCCATATCTTAGGCTTTTACAGCTCCTCTAATTTTCCTTCTGGTTTTCTCTTTCCTTCTAGTTGTAGTATTTCCAGTCAGTCAACTTTCCTGTAGTTCTGGATAATGTCCACTTTATATTTTAGTTGTATTTTTTGAAATTGTTGTGTGAGGCTGCAGTTAGGCGTTTACCTATGTCGCCATTTTGGTTTCTCCAACCGGGAGTTCCATATTGTTATTTCTTGATACATATTTTCAACTGTTGACTTCCTCCTACTGTTGGTATTTAAATGGCTGAGAAAGTAACCTGGTTGAGGAGGATGAGAATTCCTTGCCTGCTACTCAGAAGATACTATGAATCTAAGAAGATTGACTGTTACATGTACCTGAAAGTGAAGGGTAACATTCAAAAACAAGCCACTCTTAGGGAATACATCCACAAGCTGAAGGCAGACAAAGCTTGCAAGAAGCTTCTGGCTGACAGGGCTGAGGCCCACAGGTCTAAAATCAAGGAAGCCTGCAAGTGCCTTGAAGAGCAGCTCCAGGCCAAGAAGGAGAAAGCAAGACTGTCCAAGGAGCCCTACCTTCATTTAGAATTGAAGGTCCGATAAAGAGCTTCCCAGATGAACTTGTATTACATGAAATGTTGAATTGAAGAAGGCAAAAATAGATAAAAATTATGAATAAAATGGCAATAAATACATATCTATCAACAATTGAATCTAAAAATCTAAGAAGAACAGAAACAACATATAGAGAACATTTAAAAAATATATTTTTTATTGATTTCAGAGAGGGAGATATATTTTTATTGACTTCAGAGAGAGATAGAAACATGGACAAGAGAGAATCATTGATTGGCTATTTCCTGCACCACCCCCTCCTGGGGATTGTGCCTGCAACCCAGGCACGTGTCCTTGACCAGAGTCGAACCTGGGACCCTTCAGTCTGCAGGCTGAAGCTATCCACTGAGCCAAACCAGCTAGGGCCAGAGAACATTTTGACCGTTGCCAGATGGGAGAGGTGTTAGGGGAATGGGTGAAAAATGTGAAGGGATTTAGAAGTACAAATTAGTAGTTAGAGTATAGTCGTGGGGAAGTGAAGTACAGCCTAGGGAATGTAGTCTATAATTATGTTATTAGATAGGTATGAGATTTTCTGGGATGATCCCTTAATGGTTTTATAATGTCTAATCCACTGGGGTGTATACCTAAAAAGAATATTGTATGTCAACTGTAATTGAAAAATAAAAAATGATTAAAAATACTGACTATCCCAGAGATATAAAGTACAGCATAGGAAATATAGTCAATAATATTGTAATAGGTTTGTATGACTTAGAAGGGTACTGATTGGGGTATCACTTCATAAGGTATATAAATGTCTATCACTGTCGTATATACCTGAAACATAAATTGTCAGCTGTAATTGAAAAATAGATTTTAAAAAAAAGTGACCATTGAGCCAGAGATCTAGGGTGGGGCTTAGGTAGGAAAGGTTGGTCGAGGCAGGGTTCCTGGTGTTGACAAAGTCCGCTCCTTCTCAGGTCAATTTTCCTGCTCCAGTGAGGTTCTTCCCTCATTACCGGTCCAGCCTTCGCCATTTCTCTGGTCCATTCCCTTTCTGGTCACCCCTGGCGTCACAGGTCCTCCCCTATTTAATTTCATTTCCCCCTCGCTCCCCCCATCACTGTTCTGCTGGTTTGCTGGTTTGCAGTTCCTAGGCGGGTGAACCCATGGGCACTTAAGGGTTTTTGCCTTAGAGGTCTTCGGCCTCCCACTTCCCTACGACCTGTCTCGAGCTAAGAAGGACCCTGTGGCCGAGACCGGTTTGGCTCAGTGGATAGAGCATCAGCCTGCGGACTGAAAGGTCCCAGGTTCGATTCCGGTCAAGGGCATGTACATTGGTTGCGGGCACATCCCCGGTGGGGGGTGTGCAAGAGGCAGCTGGTCGATGTATCTCTCTCATTGACGTTCCTAACTCTCTATCCCTCTCAATTCATCTCTGTGTAAAATCAATAAAATATATTAAAAAAAAAAACCAAAAAAAAACCAAGGACCCTGTGAACTCCCCTGGCCTGTCACGTTCAGTTCGGGGCGCAGGGCTCCTCCTGGACCAGCCCGCCGCCAACTAGGGAAGCCCATCACCGCCCACCCCCGGGAGCAGCGGCCGAGCGCCTCCCGCACCCTCCGGGGCCAGGCTCCTGCGAGGAGACTGTGGGCTCGGCCGCCCGCACCCTCCGGGTCGGCTCCCGCGAGGAGCTGAGGGCGGTCGGGGCCAAGCGGAGCAGCTCGGCGGCGGCGCGGCCCCTCCCGGCCGGGCCGCCCCCAGGGCGAGGTTTAAAGGGCCGGGCCCACCTGCGCGCTCGGCCCCGCCCCCCGCCCAGGCCACACCCACTCGGGGCGGGGCGCCGCGCCAGTTCCTCCCGCGGCGGGCGAAGCGGTTTTAAGCGGGGGCGGGACTGCGCGCGTCTGGATTTCGCGTGTGGCCGCGGGTCCGAGCGGCAGAGTCTGGACTTCGCGTGTGGCGGAGGGTCCGAGCCGTAGGAGGCCCGGCCGCGGAAATCGGGGCAAACCTGGGCGCGGAGGAGCGGAACGGCCCCGGGAGGTGCGTGCGGCGGCTACGGCGGGAGCGGCGCGACCCCGGCGCGGGGAGGGCTCTGCGGGGGGGAGGCCGGCCGGCCCGGCCCCGCCCTCCCTCCCGTCGCGGGAACCTCGCCGACACCTGGCGGAGCTGGGGAGCCGCGGGGGGCGGAGTTCGTGGCGCGGGAGTTGGCCCTCGGCGCTTGCCGTAGCCCGGCCCGGGAGGCGGGCGCTCGGCGTCCGGGGACGGTGACAAAAGGAGGGAAGCGGAGGGGCGTTTGAGCCCGGCCACATCGAGCGTGGGGCCTGGGCGCCGGTCCCCCGGGCGCCCCCGGCGAGCCCGCCCCTCCCGTCCTCCACGCAGGCACCCGGCTCGCCGGCCGGGCTCGGAGAGCGGAGGTAGCGGCGGGGACAGCGCCCCCTCCGGCCCGGCGGCGCCGCCTCGGGTCCGGCTGCGGGCTGCGGGCGGTGGGAGGCGGGGCCGTTTGCCCGGTGCGGGTGCGGGTGCGGATGCGGGCGGGCTGCGTCTGCCCACCTGGGCCGGGCGCGGGGCCTCAGGCCCGGCACCTCGGCCTCCGGGGGCCCTCCGAGCCGCCCTCCCGCAGACCTGCGGGACGGGGCGCTGTTTGCACCGGAGGGCCCCTCCCAGGCTGGAAAGCGGAGCCAGGCCTCTCTGGGCCCTGGGGAATGGAAGAGTTGGCGAATTTGATGGGGGGAAAAAAAAAAAAAGGCAGGGGTGGGGGTTGTGGCGAGGAATCCAAGGCTTTAAGAAATAACGGGGACGACCAGAAATTTCTTAGGCGGGGAGAGGCCGTGACCCTGAGACTTGGGTACCCGGGGATGGGGCTGGGGGTGTGGGGCCTTGTGCATTTGGAGGAGGGAGTGTGACCTGAAAAGGGAAGCGGTGGTCTGGTCATCATCTATCTAGTCTAGTAGAATTGACAGGCTCCGTCCCTCTGTGGTCTCTTTGGGCCTTTTCCTGTCCTGAGGCAGGGGAGTGGGACCTCTGGGAGCTGTGCTAGCATGGGACAGCGGTGGGTGTCCTCTGCCTAGGGGCGGTACTGGTGTTCAGGGGGGAGTGGCCAGAGGGGCTTTGTGGTGTCCCGGGGTCCCCATCACTTGGGGCAGAAGTGTGTGTCTGTCGGGACAAAACTTTTCTACGGCGTGCAGAGGAGTTACTGGTGTGTCTGTTGGAAGAAAAGTCAGGAAACTGCTCTTAAAGCAGAGTGAAATTCGATGTATACGTACTACTAGGAGGATGGGTAAAAGCAATTTCCCAGGTTCTCTAGAGACTTTTGTGAGGACTTTTAAAATAGAGCCTTAAGTTCCCGTCTGTTTTTTTCAGTGTGAAGTGGCACTTCTCAAAGTATTAGCAACAGCCTCTTTTCTACTCACTGAGTTTTTTTAGAGCATTATTTTCATTTATTAAATGAGCATTTAAAAATGTTTTTATTGATTTCAGAGAGAGGGAAGGAAAAGGAGAGAGTTAGAAACATCAATAATGAGAATCTTTGATGTGCTGCCTCCTGCATTCCCCCTGCAACCCCGGTATGTGCTGGAATTCAACCGTGACCTCCTGGTTCAAGGGTTGATGTTCAATCATTGAGCCACACTAAATGAGCCTGGCTAAATGAGCATTTTTTGAGTGCCTACTATGTGTCAGCTACAAACAGCTTCCAGCTTCCTGGACTATTCACTGAAACACTGTCTGAACCACTTTCTCTGGGTGATGCTTGGGAATCTGCTTTTGATACCTGGTGATTTAATGTACATTGAAGTTTGAGAACAGGTCACCTGGGGCAGAAGTGGCCAATCAGCTGACCAGACCAGCCTGCTGCTTGTTTTTATATAGCCCATGAACTAAAAATGGCTTTTAATTTTTTTTTAAATGGTTGGGGGAAAGTCAAAAGAAAAATAATGTTTCATGACATGTGAGAATTACATGAAATTAAATTTTAATGTCCAGAAGTAAAATTGTGTTGGATCATAGCTGCTCTTGTTCATTATGTGGTGTCTATGGCCCAGTAGCTTAAAATATTTACTATCTGGCTCTTGGTAGATAATATAAAATTTGCCTACCTCTTGTTTAGGGAAAGGAGGAAATATGGTAGAAAAAAGCATCTGGGTAGAAAAGCCATGGTTAAAAATTAGTAGATAAAATGGGCTTATGTAAAGTTTATATTTAAAAATGTTTTTCTAATCCTCACCAAGGACATTTTTTCATTGAATTTCAGTGAGAGTAGAAGGGAGGGAGGAGGAGAGACACGGGCAGAGGCAGAGGCGCAGAGAGAAATGTCGATGTGCGAGAGACACATCAATTGGTTGCCTCCCATATCCCAACCTTGAGCCAGGGGGCAAAGCCTGCAACTGAGGTACGTGCCCTTGACTGGAATTGGACGCGGGACCCTTCCATCCACAAGCTGAGGCTCTAGCCACTGTGCCAAACCGGGTAGAGTGTAAATTTTATGTTTATGAAAACAGGGAATGGTGTACTCTGGATTAATGTAAAGCATTTAGATAAATTTAGGCATCTAAGTAGAATTTTCATAGAGATTGTGAACCTATGCCCTTAATAAATTGGCTAACTTATGTTTCTTTTCATAGACTGGGTGGACTCATGGACCTGACACTTTTCTCTTGGAAATAAACTAGATCAAAAGAAAAATGGCATTTGTTGCAACACAAGGGGCCACAGTGGTTGATCAAACCACTCTCATGAAAAAATATCTTCAGTTTGTGGCAGCTCTCACAGATGTAAATACCCGTGAGTTGATCCTTTTTGTCTTTAAGAAATGCATTAATTTGACTCATCTCAGTTCAAAGAGTGTGCACTTGGAGATTAACATTAACCTTTATCTGAATTTCCATTCTCTGCCTTGTGGAGAAGCAAAGTGATGATCATTACTGGCTGGAGCCCGGAAGAGGCACGTGTGTGTATGTGTGTGTGTGTGTATCTCTCCTTGTCTGTGCATGCACACGTATGTCTGGGAGTGTGAATGTGTGTGACTGGTTGTAGGGAACTAGTTATGTGCCTTCTGTGGGACTATGACAGTCAAACTGATAAGATCTGATTGCTTCTCTTATTAAATCCAGTAATTTTGAGATAATCTTTAACATAATTTCAATTACCTGATTTTTTTTTTTTTGGTCATTTTACAGCTGATGAAACAAAGTTGAAAATGATGCAAGAAGTTAGCGAAAATTTTGAGGTATGATCTTTATATTGTAAGCTTTTCATTTTGAGCTCAATATTGTCCTGGGCTTTCCTATTGCTTTTCTGTCAGTCTTTTTACTATAGTAACTAAAAAACATTATCTTTGTTAATGTACTTTATTGTATTCTAAAAGTGAAATTTGTAAGTTTGTCCACAGTGTTGTCCAACTTCTTCATATAGTGATACTTGCCTTGGTTTTGGTTGTTTAATATTTTTCTTTTTCTTTATTTTAGAGAGAGGAGGGAAGAGAGAGAAACTGACTTGTTGTTCCATTTATTTATGCATTCATTGGTTGATTCTTGTATGTGCCCTGTCTGGTAATCAAACCTGCAACCTTGGCATACTGGGTCAATGCTCTAAACAACTGAGCTACCCCGCCAGGGCATGTTTTTTTTTTTTTTAAATTAAGTGTATTTTATTTATTTACACTAGGGCATACTCATTCCACTGATTTTTAGAGAGAGTGGTGGAAGGGAGGGGGAGAGACAGGGAGAGAGAAACATTGACGTGAGAGAGACATATCAATTGGTTTCCTCCCTGCAGGCACTGCCAGTGCTTTCCCTCCAGCAGCTGCCGCTGCCTTGTTTTCCACTTTCCCTCCCTCTTCCTTCTATGCTGTCTTCAGTCTTCATTCCTCCCTCCCTCTTAGCCAAATTAACCAACATCTTTGTTGGTTAATTTGCATGCTCACCCTGATTGGCTGATGGGCGTGGCTTGTGCAACAGATTGATAGTTAATCTGCATATTGCTCTATTATTAGGTTAGACTAGGTGAATTTGAAGTGAAAATATATATACAAATTAAATGAGGTTTTTATTTTTGTATAATTAGAATGTAACGTCATCTCCTCAATATTCTACATTCCTGGAACATATCATCCCTCGGTTTCTTACATTTCTTCAAGATGGAGAAGTTCAGTTTCTTCAGGAGAAACCAGCCCAGGTAATTTGTTTAAAACTGTCAGTGAGAAAAAAGTGTCACATAGTAGTATTGCAAGCATTTATGAATTAAAATACTTAAAAAAACACCATGGTTTCACTTACAAATCAAAGTGGTTTTATCACATAAGGATAACTCTGCCCAAGGCTTTTGCCTGCTTAGTTAAATGTCTTGGTTTTATTTTGTTAAGAGCATCTCTTCTATAGTTTAAACTAGAAGCCTGGTGCACGACATTTGTGCACTGTGGGGGAAAGGAGGCCCCTTCAGCTCGGCCTGGGCCCTTTAGCAGTCTGGGAGCTTTCAGGCGATGTCCGACTGACAGCTTAGGCCTGCTCCCCATTGTAGTTTGTTATTAGTAATTATGTATAACAGGTTATTGTAAAAATTAGGTTACAAAATTTTTATTAAAGTGTTTTTTATATACCATTATATTGGCTGGACCACAGAAATATTTGTTGTGGGACTCTGCAAGTTTGATGTGCTTGGAATATATTGCAAATTAATATAACAGTAGTCTGTTGAACCTCCCATACTTGCTGTCCAACTCTATTTTTATTCATTTTAATTTTTGTAATTCATGCCAATTTTATTTTACTTATAGCTCCATCCCCTCTTTTACCTCCTCCTTTTAAAACAGTCCCATCACATGTGTGTGTGTGTGTGTGTGTGTATTTGACCTACCATTTATTTATTTTTAAAGAATAAAAAACATTGATTTTGTTTTATTTTTTTAAATGTTTTTATTGATTTTAGAGAGGAAAGGAGAGGGAGAGATAGAAACGTCAATGATGAGAGAGAATCATTGATTAGCTACCTCTTGTATGTCCCCTACTGGGGATCTAGTTCACAACCCAGGCATGCACCCGTGACTGGAATCAAACCTGGAACCTTTCAGTCCACAGGCCGACGCTCTGTCCACTGAGCCATACCAACTGGGGCTAGTTATTGATTTTAGAGAGAGGAAGGGAGAGGGAGAAACCTCTGTGTGAAAGCACAGCCTCAATCAGCTGCCTCCTGCATTCCCCTATTGGGTATTGAGACCACAACTTGGGCATGTGCCCTTGAATGGGAAGAGAACTGGAAATCTCCTGGTACATGAGACGATGTTCAAGGAACTGAGCCACACCAGCCAGGGCTGATCTACCTTTTAGTTGTCAGCTCCATAGTCAGAATCATGAGAGCTTAGTTCAGTTTATGATGAAATTAGTCGTTGGGCCCAAGGTAATTGGGGAGAACATTGGAGAAGCTAAACTGAGATTATGGAGGGAGATCTCAAATGAAGTTCCATTTGTTTTGCTCTTTCATTTTAAATCTACTCTGCATTCACACACTAGTGCCCTTTCTGCTGAAAATAAGGTGTGAAAGAGGAAAGATGTGACTCACTTGCTTTGCTACACAATTGTAGAAATACTGAATTTAATGGTTTGCAGTCCTTGCTTTGGATTACATTGAAGTAACATATAGGAGTGTTTCTAAAATGGGGTTGATCCTGTGGTGTGTTACCAGTGCTGGGTATGGATAGCCGTGTGACCTTTGTAGAAGGCAAAAGAATTATTTTGGAGCTCTTGGGAGGATTTTATATTTATTTTTTTATTTTTCTTCACCAGCAATTGCGGAAACTAGTTCTTGAAATCATTCATAGGATACCAACGAATGAACATCTTCGCCCTCATACAAAAAATGTTTTGTCTGTGATGTTTCGCTTTTTAGAGGTAACCTTTGGGAATTCTTGTTATTTTGCAATATTAAAAACTTTAAATGATTTTCTTAATGTAAAATCTAGTGTTATACAACTGTTTCCCCTTCACTAAAGTTCCTGATGTCCATTTTCCCAACCAAATTATCATGAAAGATTATTAATTAAAGTTTTATTTTGTTTTCGTATTTTTAAGTCACATAAATTGACGCTACATAGTAGAAATCTTTCAAAATGAGTTGGTGGTTGTTGACAGGCTCAGAGTACTGGGTTCTTTGGCTTCGTGCTTTCTAGTTTTGTGTGTGTCAAGCACAGTAGGTGCTCATAAAGAGTTTCTCAAATACGTGGGGCTAATTCATCTGGTACCTATTAAGTTTTTTTTAATTTTATTTTTTATATATATTTTTATTGATTTTTTTACAGAGAGGAAGGGAGAGAGATAGAGAGCTAGAAACGTCAATGAGAGAGAAACATGGACCAGCTGCCTCTTGCACACCCCCTACCGGGGATGTGCCCGCAACCAAGGTACATGTCCTTGATTGGAATCGAATCCGCAGACCGACGCTCTACCACTGAGCCAAACCGGTTTCGGCTGGTATCTATTAAGTTAACCTCTAGCATGGTTTTTTTACTGTACTTAGTCTTGATGTGTTTAGAATTCTATTGTGTTTCTGGGCCTCTTGGAAAGATGAGCTTTGCAGGGGGGAGAGAGTTGAATTCAGATCCTGGCTTTGTCATTTATTAACTATATCATGTTAGTCATGTTGCTTATCTTCTCTGAGCCTTAGCTTCCTCTAGGTATAGTGTGGATGGCACCTCACACTTAGAGAGTATGTGTGAAGTGTTAAGCACAGGTTCAATATTTGGTGGGTACTCAGTAATTTATTCTTTTGGCATTACTTTCAAGCAATGAAAAGTGTCGGTGGGGCCATTAGACCTTAGTTCATGGGGTGACTTGCCACAAATGTCAGTTAACTCATTTGTCAGTGTTATTGGTCAGAACTCACTGGTGTGCTGCCCTTCAGACGGTCTACCAAAGACTATGAAGTCCTGTTTGGGCAGCTGTGTTTTATGATTTAATGAATTTTCAATAAATCAAATCTAAGTTGGTTGATGCAGTGTGTGTATAAAGAAAAATGCTTAGAAAATAGTCTTTACTCTTTAAAGTAAGTCCTCAGAATTGTAACTCTTTAAATGCTTTTTTTAAAGACGGAAAATGAAGAAAACGTTCTTATTTGTCTAAGAATAATTATTGAGCTTCACAAACAATTCAGGCCGCCCATCACACAAGAAGTAAGTATTTATCCTGAGAGCATTTCTGTGGTGTGCTGACAGTTCTTTGTGCTGTGTAAATTCTATTCTCCTGTAGTATTGACAGAACACATGGTGCTTAAAGTGTAGAAAATATATAGCCTGTTTGGGGAAAATTCTTTGGTTTAGCAGTTATCTTTTCTATTTTGAACGTGTGTATGAGTATTTAACTGAATTTGTTCAGTCGTGTGGATATGTGTTACCTAATCAGATTGGCAGAGCTGTTTGGGTGTTTCTGGTATTCAGAAACATCTGATGTGCCAGAAGGCTCTGATCATTTTATGTTATTCAAGGGTTAAGATGTGTTCTGAAATGAGCTGGGTTTGAATATCATCAGCTCTGCAATTCAGTAGCTATGTGAAACTGGGTAAACTTGTGGCCATTTGGAGCCTTTTCTGTAAAATGGGGACATCACAGTATATCCTCAAAGATTGCTTGAAGAATTAAGTATAAGTTAAAGTTCTTAACACAGTGATTAGCACCTACAGAGTAAGTACTAGATATTCTGTGTTAGCAGTAATTAATACAGTGTCTTCTCCAATGATAAGCTTAGTAATGTTATTTGGAAATGAGAAGCAAAATGATGAAATAGAATTCCTCCTATCTTAAAAACAATATTGATTGCCTTTCATTTTTCCCACTTTCTATATATGTAATGTTTTCTACATGATTGCAATAATACTGTATACGATGTTTTATATTCTGATAGTTTCCTTTCACATTGTATATAAGCTTTTTCTCACTCAAATTCTTTATAAAGTTACTTTTTAATGGATGTATAATATTCTTACATATGGGTACCCTCATTTTTGGATATTTGAAGTATTTCAAAAATTTTTATTTTATGGCTGATTGAATATCTGTTTCTAGTTCAAGTTACTACATAAACTAGGGTTATTGACAGAATTACTAGGTCAAATATGTTAATGTTTTAATGCTATTGATAAATATAATATTAAAATTGATTTCCAGAAAGGTTTCAGTATTTTATGAGAGTCTTCCTCTTGTGGCAGTCTCTCCAGCATGGTGTAGTATTACTTTTTGGAAGTCAAAAAGTGACATTTATTTTAATTTTTATTTCTTTGCTCCTTCTGAATTAGAAAGCTTGTTTTCTGTTTGTCAATCTTTTGTATTTATTTTTTGTTCACATTCATTGCCTGTTTGTGTTTTGAGTCTGACATTTTTCTTACCTATTTTATGAGTTCTTATATATTAGGACTATTAACATTTTTCTTATTTATTGTAAGCATTTTCTGTTTATAAATATCTTCCTTATACCTTTTTTTTTTTTAGATTCATCATTTTTTGGATTTTGTGAAACAGATTTATAAGGAGCTTCCAAAAGTAGTGGTATGGTTTTAACATTATTTGAATTATTACTTATATTTATTTATTACTTTCTTATTCCAAAGGTATTTTGGAGCACTTGCATTGGAGGAATAATTGGGGGATGCCAATTATAGAGTGAGGAATGTTTATCGATAGAATCTAGGTTGATAAATCAGTCATTTAAAAAAATAGTTCTTTTGGTTTCATTGTTTAAATTAAATACTTAAATATCTTCTTATTGTAGAAATTTTGCAAAAAAGGACAAGATAAATCCATAATGTTTTGACTTGTAAGCAACCATTGATATTGATGGTTTGTGCTCTTTAAAGATGGTTGTGCTCACAATTACAAAGCCTTTTGGGGAGGTGGTGTATGCTTTTAGCATTTTTCTGCATCATTAAAATTTTTTCTGTTGAAAGAACTCTTCCCAAGCAATGCCAACAATGTAAAAGTGTGTGGACAAGAACAGCAATCTCTCCTTTCCATTTTATTTTCACTTACTAGAAGAATCACTGTTAACAGTTTGGAACATCCAAGATCTTTTTCTGGCAGTCGTAATTTTTAGTGGCCCTATAATGTTTTATGATATACGCATACTTCAGCCATCTCTCTGTTGCTGGTTTTCTCATTTTTCAATTCTTCACTATCACAAATAATGCTTTGGTAAAAATTTATTGCACATAATTGTGTTTGTTTTTTTAAAGAATTTTGTTAAGCTTAAATTTTTTTTTTTAATGAACATATGTTAAAATTAACTTTTAGGTATTTTAAGGATTTTAATCTGCTAATAATGTGTCAAACAAAATTAATTACATTTTGAGTTATCAAATTGTGTCACCTTCCATTTCAGTCAGAGTTTTTCATACGAAGCTGTTTTGTTTAATATGAGCTCCAAACTCCACTGAGAACTAAGGGATGACAGTGAGGTCCTGGCCTTTAAACATGTCTTCTGTTCTTTGCTTCTAGTCCCATCTTTGATCTCTATTTAGGAGACTATTTGAAAAGTTAATTCAAGAGGGACTAGTTCGTAGTTTCTTATCACTGGAGAGATGGGGTCCATTCTCCTTGCCTCATTGAGGTTTAATGTAATCTGACACGCCTTTCATCTTTTCTCAGCCAGGAAGGAGCAAAAAATACTTAGGACAAGTTTTTATTTTCTGTTGTGGAAGGTGGAGAAATGTTGTCTCTGTCATATTGTCTTTTTGGTGTTGAATAGAGTGGATCTCAAGTACTATGTATGGGATTGAGCAAGATACATGTGGGACATTTGGTTTCTTCCACCACATGTGTCAGGGCTGTTTTGTGAAGGAATGTTGTGTATGAGTTTTTAAGGAAAAACCATTTCTCTTGTTCTTATGTAGAACCGCTACTTTGAGAACCCTCAGGTGATCCCTGAGAACACAGTCCCTCCCCCAGAAATGGTTGGTATGATCACAGCAATTGCTGTGAAGGTGAATCCTGAGCGTGAGGACAGTGAGACGAGAACAGTAAGTTTTTCCCGTTGTTTTGCTTTTGTTCTTAACAAAAGTGGCTTTTTAAAATATATAAGTGACTTTTTAAACCGCTTAAGTTTTTTGTTTTCTTTCTTAAATATTTGGAGGCATTTAAGGTGAACAAATGTGTGCATGAGAGAGCATCACTGATTCTGCTGTGCAGCCTCTGAGTGGTGAAAATGAACTCTTGTTTTCATGCAAAGGTTTAAACAGAATTGTAGTGGAAGTCCAGACTCACCTGTTGGAAAGAGCAGCTGACCAGTCTCTGTTCCATCCTTAGTTTTGATATTAATGAGTCCCTTTAAATTACATATAAATTGTAGTTCAGTCCCCGAGAGCCTGGGCTCTGGATGATTCTGATGATAGGAAAGTTCATGAACCTTGTTTTGGCCTTGATTTTTCCTCTCATTATCTGAAAAACCTGTCTGTGGAATTTGTGAAGATAATGCTAGTAATTATCTGCAGGTAATGTATTTGTTATATCTGCCACATAGGTAATGTGTATTGAGCATTTGTTGACTATATTTTTATGATTGAATTAAGAATATCACCTGTATTTGTTTTCTGCAATGGTTTTGCAGAATGTTTTATTAATCCTCACCTGAGCATATTTTTTTCCATTGATCTTTAGAGAGATTGGAAGGAAGAGGGAGAGACATAGAGAGAGAAATCCGTATGAGAGAAACACATGGATTGGTTGCCTCCCCACATGCCCTCATCAGGGCCAAGGATTAAGCCTGCAACCGAGCTACATACCCTTGACCAGAATAAAAATCGGAATCAAACCGAGGATCCTTCAGTCTGTGGGCTGACGCTGTAACTATTGAGCAAAACTGGTTAGGGCTGCAGAATGTTTTAATTTGGGCTAGGATAAACAAGAAACTGCATTTTGAATAAAAATAAAGCTCTCATTCCTTTCTTCTTGAATTACAAATTTGTTTTCTGTTTATGAGCCTTTGTTTTGCTTGTCTGTTCCTATTCATTGCCCATTTGTATGAGTATGACATTTTCCTTACCTGTTTTATGAATTCTTTTATATTAGGAATATTAATTTTTTTCCTTAAGTTTATTGCAAGCATTTTCTGTTTTTAAATATTTTGAATAAAACCAGGTAAATGTGCACTTTTTGCTTTTGCTTTTTTAAAGTAAAATACTAGATACTAATTTAAAATTTTGCTCAGATGGCCCTGGCAGGGTCGCTTGGTCGGAGCATCATCCTGTACACCAGAAAGGTGCAGGTTCTTTCCCTGGATGGGGCACATGCGGGAGGCACCGAGCGATGTTTCTTTCTCTCCCTCTCTCCTCTTTCTAAAAATAAATAAAAACATATCATTTGAGGATTAAAAATTTATATGTAAATTTTTCTCAGATGATTTGAATTTCTAAGTTTTTTTTTTGTTTTTAAAAAAATACATTTTATTGAATTTTTAGAGAGGAAAGGAGAGAGATAGTTAGAAACATAGATAAGAGAGAGACATCGATCAGCTGCCTCCTGCACACCCCCAACTGGGAATGTGCCCGTAACCAAGATACATGCCCTTGACCGGAATCAAACCCGGGACCTTTCAGTCTGCAGGTCGATGCTCTATCCACTGAGCCAAACCAGTTTTGGCTAAATTTCTAAGTTTTGACAGATTTTTCCCAAAGTTATTTACTACAGGTGATTACATTGGAAAATATAAAAACCTATATTAAATCATAGTTCTATATACTTTATTTTAAAAATAGTGTGACTCTTCCCCCACAGATATTGACAAAGGTGTGTCAGTATTTTCTCCTTTTATTTCAGTGGGCAGTGCTCAGTAGTGGGGTACTGACTGGGGCTGTTATAAGATAACCACAGGCCTGCTTATTTTTCTCTTTCAGCATTCCATCATTCCAAGAGGATCTCTTTCTCTGAAAGTATTGGCAGAATTGCCCATTATTGTTGTTTTAATGTATCAGGTATGTTTATTGTTACTAGTTACTTGGGCTTTTGGCTTTTTGTTTTATGATAAAGTTCACACCTAATAATCTGTGGTAAATATATGTGTATGATACACACATCCTAACGCCTGTAGTTTCTTTGGTCTGCCAAATGATTTTACTATGCAGGAAGTGTAAAAGCATGAAAATCTGATGTGTTTGCTTTTAGCTCTACAAACTGAATATCCACAATGTTGTTGCTGAATTTGTGCCTCTGATCATGAATACCATTGCAATTCAAGTATCAGCACAAGCCAGGTGAGAATTCTCCAGACAGTGACAAAGCTGACTGTCACAGGGCTTTGATTCCAAGTAAAAATACACTTGCTGTAATTATTCGTAAGACATAAAATTTTTAAGTGATAAAATTTTGGACAAATTATATTTTTTACTTTTTGAACTTGTATTTCAATGATGATAGTAGTAGTTATTTTACTCCTTATTTAGAAAGATTAGCTAAAGGTATTAAACCTTGGTTTTTGGTGTTTCATAAATTTAGAACTATTATTAGGAATTACTATACTCTAGATTTCTATCTGTGGGGTCTGTAAACCTTTCTCCCCTTAAGCCTTTCTTTGTTCTTGCTGGTCTTTTCAGCATGCGTGCCAGAATGTTCTTTACCCTCTTAATCCCCCGCCCATCACTCTAGGTGAACCATATTCATTCTCTCACTGAAAACTTTTTCTTAAAGTTTAAACATGTCCTCTTAAGACCTTTAGCACTCACTTTCTTTTGGCCTACTTGGCTGAGTCATTTGAGGGCAGGATCTGAGGGTGAATGAGTGTTAACATCCTCTGTGGGCCTAGCATTAGCTCTTATTGAGCAAATGATAGCCTAACACTGTCTACTGGATGAGTGAGTGGCTTTATGGGATACACATTGTAACTGCGATGGAATGGCTTACAGAACTGCTTGCTTTATGCCTCTAAACTCTATATTATTTGGAAATGCATAACAGTTAAGAGTATAACTTGCTGCTGTGTTGTTCTGATCTGTGCAGAAATCAGACTTTTGGGCTCAGGAATTATTATAGACTTTTAATTAATATTAATGTCACCTAAAGAATTAAGAGCTAATATTATGAATTTTATTTATTTCTCATCCAGGCAACATAAGCTTTACAACAAGGAGTTGTATGCTGATTTTATTGCTGCTCAGATTAAAACATTGTCATTTTTAGCTTATATCATCAGAATTTACCAGGTAAGTTCATTTGCTTTAAAAAATACTTTTACTGATTTCAGAGAGGGAGGGAGAGGGAGACAGAAACATTAGTGACGTGAAAGAATCATTGATCAGCTGACTCCTGCAGGTCCCCACTGGGGATCAAGCCTGCACCCTTGGGCATGTGCCTTGACCAGGAATTGCACCATGACCTCCTGGTGCATAGGTGGATGCTCAACCACTGAGCCACACCAGCCGGGCATGACTTTTTTTAGTTAGGTTTCCTGAGCTATAATTTACATACAATAAAGTTCACCTTTTATAGGTAAACAGTTCTATTAATTGATAAATGCATATAGTTGCTAACCACCAACACATCAAAATACAGAATATTCCCATCACCCCCTCAAAATTTCTTTGTACATTTGTAGTCCACTTTCTTCTCCCACTTTCAGGCTCTATCAAGCACTAAAAATGGGGCTTTTGGTTTTAAAAATTTTAGTTACGTACCCTTGATATTTTGGTCAGCTTGAGTCACTATGGTGAGTTGCCTTGCTAAAACACCTCAAAAAGAGATTGTGATTAGAACTTATTCTGAGTTGATTAAACATGTTTTTGGTGTTATTCAGAACTTAGCTTAATGGGATGACATAGTAAAGAGTTTGTTTACTTTTTAAATTTCAATATTTCTCCCTCATTATAGCATATATTCTCTCTTGAAAGTAGGGAAGACACAGAAAAATACAAAAAAAAAAAGATGTCTACAAACCCCTTATGTGAAATATACTGCTATTTATGTTTCTAATCATCCTTCTAGTATGGCAGTTTGCACACACAACTATTAATAATACTTGTTTATTAGATCTGTTGCTTCCTGGGGGGTTCTTTGAGCCAAGTTAAGTTTTACTGAATTTTCTAAAAAAGTTTATAAGTTTTGCATTTTTCTTTTTTTTTTAAAAAAAGTATTTTATTGACTTTTTTACTGAGCGGAAGGGAGAGGGATAGAGAGTTAGAAACATTGATGAGAGAGAAACATTGATCAGCTGCCTCCTACACACCCCCTACTGGGGATGTGCTGACAACCAAGGTACATGCCCTTGACCAGAATCGAACCTGGGGCCCTACACTCCATAGGCCGATGCTCTATCCACTGAGCCAAACTGGTTAGGGCAATTTTGGGTTTTCTTATTTCCCGCCAGTCAATGTAATTGTGTTGTTTTCCTCTTACTTTTACAGGAGTTGGTAACTAAGTATTCTCAGCAAATGGTAAAAGGAATGTTACAGTTACTTTCAAATTGCCCAGCAGAGACTGCACACCTCAGAAAGGAGCTTCTGATTGCTGCAAAGCACATCCTCACGACAGAGCTAAGAAACCGTATGTCTTTTGTCTAGAATTCTGACATGAGTGCTGTCCACATCTTTGGGGGTGGAACTCTGCTGACATTCCATTGTTGTTTTTACATTAAGAGTTTGTTAAGGGAACTTACATAGGAGGTGTGTCTTGGGCAGCAGAAGGCTACATGGATATCCTTCTCCTGATATTTCCTTGTTGTGGGAGTCTTTAGCTCACTCCAATGCTTACATATTTTAGATTCAAATTGTCCTTTTCTTATTGCTGTCTTGAGTTTATTCTTACCCCTTCTTTCTCTGTCTCTCTGCCTCCCTCTCCCTCTCCCCCTGAGCCTGCCACCAGTTCCTCTCTTTGTCTTGTCAACAATCTCATAATGAATGTGATGATAACCTCAGCATTGCTTACTTATGTTCCGAGTCTTACTTGGTACTTTTTTGCTTTTCACCTTCATATCTTTAGAAATTGCAAATAGCCATGTGCTCTCAGACTTTACAGTATGAGAAGGAAACAATGATTTCTTTCTCTAAGCTTGAAATAATGATGGGTTCTGTTTCAGTGCACAAGACTGATACTTGCTTTTTGCTAATCTGATAATTATACTTTTTCTATCAGTTATTGAACTTAATTTGTAAATACTTTTTATATTTAAAATATTAGGTTGAAGTTGCATCCTAATTGTTTTGTTATGATAGTCATTTCTCCCAGTACCTTTTTCAATATTAAATGCTTTATATGCTTGTAAATTAAAGCATGGGTTAAACTGAGTTTGGGCTTCCTTATATAGTTTCTAAGCATGAAAAGAAGGGTACAGTTTGAGTGCTTACACTTGAATTAACACAGTAAAGCTCAGATATTTTTGTGTAATTAAAATACAGATTGTAGTGTGCCTCTTGTATGTAGATATCACTGAACGGAAGATAGACTCAAACATTATTTTGAAATGTAACACATAGAAAAGTGCACCAAGAATAATGTATGATTTCACCAGAAGTTATGGAACAAACATAAGTGCAAGCATCACCCAGGTTGAGAACTTGAGCATTGCCAGTGCTCACAGCCCACTTGCCCTTAGAGCCGACTGCCAATGGCACTTGTCTGGTGGCAGCTTCCTTTGCTTTTTGCCTTTCCTAGGTGTTCATCTCTGAATATCAAAATAGAATAATTTTATTTTCTACTTACTTTTATTTTAAAAATAAAAACATTTTAATTGATTTTGAGAGAGAGGGAGATTATATATATATCAATGTGAGAGGAACATTGATTGGTTGCCTCCTGTACACACCCCAGCTAGGATCAAACCTGCCACCTGGGTATGCCCTGACCGGGAATTGAACCAGTGACCTTTTGGTGCATAGGATGGTGCTCAACCAGCTGAACCATTTCAGCCAAGGCAAAATAGAAGAATTTTAAAAGAAACATTTTAAATCTACTTAAGTTACTGGGTTGTGCCTTGAGAACCATTCTCACAGTAACTTATGATATTCCTGCCATTTAAGTAAAAGGGTTTTGGAGGTGCATCTGGGGAGTTTTGTAGCAAAACTTGTTGAAGTGCTGATGGATTAAAACTCCTCATGCTTTCTGTCACGCACAGCCAGGTACTCTGAGGTCACACGGCCAGGTTTCAGACTATGGAGCCTGTTCCACAAAGATCAGTGGGCTCCCAAGACGCTACTCTCCAGGGATTGATCACGTTAGCCTTGTTGAATTCAGCTTTTAGGATGCTTTATCTTAAAGCCCTTAGTAGCTCCTGGAGTTAAATAGGTGATAGCATCACGTCTCAAAAAAGATTTTATTAGAAGAAACATTGAAAGAATCTTGTTAAATATTTAACCACATTGTTATAAAATGAAAAAAAATGTATGTACACAGTTAAATTTTACACATCCACTAACATTTTCACATAGCCTTAATTTTTTGGCATTTCAGATGATATCAAATGGTAACACATTTGCTCTAATTCTGAAGAGCAGTAGTTTTAGAAAACCGGATGGTTTAGCAAAGTTACCCATTTCCCCAGAGATTCTGGTTCTTGATGGGGGGTGTGTGTGTGTAGATCTGGAAAAAGATGCTGTGCGACTTAATTTTCTATTCCTTTTCCTTGAACTCATCCCCTAGCCAGCCCTCCAGCATGAGACCATCTTTGAGCCCTCCACTCTGTGTCCTTTGCATCTTTCCCTCTGTGCCCTTCCTCTTGGCCACGACACTGAGGACTGTCCAAGGATGTTCCTTGGACCTGGGGGAGGGACGCCCTGTGCTGCGTGCTTTGTCATTAATAGGAGATGTGCACTGTGTCTTGCCAATGTACAGATTTCTGCTATATCTTTGACTCTCAGTTGTTTGCTGGTGAAGAATGTATTTTATTTATTTTTATTATTATTTTTTTACAGTGACTTTCTCCCCAAGAATGTACTTTTTTTTTTTTTTTTTTTTTGCTTATTGAACTGGCCATAATGTCAGGCTTGCAGGGAGAGGGAGAAGGGTTGGTGATGGTTCTCTGCAGGCCTGGAGGGACAGAGGAACCCCCTCAGTTTCTAGTTCATTTCATCCAGGGAGTTGGGACCCCTAAACCCATTTCTTTGAGAACACTAAAATTTCCCAGATCTTTGTCATTTATTATTTCTCCACGATGACTAACCACAAATGTTTAAGACGGGCGACTCCAGGGGCATTTAGAAAATACTGCCCCCTTCTCAGGCAGGTTTCAGTTGATGGTGGCAGCTTTTAAGGACAAAAAACACTCCAGTGAAGTGTTGGGGGCGAGTTCTCTCCAGGGGGGTGGATATGAAGGTCGTGTTCTTGGTCTATTCTGACACTGAATATGGTTCTGACAGCAGATGGCTCACACAGCTCAGTAAAACCAGTGTGACTAAAACACAGTGTGCGTGCTTTCCTCTTCACCCTTTTTAAAATCTGGATTGCTAATTGACTACAGGTTGGCTACTATGAAAGTACTGTTCTGTAAGTGTAATTGGTTTAGTTGGTGATGTATGCAATGGGTGGTTTGTGTTCTAGAGTTCATTCCTTGCATGGACAAGCTGTTTGATGAATCCATATTGATTGGTTCGGGATATACTGCTCGAGAGACTCTCAGGTATGAAATAAAACCCACGATACCAGCTGATGAAGGGCGAGGGGTGGTGATTCCTGGCACTTTATGCTATGAGCGTTTCAGCGAACACTGGCTGTTGGGCCCTCACTCTCATTGAGTTTAGAATTGCAGGAGTTTTTAAATGCCTTTAGTTGCTTTTTGTGCTTTAGCTTAAAGGGAAAAATCAGAGTAGTCATTTAGATTTTAATGTAGGTATAACTTTATCTGACTAGCATTCTTTTTTTAAATATATTTTTTATTTTTGCTTCCTATATAATAATGAATCTTTTCACTAAAACGAGTATTTTACAACCTACCGAGAAGAAAGAAGGGAAGAAAACTTTTTGGTCTTGCATAAGGAGCTCAAATAACACAATAATATTTTGATGTTATTTCCTTCTAGTTTTTATTTTTTGCATTTTATAAGTCAAATTAGTTCCCATTCAGGAACCTGTATGGAACCTGTTCCACAAAGTAATCATAACTGGTTTCCTCCATCTGGAAATGTCCTTAGCTTTTTGCCCCAAGGCTGCTTTTTGACCTTAAGGTCTCAGTGTCAATGTCACCTCAAAGGGACTTTGTTGGGCATTTTACCTTAGAGTGGTTTTCCCACCTGTCTTTCTTACAGTGCTCTTTTCACATCTCCCAAGCACTAATCATGTTATACACTTTATTTCTTTACTTGAGTATTTCCCTTGCTGAAAGTAAGCTGCTATTTATTTTGGTCACTGTGGTATCCCTGGTATCTAGCCCAATGTCTGGCAGGTGCCCAATTGTTTAGTGAGTGGAAGCACTTTATAATCCAGACATTTGTATCTCTATAAAAAGGCGCCTGTACCGGGCAGGTTTACAGTTCTTATGGAAAGTAATATAATAATTAATAAATCATAATGCAAAATAAACTGTTTTACATTCTTGCAACTATAAACCTATTTTTGCCCTGCCCTGTATATAAGGTATTAATTGATGCATACTATTTATCTTTGAGCAACAAAGTCCATTCATGCGTGACTGAGCTCTTGTTAATTCTGTGTGCTAGTGTTAGTATGACATGCATGAACTTGGAAAGTAAAGCTATAAGCACCAAGATTAGAGTGTCAGACATGTCGCTGGGGAAACTGGAACGCTGCAGAGTGCCGTCCCAGTGGTGGTGTTCCTGGGCAGGTAGTGGTCGGAAGGGAGGCTTGCAGATGTGGTCCAGTGGGGATGTTGAGATGCACACTAGCAGAGGTCTCTTCCCACAGGCCCCTCGCCTACAGCACTCTGGCCGACCTCGTGCACCACGTGCGTCAGCACCTGCCCCTCAGTGACCTCTCCCTCGCCGTCCAACTCTTTGCCAAGAACATCGATGACGAGTCCTTGCCCAGCAGCATCCAGACCATGTCCTGCAAGCTCCTGCTGAACCTGGTGGACTGCATCCGCTCCAAGAGCGAACAGGAGAGCGGCAACGGGAGGGATGTCCTGATGCGGATGCTGGAGGTACCAGCTCTCCAGATCGGTCCCCATGCTCTTCACTCCCACTTGCTGCTCAACTTGGACCAGTGCTTTGCCAAGTGTGACCATAGGCGTTTGATTACTTTGGTTTAAATCCCTGCTCTCCCATTAACTAGTCGTGTGTGTGAGTGGGAGGCTGAACTTTTTCTAACCAGGATACTCACTGTCTGTTGTATAGGATTGCTATGAGAGACAATAAAATAACACATGAGACCTCTTAGTACAGCACCTGGCAAGGGTCCTGAGTCACCATAGAGCAGAGTGCTCAGATAGCTGTGAGCAAGCATCTCTGGCGAGGTGCCCAATTGGGGATGTGGGTGAGGGGTAAAGTGTGATGCCTGCAGCCAGCGGGCAGTTGTATGGACCATGGAGCAGTGTTCGTCCTGCCTGTCCGGCCGGTCACCAGCTGTCCTGAGCGGGTTCTTCAAGGGTGCAGTGGAGATAGTGATACATCGACAGTTACTGGAGAGGAAAGATAGCATACTCCCTTTTTTTAATGCAAAGCAGAATGATTTCAGCAGATGGTTTCAGAGAGAGTTTCTTATCCTGTCTTCTGATAGGGTTGTGGGCCATTTTAAAAGTAATGATTTTTGTCTTACCTCTCCTCTTTCTCATCCTGTTAGGTTTTTGTTCTCAAATTCCACACCATTGCTCGCTATCAGCTCTCCGCCATTTTTAAGAAGTGCAAGCCTCAGTCAGAACTCGGAGCCGTGGAAGCAGCTCTGCCGGGAGTGCCCGCTGCCCCCACAGCCCCGGGCCCTGCCCCATCCCCAGCCCCCGTTCCCACCCCAGCCCCGGCCCCTCCTCCCCCCCCTCCCCCTGCCACCCCTGTGACCCCAGCCCCTATGCCTTCCTTTGAGAAGCAAGGAGAGAAGGACAAGGAGGACAAGCAGACGTTTCAAGTTACAGATTGCCGAAGTTTGGTGAAAACCTTGGTCTGTGGTGTCAAGACAATCACGTGGGGCATAACGTCCTGTAAAGCGCCTGGTGGTAACTATGCTCTTGAGTTATTTAGATGAACAATGTTTTACAGAATGGGTTTTATTCACGTTGACTTATTATACTCTCTCTTTTCCAGAAGCTCAGTTCATTCCTAACAAGCAGTTACAGCCCAAAGAAACTCAGATTTACATAAAACTTGTGAAATATGCGATGCAGGCTTTAGATATTTATCAGGTAAGGCAGTGCCCTTAAGCCAGGCTATTGAGTATGGAAATTACCCCTTAGAATTAGATATGTTAGTGATGGAACAGATTTTGAGAGTTCTGTTATTTTTGGATCGTCTACAGTATTTTTACACCCAAGTTGCTTTTGTTCTGTAGCACAGCATTGTGATTATGGTGAGACTTCTTATTTATAAGTGTCAGTGGGTGTATTTTGGGGGGAGGAGGTGTAAATGGAATGTAATAGAAATAAGATTTAGGTTTACTAAATTTGTTCCTTTTTGGAACTCCTAAGAAAATTGTGGGTTTTTGTGTGTTTGTTTGTTTTTATGACTTAAATATATATACCGTATTTGCCGGCGTATAAGACGATTTTTTGGCCCTGAAAAATACGTATTTGCCGGCGTATAAGACGATTGGGCATATAAGACGACCCCCTAAAATTTCCACTAAAAATACAGAGTTTGTTATATACTCGCTGTATAAGACTACCCCCCACTTGGAGGCATATTTTTCAGGGCCAAAAAGTCGTCTTATACGCCGGCAAATACAGTATATATATTTATATATATTATTGATTTTTTTTTTTTTACAGAGAGGAAGGGAGAAGAATAGAGAGTTAGAAACATCGATAAGAGAGAGACATCAATCAGCTGCCTCCTGCACACCCCCCACTGGGGATGTGCCCGCCACCAAGGTACATGCCCTTGACCAGAATCGAACCTGGGATCCGTCAGTTCGTAGGCCGATGCTCTATCCACTGAGTCAAACCAGTTTCAGCTTAAATGACTTTCTAGTCCTGGGTGGGTTGGAGTGTTGTTCATACACTTAAAAAGGTTGTGGGTCCCCAGTTGGGGCATGTATGGGAGGCAACTGATCAATGTTTCTCTCTCCCTCTCCCTCTCCTTCCTCTCTCTCTTTAAAATCAATAAAAACATCCTCGGATGAAGGTTAAAAAATTATTTTCTAGAATTAAACTAAGAATAGAGAATGAAAGATTTCAAGGGGGTATTTATTATCTAATTCAATGCTCTGTTTTAAATATGCAGCTGGTCTGATTAGGTGATGGAATATATTCAGAGACCTTTGATTTTAATGCCCATGGTTTGTTTTTTTTCTATGCTAGGTTCAGATAGCAGGAAATGGACAAACATACATTCGAGTAGCAAACTGCCAGACTGTAAGAATGAAGGAAGAGAAGGAGGTGTTGGAACACTTTGCTGGTGTGTTCACAATGATGAATCCCTTAACATTTAAAGAAATATTTCAAACTACAGTCCCTTATATGGTGGAAAGAATCTCAAAGAATTATGCTCTTCAGGTATAAAACTCCTTTCTTATATTCTTTCAACATACATGAATTCTTGGTACTCTGTTTATTTGGAGGGTTTTCTAAGTACTGTGTGTAAGAATGTGCTTTTAGAGCAAAATTTAGAGAAATATAAAATCCCCCCCCCCCCCCAAAAAAAAAAATCTCAAGATGCTTTGGACCAGTTTTCATTAGTAGAAATTCAATATGTGTTAGGTGTAGGCTCTTGGTGTTTGATGGTAAGGATAGAATAACAGATTAAGTACTTGAACTGTTCCACTCAAGGCTCAGTAAATGTTTCATTTTTTTCTTTTGGTGAGTAATTTCTTGGGGTGTCTGATTTTATGTTTTTGAAAATATTTCTCTTAAAACTGCTTTGGGGAAGGATTTATTTTTTGTCACCCCTTTTTCTTGTTTTGATAGATTGTTGCCAATTCCTTCTTGGCAAATCCTACTACCTCTGCTCTGTTTGCTACAATTCTGGTGGAATATCTCCTTGATCGCCTGCCAGAAATGGGCTCCAACGTGGAGCTCTCCAACCTGTACCTCAAGCTGTTTAAGTTGGTCTTTGGCTCAGTCTCCCTCTTTGCAGCTGAAAATGAACAAATGCTAAAGGTAAAGCTTATTTGGATTCAAGTAGTACTTTGTTTTAGGGTTTGTTATTACTTAAGTCTTGTTTTCACTTTTGAAAAAAAACTGGAATGGCTCTTTTTATATTTGAGTTAAAATATTTGCAACAAATAAGGGCCAAGTATGGAAAACATTACATTTAATTATAAGGAGAGCTTAATTTATCTGGTGACTTAAAATGAAAATTTCACAACTGCTATGGTAGGCAGTTGGTTATCATTAAGATTGCTGCCATTAGTTTTCTTTTTTAAATTCAGTTTCTTTTTTTGGTTTACACAAGTAAAATCAGAAGCTCATTATCCTTATTTTTAAAATTAAGTGATGCAAAAGATTATAGAAGGGAAAAATGTCTTCACTTACCTCTCAAATCTGATGAAATATATCAGCCATTTTCCACTTTAACTTTTTGTGTGTTCATATTTTCTGTGGCAGTAAATAAACATCCCTGAATGGAATGTTTAGATCAAGAATTCTAACAATTTGTGTTCCTTAATTTAGATAATCTTGGAGGAATGTTTATAGATGACTAATCTTATATAATTTGATCTTATCAATTGTTTTTATCTAGAAAAGGGATAGAAACAAACTTTTGGTTAAGTCACCCTTTAAAAGTGGCAGATGACTACAAAAACCTTGTAAACATTCACTTCCATTTAGGGCAAAATTTTAATCCTATAGAAAGTTGAATGTTATCATCAGTTGAGTCTGAAGAGAGATGGGGAAAATTTGAAGCTGTAAATAAGATCCTTTTTTTTTCTAGAGTAAAAGTACAGATAGTGATAAAAAGCCGCAGTAATCTGTGCTTTTATGTGATGGTTTTCTTAGTCTTTTTCAGTTACATAGTAATATGTTACCAATCTTAACATTACTTTTCTGTCACTATGGAACAAAAATACTTGATTTAAAAAAAGTACTTAATTGTAATGTGTCCAAGTAACTTGGTATGGTCAAATAATTTAATTTTTGCTGACATTAGATATAACTATACAGAATGACAACAAAAACAAAACTTAATGGGGGGAAAAAGACTAGGGAAGATGTTGAAGAAAAATTTTTTTTTTTAAAAATATTTTATTGATTTTTTACAGAGAGGAAGAGAGAGGGCTAGAGAGGTAGAAACATCGATGAGAGAGAAACATCGACCAGCTGCCTCCTGCACGCCCCCTACTGGGGATGTGCCCGCAACCAAGGTACATGCCCTTGACCGGAATCGAACCTGGGACCTTTCAGTCCGCAGGCCGATGCTCTATCCACTGAGCCAAACCGGTTCGGCTGAAGAAAAATTTTGAAATCACAAATTCATAAGACTTTTTGTGATTTCAAAATTAGAGAAATTTATTCTGTAAAATAAATATGCCATATACAGTAACAAGTTTGGAATTGATTTAGTGATTATACCAACAGTTTATAGTTCATTTTAAATATACCTGCAAGAAAGTATCATGTTAAATTTAATCTGTCACATGTCAAAACTAGGATTTGAAGTACACAATAAAAACCCCATTCTGGCTTAAAATGTTAACTGAAGGTATTGTAAGCTCATAGAGTGCTTTTTTATTAAAGAAATACCCATTTTCCGATCAAGTCTTCCAAAACCTTATAAGTGTCTTTTGAAGCTCTCCCAAACTTTACGTATTTGATTGATAGGCAAGTTTAGTTTCTTTAGATTACTTGTTGCATTTAGATTGTCATAGGAAACAGGCTTCTTTCATCTTGTTTGATTATTTAGTCTTATACAGGAATGACTATATTCATGAGAACTACAGAGCTGACAGATAGGAACCTATTAAATGCTGCTTTCACACTCAAACTGGTGGGAGCCAACATATATTTTAAGAGAAATTAATATGAGTCAAATAAAAGTTGGCAACTTCTTGTTTGGTTTTTCAACAAATTTATAAGAATGACCTTCCGTTCCCCTCTGATTGCAGTGAATGTTTAGCACAGTTCTTGAGGATGTGGATGCGCCTCATTTAGAGCCTACTAACCTACCTTTTCTTTATCCTGCAGCCCCACCTGCACAAGATTGTGAACAGCTCCATGGAGCTCGCACAGACTGCCAAAGAGCCCTACAACTACTTCCTGCTGCTTCGGGCCCTGTTCCGCTCTATTGGGGGTGGTAGCCATGATCTCCTGTATCAGGAGTTTTTGCCTCTTCTTCCAAACCTCTTGCAAGGTCAGAGCAATGATTTTGGTTGATTTTTAGCCTTGTGTGCGTGCCTGTCTGGCTGCCCTTGGTTGTTGGGGTTCATCCTCTGTACCCATTGAAGTCATGGTGAGGAGATAATGTATGTCCCCCATAGAGAGGGAGAAGGCGAGGGAGAGAGAATGAGAATGAGGCCCTTCAGTCCCTGTGTTCACTCTCTAAAGTCAGTAGGACTTTGAAAGGAGCGCTCCCCTCCCCATTCAGTTCTGGTTTCTTTCTCTACACTCAGAGTTGAGTGAGAGTTGGAAGGTTTTCGTTTCCTCAGTTAGGACTTGGTTGTATTTTTATAGCATTTGGTAAGCAAGTCTAGAAAGTTTCTTGCGGTTTTGTAAGATCAGGAATCCCTAGATTTGAAAGAGAATCAGAATAAGAAGGTAAAATTAGTTATAAAGCTGATTTATAAGTTGATGTTTTTATTTAGTTGCTAATTTACACAACCAGAATTCAATAATCTAATATATAAAAGGCTAAGTGACCATCTGACTGGCTGGTAGGTATGAAGCGCACTGACCACCAGGGGGCAGACGCTCAATGCAGCAACTTTGCAGAGTGCCCTCTCACACTCTGGGACCCCTCAGGGGATGTCAGAGAGCCAGTTTCAGCCTGATCCGCACAGGCCAGGTTCCCACAGCCAGGCTCTACCTGCTGGAGGGACACCCACTCACTCCATAGTCACCCTTCGAGCCTCAGTGCTGCCCCAGGTGCAGCTGGCCAGGGAGGGACTGCAGGAGATTGGCTCCAGGGCGTGTCCAGCTCCTCTGGCCAACTCCCACCCCACTGGCCACCTCCTAATTAATTTCCTTTCAGTGTGCATGAATCCGTGCACCATGTCACTAGTTCCTATATAATTAGAAATACTTTCAAAAGATAAAGCTAAGAAGGCTCTATCTTGAGTTCATCTAATGTTTATGAGTGTGAACTGATTAGAAACACTATCCTAGGAATTTGTATTTTTGTAAGTGTGTAAGTATGAGCTCCAGGCATCTTAGCAAGGATTAACTCTATATTTTCTTTGCAAATTCTTTAAAGAGAAGCCATTTACAACATTGTATAAACAGAAGTTGACTGGGAAATACGTATTTGGATATTGAATGTAACATGGTCATAAGTCCACCAGGCGAGTTGCTTGACTATAATCAGGCCCCTTTGTTCGTATTTAAACCCATCTCTGGTCAATCCTGAGTCTTCTGCTCTGATCAGTCTGATTTCTTCCTGCACACTCCCTGCTGTCCCCAAGCATCTCTCCCTACCCTGTTTGTTCATGTGGATCTCCTTCTGGGGACTTGCCCTCTTTTTATCCTCCTCCCCCTCTCCTATGATGCCTTCCCTGTCAACTCTTCACTGAGCTCTCTTCAACCTGCAGTACCTCCATGCGCCGTGTGTTGGGTTTGTTGAGTCTCTTTCTAGCTTGCCTCTAAGTGCTCTGAGCCAGTCTTGGCCTGACTTGTGTCAGCTAGGAACGAGCTCAGTAAATACTTTTTTTCCCTCATGGAGAGTGGGGAGGTTGATTTTATAAGAAGGAGGCTCCTCCCTATAAGAAACAAAAGTGGATTTTTGGAAAAATATTTATATTTTAGAGCATAAACATCAACTGACCTATTGGAATCTTGAGATGAATGTGTCATATCAGAAGTCTGTGTCTTTAGATTTGGCTTATTAATAGTGTAACATTTTTAAAAGGTTGATGTGTAATATATTACAAGAACATAATATAATTATAACTTAGTATATAATAATTATATGCAACTTGTTGTTGCTACTATGACTGGCACAGACAAAGGGGATTGTGGATGCAGTTAAGAATAGGGTTAGCTAATTAATACAGTAGCTTATAAGGCATAATAAGTCTTCCTATCATCATGGTGATGTATATAATAAGTGTATCAGTTATATTGTACAGTTAACTTTGGCCTGTGTCTGGATGGTAACTTCACCTCTGACTGTCCCACTCCATTATTAGGGCTGAACATGCTGCAGAGCGGCCTGCATAAGCAGCACATGAAGGACCTGTTCGTGGAGCTGTGTCTCACGGTGCCTGTACGACTGAGCTCTCTGTTGCCGTATTTGCCCATGTTAATGGATCCCTTAGTGTCTGCTCTCAATGGCTCTCAGACGTTGGTCAGCCAAGGCCTGAGGACTCTAGAGTTGTGTGTGGACAACTTACAGCCCGATTTCCTGTATGACCACATTCAGCCAGTACGCGCGGAGCTCATGCAGGTAAGTCTGGTTTTCCTGTGTCAGCGGAGGGCGCTAGGTGCTCACGGTAGTTCTTACTGAAGAGTTAGGCAGCGACAGGCCTCTGTTCAGCTCTCCATGCTCTGCGGTGGACTGTCTGCAGGATGAAGTGAAGTTTTCAACTTACTTTGTGCACCTTCTGGCTTATGACAATATGTAAAGAAATACTATAAGTATTGAGTGACTGCAGTACTGCCCTTTTTTTTGGAGGCTTTTACAGGTGTCATGTTCATTTACAAAGGCAGCTGTTATGGTCACTGTTGCTTCCAGGAGATCCTTTCTTTATTTAATCTTGAGCTACACAGTACAGAGATGCAGATTATTAAGGGGGGAAAGCATAGCTGTCTGCAATCATTTTATAGGTAGACTAGAGTCCTGGTACGTGCAATTCATGTACTTGGGGGGTTTCCTCAGCGTGGGCCTGCGCCCTCTCACAGTCCAGAGCCCTCCGGGGATGTGTGACTGATGGCTTAGGCCTGCTCTTCTGCCATGGAGGCAGGAGAGGCTCCCGCCACCACCAATGCACTTGCCAGCTGTGAGCCCGGCTTCTGGCTGAGTGGAGCGCCCCCTGTGGGAGCAGACTGACCACCAGGGGGCAGCTCCTGCATTGAGCGTCTGTCCTCTGGTGCATGTCATAGCAACCCGTCATTCCACCATTTGGTCAATTTACATATTAGCCTTTTATTATATAGGATATTTTTAACAATCTTAAAATTTTTTAATGTAACTGATTTGTTTTTAGAGAGAGGAAGGGAGAGAGAGAAAAAGAGAAAGAGAGAGAGAGAGAGAGAGAGAGAGAGAGAGAAACAGAAACAGAAACATCGATTAGTTTCCTTCTACATGTGCCCTGACCAGGGATCAAACCTGAAATTTGGATATGTACCCTGATCAGGAATGAACCCACAATCTTTCGGTGTATGGTTGACACGCCAACCAACTGAGTCACACTGACCAGGCAACATTTTGTATTTTTGTTCATTAGAGTTCATATGTCAGATACTAGGTTTTTCCTTCATGTTTTGCTGCTGTTACTGATTTTTTGTTTTGTTTTGTTTTTTGTTACTGATTTTTAATGTGGTTGGTAATTGTTAGAGGTTTAGGCTAACTGTTACCGTATTTGCCGGCGTATAAGATGATTTTTTGGCCCTGAAAAATATGCCTCCAAGTGGGGGGTAGTCTTATATGGCGAGTATATAACAAACTCTGTATCTTTAGTGGAAATTTTAGGGGATCGTCTTATACGCCCAGTCGTCTTATACGCCGGCAAATACGTATTTTTCAGGGCCAAAAAATCGTCTTATACGCCGGCAAATACGGTATTTACTCATGTGCCCCATTAGCACAGAGTATTTGACCCCACACTGTGGTCAGAATTCTGACAGCTTTATATGATGGGGACTCAGTAACCCCTAAAGGACAGAAGTCTGGGCAGAATAGATTGGAGATGCAGCTTGGAAGAACTGACCTGAGCGTGGGCAAGCACCATGTGGGAGGAGGAGGTAGGGAGGGGTTCTCCAGCCTATTGCCATTCTGTGAGGCCGACAGCCTTAGGGAGAGAAGGGTCCAGCCTGCTTTTTGAGGCGTAGTAACCTATCCACAAGTCAACTGGGATAAGCTCCATCATCCAGCTAAGTCTACATGAGTATTTGGAGATCAGAAGCACAAAAGCACTCATTTCCACTGCCTGCCCCTCCTGGGGAGTAAAGCCGAGGTCACTTATGAAGAGAAGTGAGCATTAGGTGGGCCAGGTAGAAGGGATAGAGGAAAGGGGACTAGACAACACCTCTTAGCAGTCCTTAAGGGAGAAACCTCATTGGAGCTACAGGTACATAAGAGATATTGGAATTTTGCTTTAGAGGGAAGTACCAAGATTTTTTGTTGATTGTTGCTTGACACTAATATTGGGCATTGTTTCAGAAGATGATTTAAGAAATAGACTTGAATAATGAGCTATGATAATGTAGCTGGGAAAATGGAAAATGGACAGTTTTGGCAAACAGTTGAGTGTGTGTGTACAAGGTACACATTATTTGTTCTTCCTATAATGCAGGTCCCAACATGATCCACATTTTCCCCCTTTGCCATCCTTCCTAATGTATGAGATATTTTAAATATATGATTTGATTTACATATCATGTTTTGAAGTTATAAAACCTAATAGAAGTAAAAATCTGAGAACTTGCCATCTAACCTCAGGGTGAGAACTTTCCAGTAAACCACATTTCTCTCTATGTTCCTCCCAATCCCATTTTGTAAAGATGCCTAAGCTATATATTGCTTAGTTTTCTTGCTTTTGAGTTCTGCAGTATTTACTATATGCTACCATTTGTGCTTCAGGAGCATGGAAGAATGTTTATATTTGTCTATGCATTTTGTAAAGACAAACTTTTTCTGGGAGAATGCATAAGATCAATAACATTGGTTTCCCCTAAGAAGGGGAATTTGTGTGTTTGAGGGAAAGAGAAGGGATACATTTTGCTGTACAGTCTTTTATAACTTTTGGGTTTTTAATTTATGAGCCATGTGAATGCATTACCTTGAAAGGATTTTAATGAAAGTGTGTTGATTTTTAGGCTTTATGGCGCACTTTACGTAATCCTGCTGATAGCATTTCTCATGTAGCCTATCGTGTACTTGGTAAATTTGGTGGCAGTAACCGGAAGATGTTAAAGGAATCTCAGAAGCTGCACTATGTTTTGACTGAAGTTCAAGGCCCCAGTATTACAGTGGAGTTTTCCGATTGTAAAGCATCTCTTCAGCTTCCAATGGAGAAGGTAAATTTGGAAGTCTCTGGGAGCTTCTTAATCTTATAATAAAAGCCTAATATGCTAAGTGTCCAGTCATTCAGTCGACCAATCAATCACAGCGTAATATGCTAATGGATGCGAAGGCTGCTCAATTGCTCGCTATGTTGTGCACTGACCACCAGGGGGCAGACAGTTGACCAGTTGCTATAAATGTGCACTGACCACCAGGTGGCAGACACTCTGGTAGGTTAGCTTGCTGTTGGGGTCTGGCTGATTGGGACTAAGTGAGAAGGGCAGGATACTCCCTGGGTCCCTCCTGTGGTCCCTCCCCGACTGGCCAACCTCCTGTGTCCCTCCCTGGCCCCGATCATGCACCGGTGGTGTCCCTCGGCCTGGCCTACGCCCTCTCACAATTCTGGGCTGAGGGACGGCACTCCATATCCCCACAGTGCACGAATTTTTTGCACTGGGCCTCTAGTGTTACTGGAAGTTTATTTTTAAGAATTCCTATTTGAAAATATGTGAATGAAATGTACTCTTTTTGTGAGGGAATTTCTAACTTGAAGAAGAACGAGATTTATTTGGAGACCAGATAGGTGGGTGAGGGAGCTTTCATACCACCAGGAGCCAGTGGAGGGGTGTTACCCCTGAGGCTTTGGACTCTGGAGCAGGTCTATCTTTCCTGAGGGATCAGAAGGTGATGCCCTGCCCACCTGTCCCTGGAACTTAGTGTTTTGTTTTTAAAAAAAATATTTTTATTGATTTCAGAGAGAGGGATAGAAACATCAATGATGAGAGAGAATCATTGACAGGTGGCCTCCTACATTCCCCCTACTGGGTATGTGGCCTGACTGGGAATTGAATCCACCACCTTTTGGTGTAAGGGATGATGTGCCTTCAAATGAGCCACACCAGCGAGGGTGAGAGAAAAGAGGTTTTGAAGATAGGCTTCCACGGTCCTCCTGGACCTCTATGGAAACCTTATGGGCTTGTGGAGCCCTTTCCCAGCAGGCAGCATCCTCAGGGCCATGGCATGTCCGGTGAGCCAACCCCAGGGCCAGTACATTTCCATTAAAACAGTCATTTATTTTTTTTCAGTGGGTAATTGGCTCATAGCTTACATTGATTCTTAAAAATAAAATTTCTAAAGTTATCCTCACATGATGTATTGCCTGTTAATGACCAGATTAGAGGCAGTAGGAGAAACAACAGTTCTGCTGTGCCCCAGAAGACTCAGACACACGTCTGGGGGGATGTGGTGAGAAGCTGTATCACACTGAGTGGCCTGTGTGCTTTGTCGCCTGGAGGAGTACAGGGCTCTGTCCCTGTCGGCTCCTTTTCTGGCTCCTCACACAGAGCCTGGATAAATGGTTAATCTTTGATACAGATTAGTTCTTTGGTATATATATAATCATTAAGTTAATATCTTAGCTGTTAAAGGCTTCAAATTATTTTTCTGTGTGATTGTGCCTCCCCTGCTTGTCTGGTCAATTTCATTGAAATGAAAAGGATAAAAATGTGAATGTAGCTATATAGGTGTTCTGAAAAAAAGATGTAAACTTTTTTCTCTTTTAAAGAGGAATTTAGTGAAAACTTAGGAAAGTTGTTTTTTAGTTTTGAACTTAAACATGGGAAAGTCTGTGGTCTTCAGAAAGGTCATTATTCTCTTGAGGATCTTGGTAAGTTTGTAGATGACCCAATGTCTAGTTTAATCCAGCAAATCTACCACAAGGACTCTTATGGGTTCATTTAATTTCTGGAATCTCCCATTGTCTGTTTAAGCACAAAATTAGTAAACTCCATTTTACATTTTAATTTGAGCTGTGCAATTCCTTATTCATAATACTTTTATCGCTTTCTTTGGAGGTATTACAGGGAGTACTTGCTACCCTATGTAGGTCCTACTCTGCTCACTTCAAGAGAAAAAATATGCATTAAGATTCTTTTGGGTGTCGCAAATGCTTTCAGTGAAAGCCTTTCAAGGACATGTAACTTGGTACCAACTATAGTTTTTGTGTTCATTTGCTGTCACAGGCCATTGAAACCGCTCTGGACTGCCTGAAAAGTGCCAACACTGAGCCCTACTACCGGAGGCAGGCGTGGGAGGTGATCAAGTGCTTCCTGGTGGCAATGATGAGTCTGGAGGACAACAAACACGCTCTCTACCAGCTCCTTGCACACCCTAAGTATGTCGGTAACTTAATTCTCTGCATTTTCATTCTTAGATAAAATATCTAATGAGAGTAATAATAAGTGGTGTGAATTTTAATACATAACAGGACTATAGCTGCATTTAAGTAATAGCTTTTTCCATCGCTATTTGACCAATGATGGAGTTACTTTTTAGATTTTGGCTTATCTATATACATAAAAGACTAAGTGACCGATGGGACATCTGTTCAACCACCTGACTTACTGACTGGTACATATGACGCGCCCTGGCAATTTAAAAATAGATGTTAACTTTGCCGAAACCGGTTTGGCTCAGTGGTAGAGCGTCGGTCTGTGGACTGAAAGGTCCCAGGTTCGATTCCGGCCAAGGGCATGTACATTGGTTGCAGGCACATCCCCGGTAGGGGGTGTGCAGGAGGCAGCTGGTCGATGTTTCTCTCTCATCGACATTTCTAGCTCTCTATCTCTCTCCCTTCCTCTCTGTAAAATATCAATAAAATATATTAAAAAAAAAAAATAGATGTTAACTTGCACATGTGTGATACAGATAAAGCTCTCGGAGTGGATATTATTGAAATCCCCTATGAAACGATTTGTAATGGATCTATTATTGAAGTTACTTTTGCAAGTAGTATATCTATAGATACTATTAAAAATATATCTAAACGTGTGATTCTTTGTCCTAAAAACGAGCACATTCATAAATTAAATGAAATTTTGGATATACCTGATGGAGATTTTCACACCTATTTGAGTGATGATTCCATCGATTCAACAGATGATGCCGAAAAGGATAATTTTGCCATCGAGTTTCATAATAGTATTACGCCTTTGGGAATGCTGTATCATAAATTAAAATTGAAAGTAGGTACAATTATCATGCTACTGAGAAATCTTAATAGTAAATGGGGTCTTTGTTATGATACTAGATTTATTATCCAAAGATTGTGACCTATCATAATCAAAGCTGAAGTATTAACAGGATCTATGGAAGGAGAGGTTGTTCTGATTCCAAGAATTTATTTGTTCCCATCTGACACTGGCCTCCCATTTAAATTAATTTGAAGACAGTTTCCTGTGATGCCAGCATTTGCAATGACTATTAATAAATCACAAGGACAAACTCTAGACAGAATAGGAATATTCCTACCTGAACCCTTTTCCAAACATGATCAGTTATATGTTGCTTTCTCTCAAGTTCGAAGAGCGTGAAACGTTAAAGTTGTAAATACTTCATCACAAGGGAAATTACACAAGCACTCTGAAAGTGTTTTTACTCTTAATGTTGTGTACAGGGAGATATTAGAATAAGTTTAATCAACTTATCAGTCATTGTTTTTATCATGTTTTTGTTATTTGTTGTCATGTCTTTGTTGTTTTTCTATCATTATTGTTTATTAATTTATATATTTTCATACACATTTTACTAATTTTCTTTCATCTCTGACACTTCTATTATAGAGAAAGGTTGAATAGTGATATTAAAATATTTCTTCTAATTAATTTCCTTTCAATGTGCACAAATCTGTGCACCAGGCCACTAGTTTAATTATAAAATATAAATTCAAACATCAACCTAAAATGAAATATTATAAAAAATTGAATCTGCTACCCTTTTGTAATTTCCCTCGGATCCATTGCCTGTGCTCCTATCAGGTAGAACATATTTAATGTCTCTTGGATCATTAGTCATAAGTGTTCATGCTGAAATTAAAGCAGATAAATTAATTCACTTGGTCCTATCTGAATGAGGAAGGAGGGCAGGTTAAAATAAAAAAATTAAGTCATGGTGAAGCCATCAGTTCAGGACTTCGGTGTTGTGACAGTGGATTAAATTTTGTCTTCCAGCTTTACAGAAAAGACCATACCTAATGTCATCATATCACATCGCTACAAAGCACAAGACACTCCAGCTCGGAAGACCTTTGAGCAGGCTCTGACCGGGGCTTTCATGTCTGCAGTCATCAAAGACCTTCGGCCCAGCGCCCTGCCCTTCGTAGCCAGCCTGATCCGCCACTACACAATGGTGGCAGTTGCCCAGCAGTGTGGTGAGTGGGGCCAGGGAACTGGTTAGCTGTCTTCACAAACGTGGTCAGGACACGGGGGAGTTTCAGAGAAGCTGAGGTCGGCTGATTGACTTTTGGCCTTTGCTTTCTAATTTTCCACTTAAGCACATTATAAAAGATCATTGGTATTTCAGCGATGGGTGCTATTGTGAACATTGTTTCCAGGTGTTAGCTATAAAATACACTCAGTATTTTGGCCCTTTGTTTTTTTATGACCAATGGGGGTTGAATAGTTTTGAATGTGGAAACAGAGGCAGTTTGCAGCTATACTCACTGCTGACCTTCCGCCATGTGTTTCCCACCATCGCCTGTCTGCTCCTGCCAGCCCCTCGGAGGCTCCCGTGCAGTGCCCATCTCTGCTCCTGGCATGGCCATCGCTCCCGCGTGCTCTTCTCCGCCTGGAATAGCTGTGTGCTTCTGCTGCAGGCGTTCTCAGGCTCTGGGTGTGAAGGACAGGTTTTGTCTCCTTGGTTTTAATTTTTAAGCCACTGCAGATGGTGCTTTGGTAAAAGACAGTAGGACTGTCAGGGCTTCCCAGCGCTGTGTGAGTTTCTGAACACTTACTCCCAACTTGTGTACCTCCTCCCAGCCTCGTGCTGGCCAGTGGACTCCCCTGAGGGCACTGCTCTCGGGCATCCTCAGAGCCCTCACCCTGGAGGACGATAGGGCTTTCTGGAGCGCTGTAGAACATGTGGACTTCCCCTACTAACTCTTCTTGGCCTGAACAGTTGGTACTGTACAATGTAGCACTTAGATAGTTTCTCAGTGTTTCCTCCGTGTTAACATTAATTTCCCAGCGGACCTGTAAGCCTTTTGATAATTCCCAACTTGCTGGTCCTAGGTACCTGTGAGGCATTCATTAATAGTTGCTGGCAGAGTGTCCCAGGGGGCCGAGTGCCCCGGGTGAGCCGTGTGTCGCAGGGGGCCGAGTGCCCCGGGTGAGCCGAGTGTCCCAGGGGGCCGAGTGCCCCGGGTGAGCCGAGTGTCCCAGGGGGCCGAGTGCCCCGGGTGAGCCGAGTGTCCCAGGGGGCCGAGTGCCCCGGGTGAGCCGAGTGTCCCAGGGGGCCGAGTGCCCCGGGTGAGCCGATTGTCCCAGGGGGCCGAGTGCCCCGGGTGAGCCGAGTGTCCCAGGGGGCCGAGTGCCCCGGGTGAGCCGAGTGTCCCAGGGGGCCGAGTGCCCCGGGTGAGCCGAGTGTCCCATGGGGCCGAGTGCCCCGGGTGAGCCGAGTGTCCCAGGGGGCCGAGTGCCCCGGGTGAGCCGAGTGTCCCATGGGGCCGAGTGCCCCGGGTGAGCCGAGTGTCCCAGGGGGCCGAGTGCCCCGGGTGAGCCGAGTGTCCCAGGGGGCCGTGTGCCCCGGGTGAGCTGTAACCCCCTAAAGGGGAAGGGTGTCCCGGGTGAGCCGTATGTCCCAGGGGGCCGAGTGCCCCGGGTGAGCCCAGTGTCCCAGGGGGCCGAGTGCCCCGGGTGAGCCGAGTGTCCCAGGGGGCCGAGTGCCCCGGGTGAGCCGAGTGTCCCAGGGGGCCGAGTGCCCCGGGTGAGCTGTAACCCCCTAAAGGGGAAGGGTGTCCCGGGTGAGCCGTATGTCCCAGGGGGCCGAGTGCCCCGGGTGAGCCGAGTGTCCCAGGGGGCCGAGTGCCCTGGGTGAGCCGAGTGTCCCAGGGGGCCGAGTGCCCCGGGTGAGCCGAGTGTCCCAGGGGGCCGAGTGCCCCGGGTGAGCCGAGTGTCCCATGGGGCCGAGTGCCCCGGGTGAGCCGAGTGTCCCAGGGGGCCGAGTGCCCCGGGTGAGCCAAGTGTCCCATGGGGCCGAGTGCCCCGGGTGAGCCGAGTGTCCCAGGGGGCCGAGTGCCCCGGGTGAGCCGTAACCCCCTAAAGGGGAAGGGTGTCCCGGGTGAGCCGTATGTCCCAGGGGGCCGAGTGCCCCGGGTGAGCCGAGTGTCCCAGGGGGCCGAGTGCCCCGGGTGAGCCGAGTGTCCCAGGGGGCCGAGTGCCCCGGGTGAGCCGAGTGTCCCACGGGGCCGAGTGCCCCGGGTGAGCCGATTGTCCCAGGGGGCCGAGTGCCCCGGGTGAGCCGTGTGTCCCAGGGGGCCGAGTGCCCGGGTGAGCCGAGTGTCCCAGGGGGCCGAGTGCCCCGGGTGAGCCGAGTGTCCCAGGGGGCCGAGTGCCCCGGGTGAGCCGAGTGTCCCAGGGGGCCGAGTGCCCCGGGTGAGCCGAGTGTCCCATGTGGCTGAGTGCCCCGGGTGAGCCGAGTGTCCCAGGGGGCCAAGTGCCCCGGGTGAGCCATGTGTCCCAGGGGGCCGAGTGCCCCGGGTGAGCCATGTGTCCCAGGGGGCCGAGTGCCCCGGGTGAGCCATGTGTCCCAGGGGGCCGAGTGCCCCGGGTGAGCCGAGTGTCCCAGAGGAAGCAGTGGGACCTAGGGGAAGGGGCGGTGAAAACCAGAGGAGGAGCGGACTCTAATCATATGGTTCTGAGATAGTCACCTTAAAACAAGCAGACTGCCAAATGGGGAGCGGATTCTGTTCATGGGGTCCTGAGATGGTCACCATAAAACAAGCAGATTGTCAAATGACAGCAGGAAGGGGAAGGAGACCGGGGGGGGGGGGGGTGGTAGGACAACAACCGAGGGACTGGTATGCATGAACATAAGTACAACTAACGAACACAGAACTCTGGGGAGGGAGGGCATAAATGGGGGGGGGGGGGCAAGGGTAAGCTATGTACACAGATAATGCCTTAATAAAATTTAAAAAAAAAATAAATAAAAAAAAATAAAAACTTAATCTCATTAAATCCCCCCCCCCCCAAAAAAAAAATAGTTGCTGGCAGATTGTTCTTTGTGTGTATGTTGAGTGTCATAGCTGGGTGCTGTTGCTTTTTTTTTTTTGTGTGTGTGAGCTGTTGTTTTTGATTGTTATTCGTATGTCAGGAATGTACAGAGGGTGCCCCATAGTCATTAACATGCTCTGCCCTTTGGCCTGTTTAATGACTTTTTAAAAGAAGGTATCTGATTGTGGTTCTCTCCCTCTCTCTCTCTTTTATTTAAAATTGGCCATGAGAATATTTTAGGAGAAAGAGAAACTATTTAAAAAATATTTTTATTGATTTCAGAGTAGAAAGGAGAGGGGGAGAGAGAGATAGGAAAATCACTGATGAGAGAAAACCATTGATCAGCTTCGTCCTGCACACCCTTACTGGGGATTGAGCCTGCAACCCGGGCATGTGCCTTTGACTGGAATTGAACCCAGGACTCTTCAGTTCACAGGCTGACACTCTATCCACTGAGCCAAACTAGCAAGTGATTCTCTTAAATTAATACGTTTTTGACTTATGATTGAGGAAAAATGAAAATAATATAGTGCATAATGGAAAATATTCAGAAAAATAACTTTAGTGTAAACCAGACTCCTTAGTTTAAAAATATTAACAGAAGTTGGTTTAAAGTATTAAGCTCCTAACCTCAAAGAAAAGAAAATGAGGTACTTTTGCACTTGGAGGGACAGGAATGTTGGTAGCGAACACTCTTCTCTCTCATGCGCCCTGTGCTCTCTCTCCTCCAGGTCCTTTCTTGCTGCCTTGCTACCAGGTGGGCAGCCAGCCCAGCACAGCCATGTTTCACAGTGAAGAAAACGGGTCAAAAGGAATGGATCCGTTGGTTCTCATTGACGCCATCGCTATATGTATGGCGTATGAAGAAAAGGAACTTTGCAAGATTGGAGAGGTGGCTCTAGCTGTGATATTTGATGTTGCAAGTATCATCCTGGGCTCAAAGGAGAGGGTAAGGCTGGATTGAGGAGTGCCTCCTCTTTGTGGGGTTTGCACCTGAGGGTGTCATTCTAGAAACTGGTAGTTTAAGAATTGCAGTAACACATTAAGGTTTGTGTTTGTTTTTCTCCGTAGGCATGCCAACTGCCTCTGTTTTCTTACATCGTGGAGCGCTTGTGTGCCTGTTGTTATGAGCAGGCCTGGTATGCAAAGCTGGGGGGTGTGGTGTCCATTAAATTTCTCATGGAGCGGCTGCCTCTCACCTGGGTTCTCCAGAACCAGCAGACATTCCTCAAAGCGCTTCTCTTTGTCATGATGGACTTAACTGGAGAGGTAGGTGATGGTGCCTCCAAACCTAACCAAGCTGTCTCAACAAGCCGATTTGCCTGGGGAATAGGTAGCAAGAGTCAGTTCTGCAAATTTGCTCTCCTAAAAGCTTAGGTCTCAAAAAGACAGATCAGACCCCTCTAGGCTTTGTCTCGTTGTCAGATACCTTTCTGTCTTCATAAGGAGCAGTCACGCCAGGGAATTACCACAGAACAGCTGTGACTGTGAAGGAAGCACCACTCCTCAGTCTTGCCTTGGGGCTCAGTAGTGCATATGCTCCAGCATTTCCACAGACACTGCATTCTTTATGATCCTAGATGCAGGTAGAACGTCTGGGCATTGCCAGCTTATCTGTTTGGTAAATACAAAGATCCTGTCTACACCACATTTTCCTTTCTGAGTGGCACACAGGAATTACCTATAAGTACCTAACGGAAGTGATGAAGTAGTCTTATTAGATTAGCTGGCACGCGGGGCGTGAACCCCCCTAGAGACAGTGTTGATGGCAGGCAGGTTGCACAGGAGACATGGGTGTCCTGGGCAGCATTGTTCCCTTTTCGATCTAAGGAGTCCTTGTCCTGCAGGTTTCCAATGGGGCAGTTGCCATGGCCAAAACCACCCTGGAGCAGCTGCTGATGAGGTGTGCGACACCGTTAAAAGATGAGGAGAGAGTGGAAGAGATTGTGGCAGCTCAGGAAAAGTCGTTTCACCACGTGACACATGACTTGGTTCGAGAAGTCACCTCTCCAAACTCCACTGTGAGAAAACAGGCTATGCATTCACTACAAGTTTTGGCCCAGGTCACTGGGAAAAGTGTGACAGTGATAATGGAACCCCATAAAGAGGTGAGATTTCTGTCACCAGAACTAGGGTAACGTGAGCAAAACTTTTTTCCCCCTTCAAATCTGAGATGTAGAGGATATATAATTTATAATTTTGTGTCCACTTTACAGAATGCTATTACATATGCTGTTTTTAATCTCAGATATGTGAAAATAAATGTCTTATATTTATGGTTCTATTGGTAATTGTCAGTGTTAAGAGGATAGAGGGTTGGTTTCCTGGATCGGCATAGCACAATCTGGTAGTTCTGTGTTTGTATTAAGAGAGGTTACTCTGAAGCCTTAGGAATGAAGTGTATCAGACACCCATGGCCCAGTTTTAGTACATGAAACATTTCTCTGTCAACTAAAAGACATCTGTAATAACCTTTCATCTCTTATGATTTTCAAATTGGTAATTGCTTTAGAATATTGTGATGAGAGCCTTTTTGAGGGGCATGTGTTCAGTTGTATTTCCTCCTTGCTTGTCCTAGGTCCTCCAGGATATGGTCCCACCTAAGAAGCATTTGCTCAGACACCAGCCTGCCAATGCCCAGATTGGCCTGATGGAGGGGAATACGTTCTGCACCACATTGCAGCCCAGGCTCTTCACAATGGATCTTAATGTGGTGGAACATAAGGTGTTCTACACAGAGGTAAGGGGTGGTGATACTCGTGGTGTGGATGGTGATGACATGTGTCTGGTAAAGTGTCTTTGTGCATGAAGCCTGGTCAGGCAGCACTCAGACAGGCCTGGGAGGAGACAACAAAGAACCAGCAATAGCCTGGCACAGCACTCGGCACGGGTATGTTACATCTGAGATTGGGGAGAAGATGGGCATAGTGATTGCAGATGTTCAACAGAAGGTGGGCGTTTCATCTTAGCCAGTTTGGCTCAGTGGATAGAGCGTTGGCCTGCAGACTCAAGTTGTGTCCCAGGTGTGATTCTGGTCAAGGGCACATTTCCTGGGTTGCGGGCTCAGTCCAAAATGCAGGAGGCAGCCAATAAATGATTTCCTCATCATTGATGTTTCTATCTCTCTCTTCCTCTCCCTTCCTCTCTGAAGTCAATAAAAAAATATTTTTAAAAAAGGTGGGTGTTTCCTGAGTCCTTTGAACTCTGTTAGCCCTCTAACAAGGAACCTTGTTTTTACGATCCTTCAAGTTGTAATCTAGAGCTAAGGCTGTAGCATCTACTTTAGTCACTGTCCCATCTGTTGGTGCTCAGAATAAGGCAGCACAAGCAGTGCCAGCTGACTGTGTTAATTACTCACTCAAACGTGCCAGGCACTGTTGAGAGACCTTACTTCACATGAATGCCCTCTGTAGCTCTGGCCTCCTGAAGGTACAGAAACTGAGCCTGCGCGTTTGGTATGCACCTAAGGTCGCAGCAGAGAAGCTGCAGTCATAGGAAGTTATTTTAGAGCAGGGGTCCTGGTCACTGCCTTGTCCTGCCAGGTTCTCGTGCTGTTTAGTGAACTTGACTTGTCCCTTGATTCAAGATAATAGGCAAATGCAGATGGCATCTTATAAGTATTTGTTACTGTAAACTCTCCAATTTACAGTGTATAGATAGTAATAAACAGAAATCAAACATTAGATACAGCCAAATTATAAGCATCCTTTTTTAAAAAATATATTTTTTATTGATTTTTTTTTTACAGAGAGGAAGGGAGAGGGATAGAGAGCTAGAAACATTGATGAGAGAGAGACATCGATCAGCTGCCTCCTGCACACCCCCTACTGGGGATGTGCCCGCAACCAAGGTACATGCCCTTGACTGGAATCAAACCTGGGACCTTCCAGTTCGCAGACCCTCTATCCACTGAGCCAAACCGGTTTCAGCGCATTCTTTTTTTTTTTTTTTTTTTTTTAATGTTTATCCCTGAAGATATTTTTTCTCATTTACTTATAGAGAAAGTAGGAGAGAGGAACCAGGTGAGAGAGAGAGAAACATGGATGTGAGAGAAACACATAAATTGGTTGTCTCCTGACTGGGGGCGGGGATGAACCTGAAACCGAGGTACATGCCCTTGATGTTTGTTAGTTTGTTAGTTAATTGTGTTGTGGGGTGAGTGGAAGATTGCTATGCTCTTTAATTTGTAAGATTATTATATCTTATAGTAAGAGCAGGCTAAATTGCATTGCTTTTTCTTTTGCAGCTTTTGAACTTGTGTGAGGCTGAAGATTCAGCTTTAACAAAGCTGCCCTGTTACAAAAGTCTTCCGTCACTTGTGCCTTTGAGAATTGCAGCACTAAGTAAGTTCATATAAGTTTGAAACAAGTTACCGGGGACAAAAGTGAAAGGGGGCAGTGGCCTTTTATGTTATTTAATTTTTAAATTTTGTCTTGTGTTTTTAAGGTGGGACCAGAAACTACGTGTATTTATCAAACTAGATAATGAAATATCAGTGGACTATATAGATTGTTAGGATTTAAATAATTTCTTATTCTATAGTAAACTGGATTTTACTATCTAATAAACTATAGTTCTCCTATAAATCTAATATTCTGTTTAAGAGAGTTGTCATACTGTTCATATATTACCATTTTCATCCAACTCAGAGTATTTAGTAAGATATACAACATTCTTTATAGACTTGGTTATGATTTAGAAGCATCTGAGAATCCTGCTGGCTCTAGATTTTCATGAATGTTATCAGTGTTTAGTACAGGAATTGTGTTAAGTTTAGAAAAATATACTAGACCAGTACACACCCTTGTGCTTAGAAACAGTCATTTCTCCCCTTTTTGGTTAATACCCAATACAGGTTTTTTAAGTTGACTTTGTCTCTTGATCTGTTGATACCTTTAACAAATTATTGTCAGATTCCTTGAATTAGCGGTAGAGAAGCTGAGAGACAGAGAAAATAATATCCAAGCTTGAAGATGGGCTGGGCAAGCCAGAGTGAGGGAGGTGCAGATCGGGATGATAGCCAGATTCTCACTTCTTCTTTGTTGGGATTTTTCCTTTGGGGTACCCTCATACATTCCTGTTAGCCATATGGTTATTCCTCTTGCTAAGACGTTCTCTCTCCTCTTTTTTGTTGTTAAGCCTCACCTGAGGATGTTTTTTTTCTGTTGATTTTTAGAGTGTGGAGGGCGGAGGGTGGGGTGGGGAGACATCAATGTGAGAGAGACACATTGATTAGTTGGCTCTCACACGTGCCCCAACCAAGGTGGGAACAAACCTGCAATGCAGATATATGCCCTTGACCAGGAATTGAACCTGTGACCCTTTGATGCACTGGCCTGGTGCTCTTCCACTGGGCCACTCCAGCCAGGGCTAGGCTGTTGTCTCCTAAGGAGCATAAGATTGAGGTGTGTCCCCTTTCCTTAGAATATTTGTATTTTCAAAGACTCTCAAGTTAGGAGGAGGCTGCTGCCTGATTAGATGTGAATAGTGGAGAGAAGCCTGGCTGTGTGTGTCTATTCCTTTCATTAAGGCCATGCACTCTTCATGCATCTGCCCACAGGTCAGCCATGCTCACCCTGTAAGATGTCTTGGGGGCAGCAGTGTCATTGGGGACCTTCTTTCTTCCCTCTTCAGCCCTCCTATTTGGACAATGTGAAATTTGTTATGGCCCTTCTGGCTGTTGATTTCAGCCTTAGATAATGTCAGTAGAGATTATGTATTCTTTTTATCTTTCTCAAGGTCAGATATTAGGAAAGAGGTTTAGTGGCTCATAATTTTTGTAGGTAAGAGCCTTTATTTTATTTATTTATTTATTTTAAAGATCCACCTTTTTATTTTTATTGATTTCAGAGAGGAAGGGAGAAGGAGAGAGAGAAACATCAGTGATGAGAGAGGATCATTGATTGACTGCCTCCTGTATACCCCATCATGGGGATCGAGACTGGGACCCAGGTACATGCCTTTGACCACAATACTCTGTCTACTAAGCCAAACTGGTCAGGGCTGGTAAGAGCTTTAGATAAGCAAAATGTTCATGTATTTTCAGGTTAATAATGAGATTATATTTATTTTTCTCCCTAAAGATGCACTTGCTGCCTGCAATTACCTTCCTCAGTCTAGAGAGAAAATCATTGCTGCACTCTTCAAAGCACTTAATTCCACAAACAGTGAGCTCCAGGAGGCTGGAGAAGCCTGTATGCGAAAGGTGAGGGGTGTGTGTGTGTGTGTGTGAATTCTGCTTACAGGTTCTGTTTACCTTGTCTGTGTGCCTGGAAATCTGCCTGTTAATATCCACTGGAGTGTAATAATGTCTCTACTGGTTCCATAGTCACACCAAACCTTTAAAAATATTATACAGCAATGACTATTCAATTGATAAGTTTAATATTTCATTTTTCCAAGGAACACAACTTACCATTAGAGTCACACATATTTTCTATTCTAAAGTATATTCTGTTACCTGTTTTTATTTGTAACCTTTCTTTTAAAATAGTTTTTAGAAGGTGCTACCATAGAAGTAGACCAAATCCATACACACATGCGACCTTTGCTGATGATGCTGGGGGATTATCGAAGCTTGACGCTGAACGTTGTGAATCGTCTGACCTCAGTTACCAGGCTCTTCCCGAACTCCTTCAATGACAAGTTCTGTGATCAGATGATGGTAAGCTGAGTGCATGTAAATGTGTTCTATAATAAACCTGGAAATTGGAATTATTTTTTTAAATAAGAAATATATTTACATGGTTTAAAATTCACAGGGTCTGGAAGGGTGTGCTATGAAAGTCTCCCTCCTGTCCTCCAACTCGCCACCTCCTTCCCAGAGACACCCAGTGCTGACAGTTCCTTCTGGAGGCTTTCACATTTGTGATAGGACATGTGTATATTCTTTTGTTCCCCACAAAAGGAAGGATAATATACACACAGTTCTTACTTTTCCTGTCTACTACCCCACCATTTCATCAGAACGTAAAGTGCTTCTTCATTCTGTTTTAGATGATGATAATCCTTCTGTGGCCATCCCTCATTTATGTAACCAGGCCCCCACTGATGACCTTCTAGATCAGAGGCGGGGAACCTTTTTTTCTGCCTGAGGCCATTTGGATATTTATAGCATCATTCGTGGGCCACACAAAAGTATGAACTTAAAAATTTCCCTGCTGTATTTGGTCAAACATTTAATTAATTCACCCCTAATGCCTTGCCAGGGCCAGATCAAATGATTCCACGGGCTTTGTAGGCCCCAGGGCACGGCCCGAGAACCACACCAGATCTAGACCATTCCCAGTCTTTTGCTATTACAGATGATGATACAGTAGAAACCTTGTAAGGACTTTAGAAATCCTTGGGGTTTTTGAAACTATCAAGGAAATAATGATGCAAATGAAATCTGTTTGGCAATGCATCCACAGCTTTCACACATCTTACATCTTCGTTCCCCACACCGCGCTCCTGTGCCGTACCCTGTTTTCCCTACTGCAGCCCCAACACCATGAGGACGGGCGATGCCTGTGTGCTCACGTCTCTGCCCCATGCCTTGCACGCTGCTGGGTGCGTGGCAGCACTCCATGAACGGCTGTAACGCCAAGTACAGGGTGATGAGGTGACAGCAGGAGTGATGGACAGGAGTGAACTTGCCGATAGTGGAATGGCGGGTTTCAGGGTGTTTCTTTGGTGGCAGGGTGGCCTCAGCCTTTCTTTCTAGAACATAAACAAAGGCTGGGTATTCCCATCACTAGTGGATGGTTGGGCTATTTCAGTAACAGAAACACTGCCATTCTCACATCCAATATGATGGAAATGAATGATTACATATGTGTTTTTACCTAAAAGCAGCCTTTTGGAATTGAAATGCTCCTGTTGTGAGGAAGAAATGTCTAAGGATGTATTTTTTTTCAACAGCAACATCTGCGAAAGTGGATGGAAGTGGTGGTCCTCACCCACAAAGGGGGCCAGAGGAGCGACGGAAACGTGAGTGACTCGTTTGTTTCTGGGAAGGGCCACCCTGTCGGCCCCTGCCACAGTCAGTGTTAATACCAGAGCAGTGCTTTTAATTAAAGTGCCGGTCAGAGTATAGTTACATATGATTGTAGCCCACTTAAATTGTTAAGCATATTTTATTAGCATTACATTTTTAAAAAATCTCCTGATTGCTGAAAACATTCTTTTTTTATGTTTTTAAAAAATCTCCCTTTGTTCACTTTAATGTGATGTTTTTGCTGCTGAGAATTCTTGGAAGCTTGAAATGTTAGTATTTGAATTGTACTATTTTTGTGTTAAAGTGTACTAAGTGTGTTTTCTAGACTGCCCGTGGCAGCTGCTGTTTGCATGGTGGTGCACTCCTCTGCTGCTGTTTTCCACTGCTTCCCATCATCATTCCTCATAAAACCAAGGAGTGATTTAGGACTTAAAGCATTAAAGAGAATGTAATAAGACATTACATAAAAATAAAATAATTTTATGTTCTCTAGATCTAAATACCCCAACCCAGTTGTTTGTCAAAAGTCAAATGGCTAGTACTTCAAAACCCACATTTATGGTTTTGAGGGAAAATTACTAGTTTAATCTTTTTGAACATTTTATATTAGTCATTAAAGATTTTGCCTCTTAAAAATGAATGATTCTTGTTGTTTTGACTAATTTTACTTGTACATGTTACTATTTCTTTAAAATATTTTTTAAGTTGATGCTTGTCCTGTCAGTGAGGTTGTGTTTTGCCAAGTTTCTGTTTTCCGGTGCCATTGTGTCCTAACGAGGGAATTCCGTAGCTCTTCAGAGGCATAATTAACGTGGCTTTTTGTCCTCCTGTGCCTTTTTGTTGGGTGCTGTGTTTCATCCCAAAACGATTTTTTTTTTTTTTGCTTTATTATGCTTCGTTTTGACCATTCTGTGTCACTTGTTTTATTTATGTAAGTCTTGTTTCTTGCTGCTTCTAAAGAGCAAACTAAGCAAAACTAAACCAGGATTTTTAACTTTTTTAGGATTGGTATACCACACGTGACCTCTTTGAAGGTTTGTTATTGATATAAACAGGAATCGAGTCAGGGAAACTTCGTGGGGGAGAGCAGAGTGTATTTGTAAACCCTAAGCTCTTGGAAGTAGGTGCAAGTGCTTCTGTGCTTTTCCTTCCCATCTTTCATTTATTAGGTATTTTTTCTGTAAATTTTATATTTGTCTTTACAATAAGCTGTTAATTATCTGAAACACACAGCAATTCCAGAATAAACATTAAAAAACCTCGTGGGTAGATGAATGACCTATGTTAGGTCAAAAAGATTCCACAAACTTTACATCAAGTTGTTCGGAAGCGTTTGGGGAGGGGCACTGCATAGGGGACGGATGGTGGGTGTTGGGGAGTCCTTGAGCTCCTGCTCAGTGAACATGGTGGTTGTCGGATGAGTGTATTCCCTGAGCTGCTTGGGAACGCCCAGCTGCGTGAGAGGCCCCAGCTCTGAACCCTTAACATGTTGTTTGGGGTCCACAGGCAGCATGGCCTGGCTCCATCACCTCAGTCCAGGGCCAAACCTTGCCTTTCTGCTCTGAGGCCTGGTTATTTTTTATGCATGTGGTCCGGGATTGGGAGTAGATCTTGGAAAGTAATTTGTTCCTATTTGGTCAAATTACCAAATAATATTGCCTCATTGAGAAACTATAACTGAAGACATGTTAAATAGTTGACTAAAAATAAAGCTTTGTAATGCTGGGCACCCTCAGTGATCAGGTATTTGTACATCATCATGTTTAGGAAGGCTTGGCTATTTAGCATAGAACTTCAGGGCAGAACTCATGGCATCTTATGCCATGTCTCTACACATGCATACATACACAATACACATACACATGCATCCAACATGCATGCATACACGCACAGCTTTACTTGACAGGATTGCTCAGGTATCCAGTCATAGCCTGTGGGCCCTCCTGGGTGTGGGGATCTCAGACATGCCCACCGATGGGCGTAAGCCCCCTGGTACTCTTCTAGAAGACGTTAGCTGGGAAAGAGGTTTTTAAAAATCTCTTAGCACTTCACAAAAAAGCTTTTTAAGTATTCCCTCTAAGCAAAAGAGTTATTTAAATGTGTTTGTACACAGCAAAGTCTTACAGTTTCTCCTCTAGACAAGAATTTTAAAATTCTGTATTGTAAAATTTGATTTATGGAAGGAATACACTCTATTCGTCATTATCAGAGGGCTACGTTTGACATCTGAAGGGTGGAAGGTGTGTTTTTTTTTTTTTTTTTTTTTTTTGCTGTTGAGCATTTACTAATTATTGTGTGCTTTCTGATAATTGTATCTTTACTGTCTTGTTTACCCCAATAACCCTGACTGTGTATGAGTATATGGGAATTTTTCATGTAAATAACATAAATAGAAAAAAGATGATTTTCCTCCCCATCCTCAGGAAAGCATTTCAGAGTGCGGGAGATGTTCCTTGTCTCCATTCTGTCAGTTTGAGGTGAGAACAACCTATTAAAAGTCAGTTTATGACTTGCAATGTGAAGAACAGTTTATATTTTCTTTTCTTTTCTTTTCTTTTTACCTTTTTGTTGCATTTTTTCATGCTGTAATTTTTGTTTTGGTTCAGCCTGCCATGGAAGGGGTAGAGGTGAGAATTTCAGTGGAGGCGCAGGAGGGGGTCGTGATCGTATTTGGTTTTGCTGTGACTTGTGGTTCTGTGGTGAACAGAGTGCGTTGTGCCTTTGAGTGCAGTGAGCCGTCTTGTCTGTCTGTGGCAGAGTTGTATTAGTATCATTGCTGTGAACTGTCTGGGTGTCACGCATGTTTTCTTTTAGGATGTTTTAAGCAAGATTCTAAGTTCTTTGGTTTTCTACATGTTAGAATATTAGCATCTCAATATTTAAGATTTGGTTGTCATAGTTCGTTTAAACTCATACATCTAATAACCTCTGGAGAGCAAACTCCACAAAGTATATGCAATCCTGCTAGAAATTGAGAGGTGTGGTACAGTTACACTGACAGACTGCCGTGAGTTTTAAAACCTCCTTGCTCCTCTGAACCCAGTTCCCTGCATCTCTCGTTCACACACACCACACTGATGTAGTGACAACACTGACTTAGGATGACAGTCCGACTCCAAGGTTTCCCTCTTCTGTAAAATGGGGATGAATGATAAAACGTCACTTCCTGTCTTCTGATGGAATCGGAAGACCAAAAGAAGTGATTTTGTAACAGTACTTTGAAAACAAAAAACTGGAATATAAAACCATTACTAGAATGTTATTCTAATTTCAGGATAGAACTTGTTCTGTCCAAAGACTTGAAAAGACTGTAGACAAGAACTCTAGAGACCGTATGGGTTGAGGTGACAATGGCTGATTTTTCTCACTTCTTACACATCTCACTGTTTTGCCTTTTGGAAAAATATCTCAAAATGCTGTGGGATGTGGTCCCTCCCCACTAGTGTTTATCATCCCCATTTTACTGTGTTTAGAGTAATGGACAACCTATTGCACACCACGCAGGGTGGTGCATCAGGGAGTCTTCCCTTCTGTGCTCATGGGGATTTCCCTAGCATCGCAGACATGAAATTGGGGGAACTGAAAACGAGAAGGGAGAGTTGGATTGACTCTCAGTAATCGGCCACTGAGCTGTTAGCACATTTAAAAAGGCAAAATTCTTGGTGTTTCACATTTTTCAATAAGATGCAATGAAAGCAGTTGTCAGCTTTGTTTTATGCCTGGTTGACAAGTAATTAGTGCCACAGCCAGTTATTTATTTACATTGGTATTTGATGTCCAGGGTAAATACTGAAGTATTTTTTGAGGACTTTGTGCTAAGTTTTGAGAGCAAAATAAGTCTTTGCCTTCAGAGCTTAGTACATTGGGAAGACCCCATGATGTCACAGCAAACTGAGGGAATCCTTCCACTCACAGCCACCCCCTCTTCCATGGTCACCCCCTCCTCCATGAGGGGCCTAGGCAGTCATCAGGCCACTTCTAACACTTGTCAGAGAGCGAGAGACAAACAGCCCAATCACGCCAAGTCCAAAGTCAGTGCCCCCCCTCTTCCTCACTCCCCCATCTCCTCGAGATGAATAGGAAAGTCAAGGCAGTTAGTTTCCTTCGGCTACAGCTCTAATGTGGGATTGGTAAGTTGTGCTTTTTACATGTTAATTCTTTGCTTCTGGTGGCTAGCCTTGCAAATGCAATTAGACCATAGTATGGTCTATAGTAATTTTGATATTTCCAGCTTGTCAAATTAATTGGCCTATTTTGTAATTTCTGATTTTCTTCATTAGGAAATGAAAATTTGTTCAGCAATTATAAACCTTTTTCATCTGATCCCAGCTGCACCTCAAACTCTGGTCAAGCCTTTGTTAGAGGTTGTGATGAAAACAGAACGGGCTATGCTGATTGAGGTAATGGTCAGATATAGGATTAATTCTGATTCTTCCTCCATCTGTTGCTTATAATATTTTCACTTTGTTATATTTTAGATAGATTAATCTTAAAAATATAAAAATGTTAGATATTATACTCCTCCCCTCTAAAACCACCCCCCCCCCCGGGAAAAAAAAAAGAAAAAAATGTATACTCCTACCATGTTAGGTTGGTAGACCAACAGAAGCCTCAAGGCCTGAGAAGATGTCTTCATCATGTGTTTTCTAGGCTGGCAGTCCCTTCAGAGAGCCTCTGATCAAGTTCCTGACTCGGCACCCTTCGCAGACGGTGGAGCTGTTCATGATGGAGGCAACACTGAACGATCCTCAGTGGAGCAGAATGTTCATGGTAAGAGTGCGAGGAGCTGGAGTTGGGAGTCCCTGCAAATTTTTGCCAGCCAGTGCACTCTCTGAATCTGAAATTCATATATCTCACTGTTCAATGTCAGGCTTTTTTATCTAATACATTTGAATATTAGAAACATCACTGTTGTGTATATTAAGAGCTCAAGTCCAGGAATCCCTCTCTGTAGATTTTGGTGGGGGTAACAAATGAATGAGCTGCTAGGATTATCAGAATCAGAATTATCAAGTGTGATTACTGGTTAAAAAGCATTAAAATGTTTTTAGAGTCCATTTATTAAAGCTGGGGACAGGGAAAGGAGGAAGGGCCTAGGATGGAAGAAGCAGCAGGAGAGGGACAGGTGGGGCGATGAGCCTAGCCCGGGCTGCTTCGGCTCACTGAGAAGTCAGAACAGGGGTTCTGGGGGGCAGGGTCGGGGTTTGCCTGGGATGAACCTCCGTTGGATGTAAGTTTAGGAAAGCATGCCTGGGGGAGGGGAAAGGTGCATATTGTGCTCCTGGGAGGGAGAGCTCGCACCAAAAAGTACTTTTTTTTAAAAAGGGTGTTTACAGTATTGTTTTTTCAGCCTGCCTAGAAAGATTTAGAAAGAACCTTAGAGTTTATACCTCAATCTTTTATGATTTTTTTTATTAGCTTAGAACAGCTTGTTTTATTTTGTTTTTAGAGTTTTTTAAAACACAAAGATGCCAGACCTCTGCGAGACGTGCTGGCAGCTAACCCCAACAGGTTCATCACTCTGCTGCTGCCCGGCGGTGCGCAGACCGCCGTGCGCCCCGGCTCGCCCAGCACCAGCACCATGCGCCTGGACCTTCAGTTTCAGGCCATCAAGGTAGTGTCTCCTCATTAGACTCCTGACATCTTAAACGTTGAAACTCAGAGAACCCTGCCAGTTCCCTAATTGTCTCTCCTTTGACAGATCATAAGTATTATAGTTAAAAACAACGACTCCTGGCTGGCCAATCAGCATTCTCTGGTGAGCCAGCTGAGACGCGTGTGGATCAGTGAGACCTTTCAAGAAAGACACCGGAAGGAGAACATGGCTGCCACAAACTGGAAGGAGCCCAAGCTGCTGGCCTATTGTCTGCTGAATTATTGCAAGTGGGTGCACGTGTTGTGCTTTACATCAAGTGACTTGATTTGTCCAATAAGCAGTCTTAGTAAAGACTTTTGTGTATAGCTGTGGGTCATTGGTGTAGAGAATGGTTTATGACTTAGCTGTTTAAAACAAGTTAGGAAGTTTTCCACAATTTAACCTATGTTCTTATTCGACCCTTCAGAAGGAATTATGGAGACATAGAATTGCTGTTCCAGCTGCTCCGAGCCTTTACTGGTCGTTTTCTCTGCAACATGACATTCTTAAAAGAGTATATGGAGGAAGAAATTCCCAAAAATTATAGCATTGCTCAAAAACGTGCCCTGTTTTTTCACTTTGTGGATTTCAGTGACCCCAACTTCGGAGATGAACTGAAAGCCAAGGTGAGTCCCACTGTTACATAGTAGAAGCCATGGGTTTGAGCTAATTTTCTAGGGAACCAGGGACACTATTTGTGTTCTGCTATGACTCTGTTGACACTTGACTACACTAGTAGTCTGGACTATTTATGAGGAAAATGCCATTGTTGAGAAACACAAGACAGATTCAACAGTGAACTGGTGTTGGAAAGAAGTTTATTAGTTTCATCACTTTTACCTTTTTAAATTGAATTTATTGGGGGTGATATTCTATAATAAAAGCCTATTATGCCAAGTCTCTGGTCAACTGGTCAGCTGTTCAATCAATCAAAGCATAAAATGCTAATGTTATACTAAGACCGATCAACCACTTGCTATGATGCCTACTGACCATCAAGGGCCAGATGCTCTGACAAGTAGGTTAGCTTGCTGCTGGGGTCTCTGGACTGAGTGAGACGGGCTCCCAAGTCTCCCAAGTCTCCCCTTCCCCAAGTCCACCGGTGGGGTCCTTCAGCCTGACCTGCACCCTCTCGCAATCCAGGACCCCTCGGGGGATGTTGGAGAGCTGGTTTGGCCCCATCCCGTAGGCCAGGCTGAGGGACCCCACTGCACCAGTTCTCTAGTTAATAAAATAATACGGGTTTTAGGTATGGTTACATTGGTTTTAGAAAATGACTTGTTTGAAGTGAGAAAAGTAAAACAAACTGATGTTCTCTTTTCCTCAAGTTTTTGACCTACGTTTCCAATTGACCATTTGAATAATAGTCAAGATTACCAGTTGTAACCTTGATTGAGTTCTAATTTTACGTGTTATAATATGACCAAACTGGTGGGCCTGTCCACTTTATTGAAGAAATTAAAGAACATGGCTTTGTTTTTCTTTTTCATTACTGTAAATTTTTTTTGTAGGTTCTGCAGCATATCTTGAATCCTGCTTTCTTATACAGCTTTGAGAAGGGGGAAGGAGAGCAGCTCTTAGGACCTCCCAATCCAGAAGGCGATAATCCAGAAAGCATCACCAGTGTGTTTATAACCAAGGTGACTGACTAGCAGTATATTGACTTAAAAGGAACTTGGCAGATGAAAGTGTGTGTACGTGTGTGTGTGTGTGTGTGTGTGTGTGTGTGTACACACATACACGTTCGTGATGGGTTCATTGAAATAAGCTTATTTTCCTAAGGCTTTTATTTTTCCTTATTCCTTCTGAAGTTCTAAGCCCCCAGTATCTGATGCCTGAAACCACAAATAGTACTGAACCCTATATATACATACCTGTGGTAGAGTTTAACTTATAAATTAGGCATAGTAAGAGATTAACAACAATTACAATACAATAATTATAACAATATGCTGTAATAAAAATTATGTGAATCTGATCTGTCTCTCGAGACAGATCAGGGTATTTTACTTTATACCATTCTTCTCGCAATGAAGTGAGACCTATTCCTGATCTGTATAATCACCATCCTTAATTGGAGTAAATGGCCTGGTGTCATTTCAGGGGCTTTTATGCTGAAGTCTTCGTATGGTTCAGTGCTTTCTAGAACAACACATTTTCTGTTCATATTTTCTACCCACAAATTTAATGCCTTTTCCATCTAAATAAGTACTTATCACACACACTGGCTGGAACTTTTGCATGATGTGCAACAGCAAACGAGCATGAATTTCTTTTTACTTCTTCATAGTTTGACAGAACTCGTTCTTTCTGAAGATCTTAGCAACCTCTCAACATATGATTTTTTTTCTTTCCTTATTAAGTTGAGAATTTTTACCTTTTCACCTAAAGGAAGTACTTTACTGCTTCTCTTTGGCATATCCAGGTTGCCAGCAGAGACCCTTGTTAAGTAAATAAGGGTTACCTGAACATAGGACTGGGTACTCTGGCAGCTGATCTGATAACCGATGGCTACTAAGTGAAATGGGCAGGGAGTGTATAGTGTGGGCAAAGGGATGATTAATGTCTTGGACCGGATGGAACAGGCTGGCAAGAGATTTTTATCATGCTACTCAGCAGGGCACACAGTTTAAATTTATGAATTATTTCTGGAATTTTCCATTTAATATTTTTGAACCACAGTGAAATATAGGTAACTGATATTGGGAAAAGTGAAACCATGGGGGAGAGGGTGGACACTTTTAATTCTTTATTTAAAAAATTCCTTATTGTTGAAAATATTACATATGTCTCCCTCTCCCCCCCATTGTCCTCTTTCGGCCTGCCCCTGCCCCCGATCCCCAGCCTTCATGTATTATAATTCTTATTAGTGAATTTTTAAAGGCAGTTTCATTTGGAATAAATGAACTCTTTTTTTCTACATTAATAGATTCCAGTGAGAAACAGTGTATCTCAATGAAAAATTTGATCTCAAAGTAATTTTATAAAAACCCTCATTGCTGGTCAATAGAGTTTTGATTTTTTTTTTTTTTTAATTCTTATTTCAGAGAGGAAAGGAGAGGGAGAGAGAGACAGAAACATTAATGGTGAGAGAGAATCATGGAAAGGCTGCCTCCTGCAGGCCCCCTACTGGGGATCAAGCCGGAGACCCGGCCGTGTACACTGACTGGGAATCAAATCCTGACCTCCTGGTTCATAGGTTAACACTCAACTCTGAGCTGTGCTGGCCCAGCAAGTTTTAATGTTGTTTTTTCATCTTAAGATTTGCAGAGGACTCTATAAAAGCCAGTGAGAATATTAGATTGGATACATTTGCTGCTGTGACCCTTCTTTGCCGATTTAATGAAACATCTTTGTGGCAGGATGACATCTGAACTTAGCTTAGGCTTTAAGGTCTACTTTTTTATAATAGTTTTTATAGTTTGCCCTAAAGAGATTTTTGGAATTTAACATTTCTTTGAGAAATGCCTGCCCTGTGTGTTATTTCCAGGAAGCCTGGGCTGTCCTCTGCACCTTAGGCCTTTGACCTTCATGTTTGCGTGGGGGTGTTAGATTCAGTGTTCCCTAAGTGGGCTATTTGTGGGAGTGCAGGAGTGATAGCCATTCCAGGGCTGCAGCGCACCATATGCACATTAATGCTCTTTGGGAGGACACAGTTTTCTTACTCATTCTGTTGCCTGTTCCGTTGGGGGTCCAGGTAGAGTGGACTGTTGTTCCTATTGGCAGTTTATTGGTCTTTAGGTAGTGTTTGTCTCTGCCTGCAGTTTTGACTCCACTCCCACCCTCCCAAGGTAATTCCAGCTGAGCCCAAGGAATTATTTTTGGTCTCCCCACTGACTCGGCACAAGGAGGAGTTGAGATTCTGAATGTGGGGTGAGGATAAGTGGCCCTGGGCAGGCGGGAGCCCTGGGGGAGGGACTGAGTGAATTCAGGGGAAGGAAGACTTAGGGGGCTACCGGGACCCGAATGAAGACAGTTGTGATGGAAGATTTCAGTCTTTTAGATGTTTCTGTAGACACAAAATAGTCAAGGGTATTTACCTGAATTGGTAGTGCAGTTACAATGCTTGATTCAATGGAGACATGCAGAATATTCCTTAAAGAGTGTACATTGTTTTTCTTGTATCTGTGAAACACACACAAAAATCTATCAGATACTTGATTATATAGAAAACCATAACAATTAAAAGAAAATAGAGATTTTTTTTTTCAGATAACGTTTTTGATCCTAATATAGTAGTTGACCAGAAAAAAAAAACTCAACTACTGGAAATTAAGAAACACAGTCCTAACTCACCTCGTATCAAAGAGGAAGTTCTTTCCCACATCAAGCCACTTTCCCCACTGCATTCTGACTGTGAGCCTGCCCCCTTTTTGCAGGTTGAAATAAATTCAGTGAATTTCTAATCCATATGTGTTAAAGGAAACTTGATATGTCATTATTGGGTTCCTCATTGGAAAACTTAATAATATAGATAAATATAAGTTTGTGTGTGTGTGTGTGTGTGTGTGTGTGTGTGTGTGTGTGTGTGTGTTTTAAAGTTTAAATGTGTATGACCCTTAATAGGTAACACAGTTCAAAACCAGAAAGGAATTCCTCTCTGCTTGCCTTTCCCACAGGTGCTGGACCCAGAGAAGCAGGCGGACATGCTGGACTCGCTGAGGATTTACCTCCTGCAGTATGCCACGCTGCTGGTGGAGCACGCCCCCCACCACATCCACGACAACAACAAGAACCGCAACAGCAAGCTGCGCCGCCTGATGACCTTCGCCTGGCCCTGCCTGCTCTCCAAGGCCTGCGTAGACCCAGCTTGCAAATACAGTGGGCACTTACTTCTGGCGCACATTATTGCCAAATTTGCAATACATAAGAAAATTGTCCTGCAGGTACTTTGTGTGGCTCCCTCATGTCTGCCCAACAATTGGAAGCATTTCCATACTTGTGCATGCTGCTCCTATACCATTGTGACCTCTCCTTTTTGTTAACTTCTTCCTATGCCATTTAGTAATGCTCATCTCTGCCATCTCTTACACACTGTGAAATCTCCCATGACTATTTATTCTCTCCTTCCTCCCCAGTTACTGCTCTGCTCGAGTTCCTCTGCAGCCTTGCTTTTAAAACAACAAAATGTCTCCTTTGTCCTATTCTGTGAGGTCATTCTTTGTTTTCCTCTGACTACTACCTCTTATGAATGTCTGTGGTATTAAGCCCCAGGACCCAATAATGCCAGTGGCCTCTTAGACATCTCTTTCCACATGCACTTGAGATATAAATGTGGGTAATTGACACTGTTCTCCCCCAGTTTCCCAGCCAGAGACCCGAGGGCCACCTGTGACACCCTCTCGTCTGCCCAGCATGGCGGCATGGGCAAGTCCTGTTGATTTCCTGTCCCTTCACCCTCACTCAGTACCATGGGTGGTCTTGGTGTTCCCCTGACATAAGCACTTCACTGCTCACTTGAACTGTTATAAGATTACCTCTGACTGTGGCCCCTTTCACTCCATTTTTAAAATTCTGTGGCCAGAGTGAAATGGCTGACTTCCCACAAGTTATGGTAGACATTGATGTCTGCAGGGAGCTAGGTCTCATTCGTCTTGGAATATTCCACCCTAGCCAGGCATGGCACCTAGTAGGTGCTCGATCAATATTACAGTGAGTGTATTCATTGATCAAAACTGAAAGAAGGAGAATGCAACTATGTTGTTTCCCAATAAGAGAACTCAGAGGAATTTTTTAAAAACATGCCTTGGTTTTAAAATTGTTTTTATCTTGTTTTTAAAACCTTTATTTTTATCTTAGATAAGAATTTCTCTCCTGTTTTAGGTTTTTCACAGTCTTCTCAAGGCCCATGCAATGGAAGCTCGAGCAATTGTCAGACAAGCGATGGCCATTTTGACTCCGGCAGTGCCAGCCAGAATGGAGGATGGGCACCAGATGCTGACCCACTGGACAAGAAAGATCATTGTGGAGGAGGGGCACACAGTTCCTCAGCTGGTTCATATTTTGCATTTGATAGTGCAGCATTTTAAGGTACACAGAAAGGACTGCAGACTGATGTTAGATTCCCATCCAGGCGTTTGCTTTAACATTTTGCCTATTTTTCAGTTTATGTAGTAATAGGGGGTTAGTTTTTTAGTAAAGTTATTTCAGATCCATTGATTAGTGTGTATATGTGTGTATGTGTATGGCTTTTTCAACATGGAAATTGCTATAGTTTAGAGAATGTGTTAGGTGTATTTCTGTCTAGACTGCATTTTTCTTGTAATTACTCTCATTTAACAGTGGATACACAAGATTTGTTACTTTGGGAGGAGTCATCATTAACTCTAGATTTTGGTAACTTGGCTATAAAATTATTGCTGGCATCTCCTTTATGTAGCTAAATTTCCCACTTTGTTTGATTTACCGTACATAATTTTTGTAGATTTGGGTAGAGGTGAAAGGATTTAGTAGTATTGAGCTGAAAGCTGTTATAGCTTTTTAATTGGGAATTAGCTTCTTGGCATACCTAAACTATTATGATAGCAAGTGTTAAGTTTGATATAGATGACTAGCTTGTCTACCTAAAGAGAATACAGTGTTTCAACATTTAAAAAAAATACAAAGTGTTTTTCATAAATTCATTATCTGGGACTGTTTCTAGCTGTTGGAAGGACTATGTCTTCCTTAGCCCCACAGTGTGTGGGGGCAGTGCAGACTTGATTGTACAAAATATGTTTGTTAATGTTGTTCTATACACCTTCAAATAAAGTTGGTAGCAAACACTTAAAAAATACATATTTTTATTGGTTTTAGAGAGGTAGGGAGAGGGAGAGAGCGATAGAAATATCAATGATGAGAGAGAAACGTCAATTGGCTGCCTCCTGCATGTCCTCTACTGGGGATTAAGTCTGCGACCTTGTCATGTGCCCTGACCTGGAATCGAATTGTGACTTCCTGCTTCATAGGTTAACACTCAACCACTGAGCCACACTGGCCGGGTGAGTGTTTCAACATTTAAAAAAAAAAAATATATATATATATATATATATATATATATAATTGATTTTTTACAGAGAGGAAGAGAGAGGGATAGAGAGTTAGAAACATCGATGAGAGAGAATCATCAATCAGCTGCCTCCTACCGGGGATGTGCCCGCAACCGAAGTACATGCCTTTGACCAGAATCGAACCTGGGACCTTTCAGTCCACGGGCCAACGCTCTATCCACTGAGCCAAACCGGTTTCAGCTGTTTAAACATTTTTTAAAGATAGTACTAAATCACTGAATTACACTATTGTATGGGACTCAACCAGAGCCAGGGGAAGTGATAAATACACACACAAAGTAATGAGAATTTTCTCACTAAAATGTATTTTGGGGCACAGGCAGGTTGTATGTGTATATATGTGCATGTGCATATGTGTTTGTGTGTGGGGTCACAGTTCAACGTCCCCGGTGTGACACTAGCCCTGTTCTCACAGGTGTACTACCCCGTGCGGCACCACTTGGTACAGCACATGGTCAGTGCCATGCAGAGGTTGGGCTTCACACCCAGCGTCACCATTGAGCAGAGAAGGCTGGCTGTGGACCTGTCGGAAGTTGTCATCAAGTGGGAGCTCCAGAGGATCAAGGACCAGCAGGTAGAGATGTTACCCCTCTTGTGTCATCCTTGATTGTATTCCTTACGCTTCTCTGCAGAATCTAAAGTCAAATGTGTGTGTGTTTTTTAAGCCGGATTCAGATATAGATCCTAATTCCAGTGGAGAAGGAGTCAACTCTGTGTCATCTTCCATTAAAAGAGGCCTATCAGTGGATTCCGCCCAGGAAGTGAAACGCTTTAGGACAGCCACGGGAGCAATCAGCGCGGTGAGATCATTGCACACCCTGAGTGTGCTTCCTTTGATAGGTTCTGTGCTTCCTTGTGGGAGTGTGGTCACTTACTCAACAGACTTTTAAGTGTGGACTAAGTGCCCAACACAGTGCCAGAGGAAAGGCTGCACCCAACAAAGAGAAACCCAATAACATGCTACCTACTCAAGGTGTTTCCCAATTGCCAGATGCAATTTTCTTTGTGCCACTTAATGTCATTAGAGTGCTGATGATCATAGTTAACTAGAGGCCCGGTGCATGAAATTCGTGCACAGGGTAGGGGCATGTCCCTTAGCCCAGCCTGCACCCTCCAATCTGGGATCCCTCGAGGGTTATCCAGGCCTAAATGGGCAGTCGGACATCCCTCTCACAATCCAACACTGCTGGCTCCCAACCTGCCTGCCTGGTTGCCCCCAACTGCCCTCCCCTGCTGACCTGGTCACCCCTAACTGCCTTCCGCTGCCGACCTGGTTGCTCCTAACTGCCCTCCCCTGCAGGCCTGGTCATCCCAATTGTCCTTTCCTACTGGCCTGGTTGTCCCCAACTGCCCTCCCCTGCTGGCCTGGGTCCCCCCCAACTGCCCTCCCTACAGGCCTGGGTCCCCCCCCAACTGCCCTCCCTGCAGGCCTGATCGCCCCCCAACTGCCCTCCCCTGCTGGCCATCTTGTGGTGGCCATCTTGTGTCCACATGGGGACAGTCATCTGTGTGTTTGAGTGATGGTCAATTTGCATATTACCTTTTTATTATATAGGATTATTTGCAGAAAGGCATCAAGGGAAACCTTTGGGCAAGAAAATAGATTGAGGACATGCACCCATGGTGCATTCAGCTTTAGAAAAGATAGCATGTCCTATTTTGTTTGGAGGGCAGCTGGGTACCAAAAGAGCCTTGTGGGTGTGAACCCTTCCTCCCTCTCCCTCTGTTTCTCTGGAGTATGTAGCCCTGCATTCCCCCTGTATTCAAATTAAAAACCTGGAACTATCTGCAATCTGTCCATTTCCTTCTCTCCACATGTCTGGCCAAGAGCAAGTCCTGGCAGCCCAGCCATGAATCCCCACCCTCTTCTCAGTTCTCTACCCACTGTGTGGTGCGAGCAGATGCCTGGTCCCTTCTCACTGAGATTACTGAAACTGCCTCCCAGTTCCGCTCAGACCTTTCACTTTTATTTCTCTTCATTATACTTTTAACAGAGCAGAGAACCAAAAAACACTCTCTTCAGAATTCAAGCTAGGGAAAGCTGGATGAAGGGTACATGGCACCTCCGTACTGTCGTTGTAACTTCTTGTGACTGTTACAGTAATTTCAAATAAACACTTAAAAAATGCAGACAACCTTTTCCCTCAACAATCCTTTCCCTTGACACTGGCTTTCCGTGCCTCCTGACCTGGCCCTTCTGATGGCCTTCATGCCCTGCACTTGGCCACAGACCTTTCCTCCGCCTCAGAAATGCCAGTTCGGTGCTCGCTAGGACTCCATTACCTCTTGCTGGCTCAGTCCTCTCTTCCCATGGCTGGCTTTTTCAGTCGGAGAGGTACCTTGATAGCATCCTTTCACTTCCTGGACCACACTCCCTTCCAGTCTTGCAAATGACCCATTACTTTCGTAGTGCCTACTTTGTTTACTACCTGTCTCTGGTGCCCATCTACCCACAATGGCATCTGTTCCCTGTTATTGGGCTGCACAGGCTGGTGCTGTACTTTGGAATGCATTGCTGAGAGGCTCTTCCTGTCATCATAGGTGTTTGGGAGGAGCCAGTCGCTGCCTGGAGCGGACTCACTTCTTGCCAAGCCAATTGATAAACAGCACACGGACACCGTGGTGAACTTCCTCATCCGAGTGGCTTGTCAGGTGCGGGTTCTGAATGTCTTATATTAAGGATTTTTCAGAACACAGTCTACTTGGTCAACTATAGGATGTTTTCTATGACAGTTTAGTAAAAAAAAAAAAAAGAAGAAGAAAGAAATAGACAAACCAAAGTCTGACAGGTAGTCTGTCACTTTCATATCAGATTTCATGACATGCTGATAATTCTGAAGTCTGCCTTGTCTTAAATTCATATGATATTTAAGAAATATTTTTCTTTTTAGCAGTGATAATATAATGGTATGTCTAATAATTAATGGATTTGTGGCATTAGTTCAATGATCTTGGGCAAATTATTTTAACTTTCAAGCTACATAGCTCATAAAGATGTTGGGAAAGTCCAACACAACATTTAGTAATTTAAATGCTTTTACACCCTGGATAGGTAGCTCAGGTGATTAGAGCGTCCTCCTGATACTCAATGGAGAGGGTTCAAACTCCAGTCAGGACATATACAAGAAGCAACCAATGAATGCATAAATAGGTGGAGCAAAAAATTGATGTCCTCTCTCTCCTCTCTACTGTCTCTTCTCTCTCCCTTCTCCCCTCCCCCTCAATGTGGGCTTGAATGAATGAATTTCCAGGTTAATGACAACACCAACACTGCTGGCTCTCCTGGGGAGGTGCTTTCTCGCCGGTGTGTGACCCTCCTGAAAACTGCCCTGCGACCAGACATGTGGTCCAAGTCTGAGCTCAAACTGCAGTGGTTCGACAAGCTGCTGATGAGTGTGGTAAGTGTGGGGGTCTGTTGCTATTGCCTGGGCTTGGGGCTGGGCCACCAAAACCGAATCTTCCATTCCTTTGTCTACTTGTGGCCCCTTCCACTTTGTCTGCTGGCTGCTGTTGACCTTAAAAATAAAATAGTTGTGCTGAAACTGGTTTGGCTCAGTGGTAGAGCGTCGGCCTGCAGACTGAAAGGTCCCAGGTTCGATTCTGGTCAACCTTGGTTGTGGACACATCCCCAGTGGGGGGTGTGCAGGAGGCAGCTGATTGATGATTCTCTCATCGGTGTTTTTAGCTCTCTATCCCTCTCTCTTCCTCTCTCTGTAAAAAATCAATAAAATATATTTAAAAAATAAAATAAAATAGTTGTTTTACCAGAGATTAGCAGAGGAATTGCAAGCTATAGCAAAGACCATAGGGCAAATCTGACAAGCAAAAGAGAGGAACTTTACTTTCTAGGGAAAAAGAAGGAAATCCTTCTTTCTAGGGAAAAAGAAGGATTATTTTGAACAAAAGTCTGTTGTGATGGAGGAGATGGAGAATTTTGGGTGGTAATGGATTCTTGTTGGCTAAGTTGCCAGGCAAGGAAGGTGTGCTGTTTGAGATCTGTATTTGACAATTCCTATGGGTGTGTGTGTGTGTGTGTGTGTGTGTGTGTGTGTGTGTGTGTGTCTATAATTGAAGAGTGGTAGCGCAGTGCTTAAGGGCTCCCCCTTCAGGCCTTTTAAATGAGGTTTTATTTTAGTAATTTTCATACTGCTAATGAGGGAATTTCACTTCCAGAAAATAGTTTTAAAATTTCAGCTCTCACGGTCCCCCTCAGCACCAAGTACAGTTAGTTTTGAAAACATAATAGTCCTCTTGCCTTGTGAAGTCTCATTTTTTAAATGGACATACTGGCTGGCTTGAAATAAACATTTTTAATTGATTTGTGAAACAGCCTTTAAAGTAACTTGAATTTTTACAGTGGTGGACATAGAATTTGTTATTGAGCACTGTATAGTCAGGTAACAAAGAAATGACTCCTGCCAAAGCTCAATGGATAGAGTGTTGGCCTGTGGACTGAAAGGTCCCGTGGGTTTGATTCTGGTCAAAGGCACATGCCTGAGTTGTGGGCTCAATCCCCAGTAGGGGGCGTAGCTGATCAATGATTCTCTCTCAACATTGATGTTTCTATCTCTTGCCCTCTCCCTTTCTCTGAAATCAATACAAATATATATATTAAAAGGCTAGGTGGTATCATCATGCCCTTCGAGTGACACTCTCGCGCTACGCTGTCACATGATGGCCACATGCACAGCGGAGGTGGGGCCTGGTGACTGCTCAGCATGGTGAGGCCTAGGAGTTCCACCGCATGGCATGGAGCAGTTGGGGCCTGGCGCAGGAGTAGGGTCAGGCAGGGAGGGCAGTTGCAGTTGTGGGCGATCAGGCTGTCAGGGAGGGCAGTTGTGGGTGATAGTGGTTAGGGGGTGATCAGGCTGGCAGGCAAAAGTGTTTAGGGGCAATCAGGCAGGCGAGCGGTTAGGAGCCAGCAGCCCTTGATTGTGAGAGGGATGTCCGAGGGGGTCCTAGATTGGAGAGGGTGCCGGCCGGGCTAGGGAAGAATTTTGTGCACCAGGCCTCTACTATATTTTTTATATATATACTGAGTGGCCACATGTTTTTATACATATCATGTGTTCATTCCTTAGTGATATTTTACTTCACTTCTAGTACTTAGTAGCACATAGTTTTAAATTTGGTTGACTATAATTTACTGTACTAGAGTATTTTATCTGGGTGTGACCTGTGTTTTCCTTTCCAGGAGCAGCCTAATCAAGTTAACTATGGAAATATTTGCACGGGTCTGGAAGTGCTGAGTTTCTTGCTCACTGTTCTCCAGTCGCCAGCCATCCTCAGTAGCTTCAAACCCCTACAGCGCGGAATCGCTGCCTGTATGACGTGTGGAAACACCAAAGTCTTACGAGCAGTCCATAGCCTTCTCTCACGCCTCATGAGCATTTTCCCAACAGAGCCAAGTATGTCACCTTTCCCGTGGTGCCTTTCTGAGTGGATGGGTGGTCACCAAGCCTGTTATTGGCAAGGGCTCATCCTCTAGTTATTACTATATGGAGCATTTTATTATGTCACTGTTCTTTATATTTTCAACCTTTTTTTTTTTTTTTAAAAAAAAAGGACATGAGAACAGCAACAGTCACTGCATTCTATTTTTGTCTGCTTTGGAAATGCAGTTTTTCATCATCTGAGTATTGCTGATTCTATGAGGTATTAAAGGGAAGTTAGGTGAAAATATTTTGTGAAACGGTGAACAGTTGACAAAATAAATACTGTTAAGTGTATTTAGAGTGAGTTCAGGTGAGATAAAAGGTGGTCAGCTTTGTAGAGTAGGAACCCTGCCCAGAAGTGAGCACCCATGGGAGGGAAGTTGCCACAGGTGCCAAAATAACTAAAGCTCAGCTTTAGCGTGAGGGACATTAACGTCCCAGGGCGTGGACAGGCCTAAGAACCCAAACCGCAGAGCCAGTTCTTGCTTCTGTTTCAGGCACGTCCAGTGTGGCCTCCAAGTACGAAGAGCTGGAGTGCCTCTATGCGGCCGTAGGCAAGGTCATCTATGAAGGACTCACCAACTATGAGAAGGCCACCAACGCAAACCCCTCCCAGCTCTTTGGTGAGTATGTGCCAGCTTGGTTCCCAGCACTGGTCCAGGTTGGCATTGTTCTGTTTGTGCTCCCTGGACAAGCTTTCCTTACAAGGGAAAGGCTCAGGCCGTTTTGGGGGCCTTGAGGGTGGTGTCTGGTCTTTGAGGTGAAACCTCCCTCCCCCAACCAACACCAGTGCTTCCTTGTTTCTTCCACTTCATCCTGAGATGTGGGGATTTGTTGCCAGGGGAATTGCACTAGGTTGCATGGATACTCCTGACCCCGTTTTCCACCAGCAGAGAGATGCTGCTAAAACAGTAGACCAATGTGTAGAGTCACTGCCTTTCACTATGTGGTCGCCTGTGAGCCACTCACAAGCCAAGAATGCCTTCCCAACTTCTTGGTGAGCTCTGGCTGCCCCAGGTGAAAAGAAAGTTGGTTTCTTGGGTCAGGGCAGCTGGATAACGTTGGCTTCCAGACACCCAGAAGTCAAATGTGTAAAAATACTCTGTGTTTTGCTAAACTCACATCTGTGACTAGGATTAAATCTTGGGTTAAAGTTTTTCTTCTTCTTTATTATATATTCATTGTATAAAACTTTGAAAATACAAATGAAGGAAAGCTAAAAGTGCATGTCTTTTTCTATACATACGCATAGGAACACATATACAGAAAGCCTTTGTTATGCAGATACTTGTGTCTGCATTTGTAAACTTTATATGATTTAAAAATATATTTTTTTATTGATTTTTGACAGAGAGGAAGACAGAGGGATAGAGAGCTAGAAACATTGATGAGAGAGAAACATCAGTCAGCTGCCTCCCGCACACCCCTTACCGGGGATGTGCCTGCAACCAAGGTACATGTCCAGACTGGAATCGAACCCAGGACCTTTCAGTCCGCAGGCCGACACTATCCATTGAGCCAAACAGGTCTTGGCTGTTTACATGATTTTGAAATTGAGTTTCTTGCTTTCCACACTCTTGCTACTTGCTACATGAAATTCAGGAGTCTGATAAATTTAGTTAAAATGGCGTATCCCTTTCTGTTCACGTTTGCTATTTTTGTTTTGGCACTGGATAGATTTGGATAGTGAGGGGTGCTTTTGTGACTTTTAAAAAAGTGGTATCATACAGTAGATCCTGCTTTGCAACCTGACTTTCATCGCAGTATAGCATGAACATCTTGTTAATTCTCTGAAGGACGCTCTTTTAGAAGAGCTGACCACTGTTGGCTCTGCCTCCCTGTTTGTGTGGGGTGACAGCAGGCCAGGGGCAGCCTGGGGCGAGTGGGTCTGTTTGAGTTGGCCACACTGCTAGGTCCAGGGCTCCATTACTGGTGAACTCAGGAGAGGCGAGCCTGGCAACCAGGAATGCCCAGGACACATCCCCGTATTCATCATTGTCACCCTCCAGTGTCATGGTGTACCTGTCAAAGACTCAGATTGGTTATACGTTCACTGCTGTATTGAGAGCCAGCCAGCCTTTAACAAAGCAAGCCTAAAATCCAAATCTGGGATGACTGTACTTTAAATGGCAAATACATATCCTTTTACTTTTCTGTGTTGTGAGCCATGAATACAATATTAAATTAATGTGTAGGTCAGTGTTAAGATGTTTATAAAAATGCCAGTATGGGAGATAATTTTTTTTTCACATACTCAGTGTTCATATCTGATGTTAAAACAGTTTTTTAGAATTCAAATTGAATTCTAAAACATATATCATGCCCAAATAGTCTAGATAAAAAGGAAGTATTCTTTCCCCCACCCCAAACATATTAGGAGACAAAAATTTTTACTTAGGATATTTGGCCATACAAGGCCTAAAGTTAAATGCAGAAGACTGTTTCTATTGAAATACAAAAATCATTTTTATGCCTGGAGATGTTGCTCATGAATTAAGAATTAAAAGTGAACATATAATACTTCAAAATGTAGTCTATGTTTATAATATTGATATTTGGGATTCATACTTTTGTTGAAAGAACATTATTGTTTAGCACATTTTAATAAATTTTAATTAGCATATTTTTGACAATTACTTTTATAAACTTTTCTAAAAATATCCCACTGAATTTATACCTTTTAGGAACCCTTATGATCCTCAAGTCTGCCTGCAGCAACAACCCGAGCTACATAGACAGGCTCATCTCCGTCTTCATGCGCTCCCTGCAGAAGATGGTCCGAGAGCACCTCAACCCGCAGGCCGCCTCCGGCAGCACCGAGGCCACCTCAGGTGACACATTTGACTTGGTCCCCAGTTTTCCCTCAGACTAAACAGTGCTGGCTTTGTCAATGAATTTTATGTTTCTTCTTCTTCTTTTTTTCTTCTTCAATGTATTCATTGATTTTTAGAGAGGAAGGAAGGGAGAGGGATAGAGAGATAAAAACATCAATGAGAAAAAAACATCGATTGACTGCTTCCTGCATGCTCCCCCACTGGGGATTGAGCCTGCAACCTGGGCCTGTGCCCTGACCCGGAATCAAGTTGGTGAACTCTTGGTTCATGGGTCAGTACTCAACCACTGAGCCACACCGACAGGACTGTGACTGAATTTTAAAGTGAACACTAATGCCTGCTGTTCACAGGCAATTCATTATTAGTTGCTCTTAACAAAGAGTTTGTAAGTGGTTCATTTAAAACCAAAATGAGACTTATTTTTTAAATGAATTGCTTTTAAAATTTGTGAGTGTGAGAGTAAAGGCATTTTTATCTTTTTTTTTTTTTTTTTTAAACTGCACTCCAGGATATTTTTCTGTTGACTTTTAGAGAGAGTGGAAGGGCGGGAGAGAGACAGAGAAATATCTATGTGAGAGAGATACCTCGATGGGTTGCCTCCTACACAAGCCCTAACCAGGACTAGGGATTGAGCCTGCAACTGTGATATGTGCCCTTGACTGGAATTGAACTTGGGACTCTTCAGTCCACAGGCCGACGTTCTATCCACTGAGCCAAACTGGCAAGGGCTGAAGAAATTTTTAAATGATTGGTCATTTATGTGGAACATGCACCACTAAAGAGGATTATCTAACAGTTTTGTTGTAAAGCAGAGACTGCTTAGAGTTGTTATATCTGATGACAAATTAGATTGTAGGTTCTAGAGTTGAGGAGTGGACTCCAGAAATCTGGGTGATATGTTTGGTGGGGAGCTGATTGACACAGCTGCTCAATGTAGCTTGGAACACAAGTGCTATGGATGTGACTTTGGGACTTGGCTGTACCCCAGGGTTGCCTACATTGGTTCCAACCGCTCCACCATTTCTTCCTCGTGGGGAGCTTCTAACAGGGCCACCCTTGCAAGGCAGTGTAATAGCAACAAAGTGATGAGACTGGAGAAAATATTTTTAGGAAAATGGGCAGAATTAATTTCCCATGTAGTGCAGAGTGGTTGCTTGTAGAAATTGTTGAGTTGTGTTCTTTTTCCACATGAGCAGGAACTAGTGAACTGGTGATGCTGAGTCTGGAGCTGGTGAAAACACGCCTGGCTGTGATGAGCTTGGAGATGAGGAAGAACTTTATTCAGGCCATTCTGACCTCCCTCATTGAAAAATCACTCGATGCCAAAATTCTCCGGGCTGTGGTTAAAATTGTGGAAGAGTGGGTTAAAAATAATTCCCCAATGGCAGCCAATCAGGTGAGCTGGGAAGAGGGTCTGCAAGTTGGCTAGGTGACCTTTGTATGTAAAAGAAAATTCAGACCTCACTTTCTCAGCTCTTCTGGAAGTTTTCAGTCAGGCAAAACTTTTTTCTCCTGTATTTGCATTCACAGTATCTTTTTTCAAAGATGGTTTATAAAATTGTGCTGAACAGATTTTAAATAGAAACGAGATAATTGGTTACTTATCTTAATGTGATTTGTTAAAATGTTAAATGAACCTTAGTCTTTGTATGATAATGAAGGTAAGCCAAGAAAAAAATAATGAAGGATTATTAGTTAATATATGACTAGAGGCCCAGTGCATGAATTCGTGCACCAGTGGGGTCCCTCGGCCTGGCTTGTGGGATCGGGGCCAAAACCGGCTCTCCCTGCCTCATGCATGAATTTCATGTACCAAGCCACTAGTCCTATATTTTGGCCTGTGGGATCGAGCCTAAACTGGCAGTTGGACATCCCCCTCGCCATCTGAGACTGCTGCCCTCAGTTGCCCTTCCTCTGCCAACCTAATTGCCCCTCACTGCATCTGCCTTGGCCCCCACCACCATGGCTTTGTCTGGAAGGAAGTTGGACGTCTGGAAGATGGCCAGTCAACCCGTCTAATTAAAATATTACTCTTTTATTAGTATAGATAGATTATATAGGCTAGGATTGCTTAAATGGGGGGGGGGATTTTTTTCAGCAGGAGGTGCTCTTGGCCAACAAATATACATAATCCCTATATCTGGAGTGATAGCCAGCCATATGCACTATACTGTCAAACCAGTCATTAAAAAATTGAACCTCTTTCTTACCCCTTATACCAAACAGATGTTGCCCTTAAAACCCCTTCTTAGCTTTTGCAGTTCATCCAGATTAGGTTCTGATTGGTTGGTTATTATGCTAGTCAGTGTCAAAAGCTCCACCTCCTAGGCAGCCATTGGCTCCTCACACTTCACCCAGATTTGGTTCTGATTGGTCGGTTTCTATGCTAGTCAGCGTCTACAGGTCCATTTCCAGGCCTGATCAGAGAGGTGGGGCTGATGAGCAGCCCCCTTGGACGCTTGGAGAGAAAAAAGAGGCACGGCTGCTGGCCAGGCCTGGAGAGAAAGAGAGAGGCAACGGCTGATCAACAGCTGCTACAGAGGCTACGGATCAGACCCTGCTTCTCTCTCCAGGTCTCTCTCTGGGCCTGATCTGCAGCCCCCTCAGCATTCAATGCTGGTTCACTGTGCCCCCAGCGGCAGTAGTCAGTGCTGCGTCGCCAGAAGTCAGTCCTGGGTTGCCGTGGCGACGAAGCACTGACTTCTGGCCCGGCAAGCCTGTGGTTGTTTTGGACGTTAAGAACCCTGGGTTTTTATATATTAGGATGTTTGCATACTTCTGATTGGTTTTATAATTGAATTGCTTTCTCTCTCCAAAGTGACCTGTAGCTCCTAGGAAAATTACATTGGCACTCATCGTGATTTCAAGCATAACTTTTTGTTTGTTTAGAAATGACTGTCTTAAATTACTTGACAAAATTGTAGGAGCTTAAAAAGTAGTAGAGCAGATGGCTGAAGTGCTTTTGGACATGTTTTCCCTCAGATATAAGTAATTGACCTTTTGTTTTAAAAAATTCATACAGACACCTACTCTCCGGGAGAAGTCCATTTTGCTTGTGAAAATGATGACCTATATAGAAAAGCGTTTTCCAGAAGACCTTGAGTTAAATGCACAGTTCTTAGACCTCGTTAACTATGTCTACAGGTAATTTACACCAATTATCAAATATTTTGTGTACCAATCTATAGTGTGTTCTCTGACTAAGCAACATTACATGACATTTTAATTATTTTTGTTTTACCCAAGATAAATCCATTTAAATTATAAATCAAGTAACATATTTTGGCATCATTACTGAACATTTTGCACAGATGCTGCATTAGTCTATGATGATTTGTAACATACTCATTTTTTCATAAAAGCATTTTGGGAAGTTGGTACCTACTTGTTTGCTTATGGCTTATGGCATCCACCTTTGGGTATAGCTCTTTCATTTTAGTTTTATTCTTTCGATTACAGGGACGAGACACTGTCTGGCAGTGAGCTGACTGCGAAACTCGAGCCTGCCTTTCTCTCGGGGCTGCGTTGTGCGCAGCCACTCATCAGGGCGAAATTTTTCGAGGTTTTTGACAACTCTATGAAACGTCGGGTTTACGAGCGTCTGCTTTATGTGACCTGCTCCCAGAATTGGGAAGCCATGGGGAACCACTTTTGGATTAAGCAGTGCATTGAGGTAGGAAAAGCTTATCTCACTCTCTGTAGCTGTGGCATTGAAGCCAGGAAGTGTTCACATATACCAAGATGAATACAAATCTCCCCCATTCAACCACTTTTAATCTCTAATAGGAACAAAAAAAGACTGGAAGCCAAGCTTTTATCCAGAGCTTTTTTGGGGTGATTTTAAGTGCTTTCATTAGAATGTTGAATAATATTCCTTAGTTTGTAGCCACAGATTCATTATCCCTTAAATATAAAAGTTGTAAGTTCTGTCTATATGCCCTAGAAGATGGAATGTGCTATAACTGTCAGCTCTCCTAATTCCTAAAGCAGGCAGGTGTGGCCTCCAGGCCAGGCATGGGCTCTGGTCCCTCTGTGGGAGTCAGGGTGCTGGGAATGAAGGTCTGTGTAAAGCAGCCAGACCATTTTAGTTGGTGGTAAGTCAGATGTTTTTGGTTATTTCGTTTTAAAAAATGCATTTTTTTATAGACTATTAGAGAGAGGAAGGGAGAGGGAGATTCCACTGAGCCAAACCAGTCTCGGCATATGTTTTTTAATGGGACAGAAGGTTGTGGAATTCTCTTTGAGGGAAAAGAAGGAAACTGGCACTAGGTTTCAGTGAGAGCATGTTAACTGACATATTTCAGTTTGAGCTGAATTTGTGTTTTCTCAATGCTGAATACAGCATATATTTGGAGTTTTGCTCATGGCAACAGAATGAGCCAAGTTCCCTGATATATTCATCATTTCTTCTAGTAATGGCTATTATTAGTCAGAATGGGCATGCTCAGGATGATTAGAAAGGGACTGTTGTCCCACAGGCCCATGAGGTTTACTTCTGTCCTCAAACCTTCTAGCTTCTGTTGGCCGTGTGTGAGAAGAGCACTCCCATTGGTACCAGCTGCCAAGGAGCTATGCTCCCTTCCATCACCAATGTCATCAACCTGGCCGACAGCCACGATCGAGCAGCCTTTGCCATGGTCACACATGTCAAGCAGGAGCCTCGGGAGCGAGAGAACAGCGAGTCCAAAGAGGAGGTAATGTTTGGATTGTGTGGTGCCTTCGTTTCATAGCAGAATGCCCATTTCTCCAACTTCATTTCGGGGTTAGATTTCCTTAGGGCAAGAGCAGTGAATTGAAATCTGTTGATTTAAAAGCTCTTAATGTGATACCTAGATTCAAGTTAAAAAAAATTATTATCCTCACCGGAGGATATATATATATATTTTTTTTTTCTTAAGAGGGAGTGGGAGGAGGGAAGGGAAGAGAAAGAGAAACATTGATTTGTTGTTCCACTTATTGAGGCATTCATTGGTTGATTATTATATGTGCTCTGACCTGGGATTGAACCCGCAACCTCTGTGTATTGGGACGACACTCTAACCAGCTGAGTTACCCAGCCAGTGCTCCTAATAATCTTTATTATTCTTACTGTTGGTACTTTATTTTGCTTTCTAAAATACAATTATGAATGCAAAAAGAGAAGGAAATAGGTCTGGTCAAGTTATTCTGTATGTTTATTTTAGAATTCAAGATTATTTTAATAGTTGGAAACTTCTGGAAATTAACTAAAATTTTACTTTCCAAAAATGTAACGAGGCTTATAAGGGTTACATTTGTTGGATTTTAATTATTTGACTCTTTGGTTTTGCTTATTTGTGTTTTTTTGTTTTGTTTTTTAGGATGTTGAGATAGATATTGAACTGGCTCCTGGAGATCAAACCAGCACACCCAAAACCAAAGAACTTTCTGAAAAGGACATTGGAAACCAGCTGCATATGTTAACCAACAGACATGACAAATTTCTTGATACTCTCCGAGAAGTGAAGGTCTGTGTGTAGGTTTGGAAGGATAGTTGTGGGTTTCCCCCTTCATATTTTAAATCCTAAATCAGCATTATTCCACAGCCATGTAGTATTTTCTTTTACAGCTTTCACTTTCTTTCCTTTCTCAATGATAACTATTTTTGTTCTGTGAGACTCTAAAGTGAATGTTTTATGTAAAGATTCAAGAAAGGAATTACATTATTCTATGGGAAAAATAAAAAGAGGTTAATTCTCCGTAACTGTCCCTTGAAAGGAATGGTAAAATTGTTTCCTAAACATACATGATGAGACATTGCTGGATTATATTTCAAGTGCAATAAAAAAGGAGAAAATGAGAATATGTGGGGGAATCAAGTTTACTTTTGGGAGTAAACTTGGGGATCTCCAGTTACATCTGTTTTAAGATGTATCCAGATCTTTGACTTCCACAAACTTTTAGGTTAATTACAGACATGATTATTTTTCAGGTAAGGACTCACATATGGCTTCGTATACTGAGTTACTTTTGAGTAGTGTTTTAAAGAAACAGCGGTGTTTCTGGTCATATCAGGAGATAGGTGTGCCCCATTGGGCTTCACGTGGACTGTTGACTGCATCATAGCTAGTAGCCTTGCTCTTTAGAGGAAATGTTGGCAGCTAATTCCAATTTTCAAAAACAACAAAGCTGTGGACAAAATCAACGCTTCTGAGGATTTGATAGCTTTTGGGCCCTTGGATTCCAACTCCAGGCCCTTTTATGGTTTCGTCATTGCAGTCACTTTTTCTTCTCTTGGCTGCTGTCAGTTGCAGAGACTCTGAACTTTCCTCCCCCTTGATTTGTTCTTCATAATTGTGCCACTGGCATGTAGCTTACCTCACGTGCGTGTGCTTTTTGTGTTTCCCCGTTTATATTTTCAGCAGCCTTTACTTGATGGCAACTGTATACCTCTCATATGTACTTTCAGTGTTAGCATGTTTGGAAATGTCCTTAAAGTTACTAAGTGAAGGCGTGTCACTGATGAGCCTCTTCCCCATGTCTGTGCTTGGCTGCTGAGGCCAGATGTGTTGGTCGCTGTGCTCAGAATCTGTTTTCACTGTGGCGAGACACTTGCTCGGACCGTGGGGAGTTTGGCAGTGGAGGAGTGGGCCTGCAGAGCCTCCTGGGCGTGGGTGTGAGAGGCGGTGCTGGCCGGAGGTTCAGCACAGGCCATGCCCGCTCACTGACCTCTCTTCTGTCTGTAGACCGGGGCCCTGCTCAGTGCCTTCGTCCAGCTGTGCCACATTTCCACCACACTGGCAGAAAAGACCTGGGTCCAGCTTTTTCCCAGATTGTGGAAAATTCTGTCTGACCGACAGCAGCATGTGAGTATCTTCTTAAAATTCAGTTTTGGAAATTGTAGTGTTAGCTTTCAATAAGTATTTATGACAAAGTAATCTTGGTTAAGTTTCAAAGGATGAAGAAAAACTATTGATTGTTATCTAAGAGTCAATTATTAAAAATATTTACAGAGTCAAAAACGTTGATTTTTTTGAAGGGAGACCTGAATTAACATGATCTTTGGTTTTAGGCGCTGGCTGGAGAGATTAGCCCGTTCCTGTGCAGTGGCAGTCACCAGGTGCAGCGGGATTGCCAGCCCAGCGCACTGAACTGCTTCGTGGAAGCCATGTCCCAGTGTGTCCCTCCGATCCCCATCAGACCCTGCGTTCTCAAGTACTTGGGGAAAACACACAACCTTTGGTTCCGCTCCACGTTAATGCTAGAGCACCAGGCTTTTGAAAAAGGTCTGAGTCTGCAGATTAAGCCAAAGCAAACGACGGAATTTTATGAGCAGGAGAGCATAACTCCACCTCAGCAGGTGAGGCCCCCCCATGTGTTCATTACATCTTCCTTGCCAATGACATCATGGTCGCAATAGACATCTCCCAAGTGATTTTAAATTCTAACACAGTGAAGTTGCTTTATTGGGGGGGAAAAAGTGTTTGTCGTGAGCACTCAAAAACCATGATCTGTGTTTTCAGGAGATACTGGACTCGCTTGCAGAACTTTACTCTTTGTTACAAGAAGAGGACATGTGGGCTGGTTTGTGGCAGAAGCGTTGCAAGTATTCCGAGACAGCAACTGCTATTGCTTATGAGCAGCATGGATTCTTTGAGCAGGTAGCCACTGTCCAATCAATAGGATGCATGGTTGTACTGTACACTTTAATGTTAGAATATTGATATGTCCTCATGCCAGTTCACGTTCACATAAGAAGTTTACTGTTTTACTTGAAGCACCTGTCCTACACATAGAGGCCCTTTGAAGATTCAGTTTAGAGAAATATATATGACATGAACATATTTAAACGTTTAGTCCTAAATCCTTTACCAGTAGAAGCTAATGTGGATGGTTCTTATCGGCACTCATTGACCCTATTGGAAGTGGAATTAGATGGCTTTATGTGTTTAAATTTTAATCTTCCGTGCCTGTCCTTTCAGTATAGCATGGGTGGGCCAAGGTCACAGTATGGTTGTCAGTCTTGCACAGGACACTGAGTCACAGGAACTCTGGAAGCATAGGGATGGGCTGTGGCCTCTGCTCTTATCGCTAAAGGAGAGAGTGGCTCATCCTGGGGCCAGCAGCCTCCCTCTCCATTCTGTGTGGGAACAGCACACCCTCCGTTCTCTTCCCTCCCCTCTGGGCTCTGTGAATAGGAGATTCTGGGGTATGTGATTGTAGAGGAGAGTGTCAGGTGTTCCTGGGTCCTCCAACCTGGCCATAACTATTGAGCACCAGCTGTGGGAAGTTGCCTAAACAGCAGTTTGAAAGCATTATTAACTTCTTTAGGCACAAGAGTCCTATGAGAAGGCAATGGATAAAGCTAAAAAAGAGCATGAGAGGAGCAATGCATCCCCTGCCATTTTCCCAGAATACCAGCTTTGGGAGGACCACTGGATTCGGTGAGCTGGACAGGGATGTGTTCCTGTCGGTTAAGGGAACCCATGGCAAATCTCTGGAATGTCCTCAGAGTGAGTGTTTTTAAAAAGGGAACTTGGCTCCATGGAGAAAAGAACAAACAAATCTAGGAACATTTTTAAAGACATGAGTAATTAAAAATGTTTGTTGGAGAAACGGATTCCTGCCTCTCCACTGCTCTGGTGCTTTGAGCTCTCTGCTGTGCAGCGGGTGGTACTGGGGTTGCAGGGAGCAGTTCATTCCGGAGGGCAGGTGGGAATGCAGTGGACCCAGCCTGGCCTCCCACGGAAGTCCACTCTTCTCCGGGGGGAAGAGAGCTTTTCTGCTGTGGAATGGGAATATACGACTATCCCCGTGCTTCTTGAATCTGTTGGTTTGTTGGTAACTGAACTTCCCCAATCCCTGGTCTTCTAGGTGCTCTAAGGAATTGAACCAGTGGGAAGCCTTGACGGAATACGGCCAGTCCAAAGGTCACATAAACCCTTACCTCGTCCTGGAGTGTGCGTGGCGGGTGTCTAACTGGACCGCCATGAAGGAGGCGTTGGTGCAGGTGAGACCTCCCTCCTGACTACTGCAGGCTCAGGTTATGTTCCCACAGCTGCGTGGGTTCCTTTTGTCAAAGCCGTGAATCTGTGGAGATTTCTCCTCACTCAGAACAACCTGGGAATTTGGGCAGATCAAGATAACTTTTGGGAAGCAAGAATGCTTTTTGGATATCTCTAATATCTTTTCTGAATATGAGTTAAATTATAAATAGTTAGTTTATCATTCAATTATGATAAGTATCAGTTGTGGAGGTCTTGGATTCTAAGTATAAATGAATAGTACCTGGAGAAATCTGGAAGAACAGAGTCAGTTTTACTGGTGGAATTGATGGGCCGAAACATAGCTATAGAAGTGAGTACCACCACCCTGATTCTGGACACCCTTCAGGGCAAACCAGCTATGTCCCCCCTTCCCCCTATCACACTAGGCCTCTAACCTATATAATAAGAAAGTAATATGCAAATTGACCATCACTCCAACACAAAAGATGGCTGCCCCCATGTGGACACAAGATGGCCAACAGGGGAGGGCAGTTGTGGGCAATCAGCCCAGCAGGGGAGGGCAGTTGGTGTAGGGCCTGCAGGGAAGGGCATTTTGGGGGACCCAGGCCTGCAGGGGAGAGCAGTTGGGGGGGATCAGGCCTTCAGGGGAGGGCAGTTAAGGGCAATCAGGCTGGCAGGGGAGTGGTTAGGGGGTGATCAGGCTGGCAGGCAGAAGTGGTTAGGGGCAATCAGGAAGGCAGGCAGACTAGCAGTTGGGAGCCAGCAGTCTTGGATTGTGAGTGGGATGCCTGACTGCCCGTTTATAGGCCCGATTCTACGAGGCAGTCGGACATCCTTGAGGGGTCCCAGATTGGAGAGGGTGCAGGCTGGGTAGAGGGACACACACCTCCATGCATGAATTTCATGCACTGGGCCTCTAGTATTCTTATAAAACTGAATCACTGCCTTCTACTTCCTTGTGTAAAGTGGAACAAGTTAGATTAACTTCTCAGAGTAAAAGTTGAATTAGGAACAGTTTATAAGTTTACTGATATTTGTCAGAGTGGAAATGAACATATATTTAATACTTTAGACTTCACTGGCTAGCTTTGTAGCCAAGTGATGGTGGCTAATCTCATCTGTCCTAGCAGTGATGATCAGTTTGCTCTTTTTGGCACCACTCATATCTTAAAACAGTGGTCGGCAAACCATGGCTCTCGAGCCACATGCGGCTCTTTGGCCTCTTTAGTGTGGCTCTTCCACAAAATACCATGTGCAGGCGCACGCGTACAGTGCAAATGAAACTTCGTGGCCCATGCGCAGAAGTCAGTCTTGGGTGAGTCTATTTTGAAGAAGTGGTGTTAGAACACTCAAGGGGCCAAACAGCCACATGTGGCTCTCGAGCCGCGGTTTGCTGATCATTGCCTTAAAACAAGGAGCCTATGGCATATTTTCATAGCTAGAGAAATTGGCCATGGTCTGGTATTTGGAAAAGGAGAGTATCCAGAAAAAGTAGTTGAAATGTATAACTTCTCTAAAGAAATGTCTGTATAAAGCTTAATTGCTATTATTGCTTTGCTGAATTGACTACAATAATCTATTGGCTTTCCTTTTTGACTCTTTCTACTGAGAGGAAGAATACCCATAAGCTTCCTATGTAATGCTCTTTTATTACCAGGTAGAAGTAAGTTGTCCCAAGGAGATGGCTTGGAAGGTCAACATGTACCGTGGGTACTTGGCTATCTGCCACCCTGAGGAGCAACAGCTCAGCTTCATCGAACGCCTGGTGGAAATGGCCAGCAGCTTGGCCATCCGTGAGTGGCGGCGCTTGCCTCATGTTGTGTCCCATGTGCACACGCCTCTTCTCCAGGTGGGTTATGGTACATTAATGTGAGCAGTGTCTTGGGCCCATCATAGTAGAGAACATCTTGTCCAGAGGTGGATTTGTAAACTGAACTAGGTGGCAGAGAGGAAACTCCTACTTGTCTGTCCTTTCCCATTTAAGCTCATCCTCGGTGGAAGGAAGGCCAGAGTGAAAATGTACACTCAAATGTAGCCTCTCACTTTTAGAACTTACAAGGGACTTAAGTGACAGAAGGTATCCTCAGGAGTGCTTTTGATGATTTACATTTTTGCTTTATGAATTTTCTTTAGTGCCCACTATACCACCATCAGTGTGATGCCACTGATGCCACTGTTCAGTTTGAAAGGTCTATCATCCTCTGAAACTTTTATATAGATACATATTTAAGTCGATTTCAGAGAAGAAGGGAGAGAGTAGAAACATCAGTGATGAGAGAGAATCATTGATCGCCTGCCTCCTGCACACCCCCTACCGGGGATCAAGCACGCAACCAGAGCATGTGCCCTGACGGGGAACTGGACCGTGGCCTCCTGCTTCGTACGTTGATGCTCAAACACAGAGCCACAGCAGCTGGGCAGAGGATATATTTTTTTGGCTTGTTTGTTTATTCGCTTTTTGTTATTAATGTTTTTAACTTTAATAATCTTTGTCAAATTGTAGTGTAGGAAAGATGAATTTTAACAAAAATACTTTCAGTAGTTAGCCAAAAAAGAGTTATCTGGTTAATTCATGTTTCCAGGCTTCGAGCTTCTGAGTCTATCTCCTTCATTCCTTCAGTCCTCCTTAATATCAAGACTTGCTGAGTTTTCCTTCAAAATGGCTCTCAAAAAATTAAAAAAAAAAAATTGTCACTGTTACATATGTCTCTGATTTTCTCCCTTTTTGCCCTCCTCCACCCCACACCAGCCCTTCCCCATACTATTGTCTGTGTCCATGGCTATGCATATATGTACTTACGTTCTTTGGTTAATCTTGTCCTCCTCATCCCCACTTGACATCTGTTATTCTGTTCCATGCATCCATTCCTCTGGCCCTATTTTGTTTGTTAGTTTATTTCTTTCATTAGATTCCATATATAAATGGATCATGTGATATTTGTCTTTCTCTCACTGACTTCATTTAGCATAATACTCTCCAGATCTATCCGTACTGTCTCAAAGGATAAGAGCTCCTTCTTTGTAGCTGCATAGTATTCCATTGTGTGACTGTACCACAGCTTATTTACTCACTTCAACTGATTGCCTCCTGTGTACACCCTAACTGGGGATCAAACCCGCAATTTAGTTATGTGCCCGGACCAGGAATCAAACCCACGACCTTCTGGTACATGGGTGACACTCCAACAACTGACCTACACTGGCAAGGGCGAGAAGTGCTTCTTTTTATTTTATTATATATTTTTAAAATTTCATTTTTTAAAATTCCTGTGGGAGGGAAAGGTGGAACTTAATAGATAGAATTTGAATAGACTAAAAATTGTGGCCGGGACTCTCCCAGTAAGAAGATGGCACCAGAAGTTTGGAGCCAGCAACACATCTAAGGTTTAAAAAGTAGTAAACTATACAGACTCAAAAGACACATGATTGAAAATGTCTGTACCAGCCCAAAGAGATAATCAGAACCATGTTTTAAAATGCTTAATATGGCTGTGGGTTTTTAAATGTTGATGGAAGGCAAGCATGAGGGCAGGGGACTAGGCTGTTCTTTTCTTAGACATTGGCAGAGAAAGAGCCAGCCATAGTTGGAAAAGAGAGACTTGCTGGGGGGGCTCTGTTAGCAACTTTGGTTTCAACACCATTCTTCTTCCCATCGCCTGTCTCACAGTGGCTGTCTCAGAGCTGAGGTTTTAAAATTGGGGGGATCAGGAGAGCAGTGAGGGGGTGAAAATGAGTTAAATGTGGAACCTAAGGTGTCTGTAGAAGTTAGAGTGCTTTCTTTCATAATAGAATCGTGAGATCTTTACAATCAGTCTGATTCCTGATTAACACTGGTTTATATTCCCATGTGATCTTTGATATAATGCTTACTGTGGACTCTCTTACGCTGGTCTCATTCAGGCCGCCCAGCAAATCATTGAACTTCAGGAAGCTGCGCAAATAAATGCAGGTTTACAGCCAACCAACCTGGGAAGGAACAACAGCCTGCACGACATGAAGACGGTGGTGAAGACCTGGAGGAACAGGCTGCCCATTGTGTCCGACGACTTGTCCCACTGGAGCAGCGTCTTCATGTGGCGGCAGCATCATTACCAGGGTAAACCCACCTGGTCCGGCATGCCTTCATCATGTAATTTCCCAGACACCGCTGTTCTGGTTTCATGTCTTGGTTTTTGTTTTTCTTTTACCAGATTGTCTAATTTTTGGTGGGTATGGGAGATGGTGGTGGTATGGTGAGACAAAGGTGAAGGTGGTGAAAGATGGGAAGGATTTTTCCACCGGTTACATTTTTTCTGTCTGGAACAGAAGTGCTGCTTGGCACTGCTTCTTGCATCAGGGTCTCAGGGCAGTGTGATCGGAGCTCTGGGTTGTGGCTCTTTTTATTTTTTATTTTTTTTATTTTGATATTTTACAGAGAGGAAGGGAGAGAGATAGAGAGCTAGAAACATCAATGAGAGAGAAACATCGACCAGCTGCCTCCTACACACCCCCCACCGGGGATATGCCCACAACCAATGTACCGGAATCCTTGACCGGAATCGAACCCGGGACCTTTCAGTCCACCACTGAGCCAAACCGGTTTCGGCTGTGGCTCTTTGTTTTGAACACCACCCCTCACCTCCCACGAAGAACTGCTCTTCAGGTGGCTGTGTATAGCCTTCTCCAGTTTTCTGGTCCCCTCTGCTCATACACTAAACCTCTCAGACATCTGTTTAGAACAGCCTTCATGATTTAGTTAGCCAAAATGGTAACACTCAACTCCATAGTTAGTGCTTTTTATGTCTTCCTTCTGATACAAAATACAAGGAAAAGTAACAAGAATTTATTACGGAGCTTCCCATCTTCATAAGCCATGTGTGTTTGTTTTCATTTTTTACTTAAGCCTTATTATTGTGGGACACTTTGAAAACGTTTGGCATGGGCTGATAACTCATTTCTTTGCTCTCTAGCTATTGTAACTGCATATGAAAATAGTTCTCAGCATGATCCAAGTTCCAACAATGCTATGCTTGGAGTTCACGCGTCAGCTTCAGCAATTATCCAGTATGGAAAAATTGCCCGGAAACAAGGACTGGTCAATGTCGCTCTGGATATACTAAGTCGTATTCATACCATTCCAACGGTTCCTATCGTGGACTGCTTCCAGAAGATTCGACAGCAAGTCAAATGCTACCTCCAACTGGCCGGAGTCATGGGGAAAAACGAGTGTATGCAGGTAGAGTGCCAACAGGGCCTGGTGCCTGCCCTGTGCCCAGCAGGTCCGGTAAAGAAGGGTAGGAGTGTCCACATGGAACTCCTGGTTCAAATAATAAGGAAGGAGGGTTAGGACTTTCTACAAATACAGCCTTAGTAGGGAAGCAGATCTTCCTGAACAAGAAAGGGAAAGGAACCACCTGAGTGAATACATACATGTTTTAATCCTCACCTGAGGACAGGCTTTTATTGATTTTAGGGCGATGGGGAGAGGGAAAGGGGAGAGAGAGAGAGAGAGAGAGAGAGAGAGAGAGAGAGAGAGAGAGAGAGAGAAAGAGAAAGATATCGAAGTAAGAGTGAAACATTGAATGTTGACTCAGGCATGTGCCCCAACCGGGGATCGAGAATACGCCTGCAACCTGAGAATGTGCCCTGACTGGGAATCAAACCTCCTACTTTTTGGTATACAGGACAACTCGCCAACCAACTGAGCCATACCACTTGAATATTTGAATTGCATTTTATCATCTCTGTCCTATCATATGCTTGGTTAATGTATTTAAGGAAAAAATTTAAAGACTGCAGAAGTATGAGGATGTTGTAAGGTAGATGCAGAGGTATGAGGATATTTTAATGTAGATATTCGCTATGTTCAGAGGAATTTTAATAAAATCAATGAACTGTTTAGACATCTATATATATATATAAAAGCCTAAACGACTGGCCAATTGGCCAGCCCGCCAACCAGCTATGGTGTACACTGACCTCTAGGGGACAGATGCTCAACGCAGGAGTGGAAACCACAGGGATGGAAACATGGAACGGACTGATGAATCTCTGGGAATTAGGGAAGGGGGAGGGCAGGAAGAGATTAACCAAAGATCTTAATATGCATACTAGAGGCCCTGTGCACCAGTGGGGTCCCTCAGCCTGGCCTGCGGGGATCAGGCCGAAAATGGCTCTTCAATAATCCCCTGAGGGGTCCTGGATTGCAAGAGGGCACAGGCAGGTGAGGGACCCCACCAGAGCATGAATCTGTGCACTGGAACTCCAGTATAAAATAATATACTGAAAGTGTCTAGAACCTGAATTTAGCATTTAGTGATTCAGTTTAAATAGTATTTGTCAATAGATATTCATGGTAGGCAAATCTGTTGTCAATTTAAAGTACATTTGTCAATGATCTTAGCATTTATTGGCTAGAGTAATATTTTAATGAATTTGTTATTGTATAAACATTTTTTTCTACACTTTTTTTTAAAACAGGGACTTGAAGTTATAGAATCTACAAACTTAAAATACTTCACAAAAGAGATGACAGCTGAATTTTATGCACTGAAGGGAATGTTCTTGGCTCAAATTAACAAGTATGTATGTTACATAGGGGGAAAGTAAGAGTAAAACTCAACAACTTTTAAATGGTTATTTATTACTTGAAGCCGATGTAAAGGTCAAGTTTGAAATTGGTGTGATTCGGTTATAGTTGTCAGTGTGTGTTTCAGGTGTTATACCTATGCAGAGAGAGTAACTTCAGCAGATGGACAAGCCAGTTTGATGTGTACTTTAAAAGCTTTTTAAAAAGGAGTTGCTTGAAAATAGAGATTCATTTCCCTATCTTCTCGGCATGCTATTTGGGCACAGAGTTGATCCCTTTTATGGAGGTGCTTCTTATTTTAGAGCAGGGGTCAGGCATCTGTGGCCTGAAGGCCAAATCCAGCCAGTGTCTGGATTTGTAAATGACATATTGGAACCCACCCACACCCCTGACGTGTCTATGGCTGTTCACAGTTGAGTTGTGACAAATTATATGGCCTGCAAAGCCTAACCCGTTTTCTAACTGGTCAATTACAGAAAAAAGTAGCTAAACCCTGTTTTAGAGAAATGGATATCAGGTGAAATTTTATAAAATATACAAATGATATATACTTAAAAGTTGCAACCTGTTGCCATATATAGAGCTGTAAAACTCACTTTTCACATTTTTAGTTATAGAAGTTGCATTAAGCTTATTCTATATAATAAGAGGCTAATATGCAAATCGACCGAAAGTCAGAGTGACCGGTTGCTATGATGCACACTGACCACCAGGGGGCAGATGCTCAACACAGGAGCTGCCCCCTGTGGTCAGTGCGCTCCCACAGGGGTAGCGCTGCTCAACCAGAAGCCCTGAGCTGAGCTCCCGGCTGGTGAGCGCAGCAGTGGTTTCAGGAGCCTCTCCCGTCTCCAAGGCAGTTGAACATCCCCCGAGGGCTCCTGGGGGGTGCAGGCCAGGCTGAGTGACCCCTTCCCCACCTCCTACCCCCGAGTGTACAGATTTTGTGCACTGGGCCTCTAATTTTTAAGTAAAGGTGATTTTGTCAAGATAAAAGGGTTTTATCCTCTTAAAATATGTTCTAAATTCTCATGAAACCACATACCTGTTAGCAATCCCTTCCTTTGTCCTCTGACAACCATTAATCTACCTTCTTGTCTCTATGATTGTTCACATTTCATATAAATAGAATAATATATAATTGAATCTGGTTTTTTCACATGTTTTCAAGGTTCATTCATGTTATAGCATGTGTCAGTGCTTTGTTTCTTTTCATGGCTGAATACTATTTTGTTGTATATTCCTACATTTTATTTATTCATTCAATAGTTGACATTTGGGTTGTTTCCACTTTTCAGCTATTATGAGGAATGCTGCTGTGAGCATTCATGTAAAAGATTTTGTATGAGCATGCTTCCAGTTTTCTTGGGTGTATACTCAGGAGTGGAGTTGATGGGTTACATGGTATTTTTTTATCTCTTTTTTTGGTATAAAAATATCACCTGAAGATATTTTTTTTCCATTGAGTTTTAGAGAGAATAGAAAAGAGAGGGACAGAAAGAGAAACATCAATGTGAGAGAGACACATTGAGTGGTTGTTTCCTCCATGTACCCCAACCAGGGTGGGGAATCTGCAAACATGCAACCCGGGTACATGCCCTTCACTGGGAATCAAACCCACAACCCTTTGGTGCATGGGCCAACACTCCAACCACTGAGAACACTGGCCAGGGCAGTACTTCTTTATCTTTTTGAGAAACTGCCAGTTTTCTACAGTAGGTGCTCCCTTTTAATTCCACCAAGGTAGTATGCTTCCAGTTTCTCCACCTCCATGTCTGGATAGGTTTCCTTCAAATATATCATTTACAGATATTTTCTCACATTGTATAAGTGATCTTTTTACTTTTTTGATAGTGTCCTTAATGCACAAAATTTATCAGTTCTCAGAGGAAAACCTTTTATTGTCCACCATTGAGTATGGTATTAACTGTGGGTTTCTCATATATGACCTTCATCATATTAAGATAGTTTCCTTCTATTCCTAGTTTGTTGAGTATTTTTATCATGAAAAGGTGTTGCATTTTGTCAAATGCTTTTTCTTTATCAACTGAGACAATATGTTTCTCCTTCATTCTGTTAATGTGGTGTAGTATAATGGATTGATTTTAGTATATTGAATCACTCCTTGTATTGCTGGTAAATCCCATTTGGTCACTCTGCATAATCTTTAAATATGCTGTTGAATTTGGCTTGCTAATATTTTGTTGAGGATGTTCGCATCTATATTAAAAGGGATATGGATGGGTAGTTCTCTTTGATGTCTTGCACATTGTTGGTTTGATACTAAAATGGTGCAGCCACTATGGAAAACACTTTGGCAGTTCCTCAAAAAATTAAACATAGGATTAAACATAGGAGCAGTTTCACTCCTTGGTATATTACACAAAAATAATTGAAAATGAGTTCTCACACAGGTACTTATTCACAAATGTTCACAGCAGCACTATTAAAGTAGCTAGAACGTTAAAACACTTCAAATGAATGGATAAACAAAATGTGGCATATACAGGTAGTGGAATAGTATTTAGTCATAAAAAGGAATAAAGTACCCATACATTCACTCTATGCCACGTGAAAAGCCAGACACATAATGTGTGATTCCCTTAACATGAAATATGAAGAATTGTAAATCTATATAGAGACAGTAGGCAGATAGGTGGTCCCCAGAGGTTGCTTAATGGTTAAGGGTTTTCTTCTGGGATGATGAAAAGGTTTGGCACTATATACATAGAGGTGGTAGCTGCACGACCTGTATATCAAAGTACGTGACTGCACTAAATGTCACTGAAGCGTTGTTCACTTTTAAATGCTCGATTGTTTTCTGTGACGTTCACCCGCAAAGAAGACCAAATTAATGTTATGATTTGTGTCCTCACAGGTCTGAGGAAGCAAACAAAGCCTTTTCTGCAGCTGTGCAGATGCATGATGTGCTAGTGAAGGCGTGGGCCATGTGGGGCGATTACCTGGAGAACATCTTCGTGAAGGAGCGGCAGCTGCATCTTGGAGTGTCTGCCATTACCTGTTACCTGCATGCATGCCGCCATCAGAACGAGAGCAAATCAAGGAAATACTTAGCCAAGGTGAGGCCAAAAGAATTAGCTTTGATCAAAGATCAATCTGGTAGTAGCCTTCAGGTTTGGATGACAATTCAGCTACTTCTGAATGCATGCTGGGTGAAAGGCTTATTTCATGTCTTAATTCTCCGTTTTTATCACTCTTCTCAGTACCTTTCCTGTGTCAGTTTTCCTGGACATACTCGAGATCCCAGGACATTTATGCAGCAAAACCGAGCCTGGAGTGTAGATCTTAGGTCTCAAATCCAGTGTTCACTGTGGGATTTCACACTGGACAGAGGTTCCTGCAGACTGATGAGGGGTCTGCAAGGAGAACTTACCTGTTAGATTCTGCTCTCTCGCCTGCAGGGACAGTGCACGTGTTCATAGCGCCTGTCAGCTCTAGTCGCAGGTCATGGTGAGTCCCATGGCTTCTGCGCACACTACAGGGTGAGGTCCTCGTTGCAGGCATTCTCATCCTCTGTTGCCTCAATGTGGTGCTGGGCACAGGATTGGCAATTTGGCATGTGCCCAGTGATGGTCATCAGCTGTAGAGTCCTTTAGAGTTGCTCCCTCTCGTTCCTCATCGCTGCCACAAAACATATCAATACAGCCCAGATTTAATTCTTGCAGAAAACTTAAGAATAAGGTTTTTTTTTTTTTTTTTCTGTTTTGTTTGTTAAAGGTGTGGACTTTTTTAGAATTCCTTAAGGTGATGCTAAAATGTAGAATGTACATCAGCACATAGTAGTTCCAGCCTGCTATAGAAGCAAACCAACTCCACGAGGCAAAGAAACTACCTAAATATCTGACTCCAATTTGCTTATTTCTAGGTGTCATTGTTTCAGACATCCTTGGACGCTGGGCTGCCCACCTGTGGCCTACCTGATACTAGGGTGGTGTTCCTCTGAGAGCTTTAGCCAAAGTTCAGCTTGTATTGGTGCGATCACGGGGTAGCAGGCGCTCACCATCCACCTTAGGGTCACTGGCCACCACCAGCTAGTTGATTGGCTCAATTAATAATTGGCAGTAATGCTAAATCTAAATAAAAAACATTATTTAAATTTTGGTTTTATTTATCTGTTAAGTTTAGGAGTATTGTTGGCCCTTTGGTGGCTATGTTTCCAGTACAGTGACTCTTTGTGGTATTTTAATACTGGGAAAAGTCACTGTAAAGGCCTCAGAGTTTTTATTCAACTCGAGAACTTTTCCTTCTACCCTAGGTGCTGTGGCTTTTAAGCTTCGATGATGATAAAAACACTTTGGCAGATGCTGTCGACAAGTACTGCATTGGTGTGCCACCCATCCAGTGGCTGGCCTGGATCCCGCAGCTGCTCACCTGCCTGGTTGGCTCAGAAGGAAAGCTGCTTTTGAACCTCATTAGCCAGGTCAGAATAACACGGTGTCTTTGTTCACACGAAAAATTGTCTTTGTTTCACATTCTTTTTCCCCCAGAAAGAAAATGTGCATTCTCAAAGCATGGGATATAAGTCAACGAGATGGGAACATGTACACATCTAATTATCACTTTAAAATATAATTGAGTGTGATTGAAGGATATATCAGGGTTGAAATGAAATAATCTGCTATAGCATTGCTGTATTAAAGTGGTAATTTCTTTGCTTAAACATGTTGCCACATAAGATGCAAATACAGTCAAACCTTGGTTCTCGAATATCTCCCTTCTTGAACAGTTCGGTTCTTGACCAAGTTGTTCATGGAAAATGTGTCTTGTTTATTGAACACAACTTCAGTTCTCCACCTGACAACCCCCCCCCCTTTTATTAATATATTTTATTGATTTTTTACAGAGAGGAAGGGAGAGGGATAGAGAGTTAGAAACATTGATGAGAGAGAAACATCGACCAGCTGCCTCCTGCACACTCTCTACTGGGTATGTGCCCACAATCAGGTACATGCCCTTGACTGGAATTGAACCTGGGAACCTTGAGTCCACAGACCGACGCTTTATCCACTGAGCCAAATCGGTTAGGGCCTGACAACCCTTTCTTGATGATTGATCAGCATGACAGAAAGTATCTCTCAGGCCACAAGCAAAGGAGAGCATGAGAGTCAGTTTACTGCTAAACATCCCAGGAAGTTGTGATATATATATTGCTTTTATTGCTAGAAATGGATGATTAGCACAATTTTAAAATACATATAGGCCATCAAAAGTGCTAGTGTTGCTAAAGGCGTAACAGAAACAATGATCACAGGCAATTGAAGAGGTAGAAAACTGGTTGATTTGGATAAATGAAAAGTAGATAGCAGGTGACAGCATTTCACAGGCAGTGATATGTGAAAAAGCGTAGATGTTGCATGCTGACTTTCTGAAATACACCCCGGTAATGAGTGCCAAAAGTGGTTTAAGGGTAGTAGGAGTGGTTCTGTAAATCTAAGAAAAGAAGTGTTTGTTTATAGATTAAACAGTACATTAGATATGTGCTTTATATAAGAAAGGTTAAGGTAGGGAATCCTTTGGGGCTCTGGAACAAATTAATTCAATTTACATTTCTAATCAGAAAAATTATTCCATTTTTGAACAAATTGCTTCTCAAATAGCCTTCAGGACAAATTAAGTTCGAGAGCTAAGGCTCCACTGTGAAATAACCATTCTCTTAAAATGTAAGTGAGTACTCTGAGAGCTGGTCACAGTGAAATGTGTGTCTGATTGCTGTTTTATAACCGATTCCTGTCTGTGATAGGAGGTCTTTAGAGCTTCCCTTCAGAATAAAACTCTCCCATGCATGTGGAGGTTGTTGCCCTTGGTGGAGTTGTTGGCTGTGGCTGTTAGAGAATTAAAGTTGGGTGCACTGAGGTTGGTGATGGGGCATCGGGCAGATGGCTTTCATGACCAGTATTTAAGAATGGTTCCAAAATGTTCCTGTAATGAGAAAACATCAGGGGAAGGACCCAAACAGTAGAAACTTAAAGATACCTCAGTCTGGAATGTAGTACCATTTGTGCTTCCTTTTATAAAATTGTAGTCATGTAACTTCATGAATGAGGATCATCCTCACCAAGCACTTAGGAACACGCCACTCATCATTTTGTCAGTTTGCTTTGCTTTTTAAAAACATGTGGTGCATCATCTTTTTTTTTCTTCTTTTTCCCAGAAAAGGTTTTATGTTTTCCTTGAGAAGAGGTAGCTGTGTTTCTGGAAATGGGCAGTTTGCTTGGGGATGTATCTCAGGATATAGATTCAGTCTATGTGTATTGTCATTCATTGAACATCTCTTAATGTACAATAGCTGAACCTCCCCGTGGCTGTGCCAGAGTGAGATAATATCTGCTCAGCCCTTTGAAGGAGCTCTGTAACCCCAATTTGGTAAAACTGGCTTTTCTTACTGCAAATAGGAAACTTTAAACCTCCTTGCTGCGGTTATGCAGAGTAAAGTTACTAGTATTCACCGGTAAACCTAATTGTCAGCTAGAATCATTTCACAGTTCCCAGTCTCCTCTATGCAAAATAGAAGACTATTTGTTGTCTTTTTGTGTTTTCCTTTGGTTGCCTTCCTGAGATTTACTGAATCAAGTGTAAGTATGGTTTCTGTGTCATTAATGGCCCCCATGCAGGACTGCTGAAATGAATGTACTATGTTGGTCTTTGTTGGGTCTTTAAAGCTAAACTGGATGTTTTAATTGCTATTTAATCTGGCCTCGTCTATTAGGTCAGTGGTGCAGTATTTACTTGCTTGGTCCAAATGTAGACCAGCCACTCATTTATGGTTTACATTATGGTTATTTTGATACAAAGAGTCTTCATCCAGAAGAACAGTGAGCAGTGTTCTTCATTACTCCCTGTCTCTGAGCAGGTCGGACGAGTGTACCCCCAGGCAGTCTACTTTCCCATCCGGACCCTGTACCTGACTCTGAAAATAGAGCAGCGGGAACGCTACAAGAGTGGTATGTCTTGGGCGGGGCCAGCTGGCCAGGCTGCGGAGGGCTTGTTCCATGGGGCATTCCCATGCAGTCCGCTGTGGACACTCGCCTGCCCCACAGCGGACTTCCTAGCACGTGGGCCAGTCTTTAGCCAGTGAGAGAGAGAATATTTTGGGACCAGAAGGCAGAGCCTGATCCTCTTGAGTGAAATTTATGGTTCTTCTATGCCGTAATGTAATTGGGTGTCCATTTACCTGAGTGATTTGATCCCTAAGTAGAAATCATATATGAAATTGTTAGCTATAGATAATTACAAATAACTTACCTAATTAGTATAACTACATCCTGGTAAGCAGTATAAATATTAGTTACTATAAGATTTTAAATCTATACTGAGTAGTTCCTGTATATAAAGAAATAACTTATTTGATGGCTCCAGTTGCCCACTAAGCTTGGTGCTTTATAAACAATTAAAGGATCATTTGCTTCAAAATATTTTTATACCCAGACATTCATGCTATGAGACCAGAGTCTTTCTCAGCATCGCCTGCCAGTGAGCTGGGTGGGTTAGGAGGTTGCACAGCACACTTCCGCCCTGACCTCCTGGGTCCACCTAGGTAGATTCATGTGTTGGTCATTTGAAAATTAAGATGTTTTTATTCTAAGCGTAGGTAAATGGGATTTTAATAACATTTCTCATATAGCAAGTGATTATCATTTTACATGTGGTTTGGCTTTCCTAGGTGAAGAATGTAGACTTGTTTGTTAACTCTCTTGATCTACAGTACAAGGCATGTATTGTAAACAAAAATGTTTATACTTAGAGTCAAGTTAAAAGAGGGGGTACAGTGCACACTTGTGCGGTCTCACAGATTCCCCAGCCAGCATGCTGCCAGTTTGCTTTCTTATCAGCATGGATGCACTCTGCTGAGCCGGTGGAAGCCAGATTGTAGACAGTCACATTCTCTGTGCCCAGTCCCTCAGAGCACCTCTCCTGAGAACCGGGTGTCCTCCCACATAGTCCTGGGGAAACCATCTCACGTGTGTCAGCATCGGCAGGAACCAGTGTTCCTTTGGCCGGTGGGTCCTCTAGAGCACCAAGCTCTAGCATCGGTCAGTTTTGCGCTGACATTGGCATTGTGTGTGTTGCTCTCAGATTCTGGACAGCAGCAGCCAAGTTCAGTGGGTAACCAGTCCCATTCTGCATCAGATCCAGGGCCCATAAGAGCAACAGCACCCATGTGGCGCTGCAGCCGAATCATGCACATGCAGCGGGAACTGCACCCAACCCTTCTGTCTTCCCTGGAAGGCATCGTCGATCAGATGGTCTGGTTCCGAGAAAACTGGCACGAAGAGGTACGTGGATGTGATCTTGGGACTGTCGTTCCACATGCTTTTGTGGCCACGTGATGGTCAGTTAGTGGCCTGGTCATGGTGTCTGTTTGTTGAGTTGAGTGATAGAGTTGGCAGAGTTAATGTCTGCGCACTAGTGTGGCTTTGAATATTTGAAGTGGGATAGTTCAAATGAGGGTGAGATTGAGAAAACCATTCTGCCCTTACAGTGCTTACTTGGCTCATTCATATGAGCTCAGTCACTTCATGCCATGGATTGGCCAGGCAGCATGGCGGGTGTGAGTGTAGGTAGCTGACTGCAGTAATCCCCAGAGGCAGGAGTGGGTTCTTCCATGACCTTTCAGCATTGGCCACCCCCTCACTGACAATAAAATAGTCAGCCTTTATTGCCCAGATGCTTTCCTAGTTGTTATCACAGTGCTTTTGTGTGCACACACAGACGTGCAGCATTGACACTGAGCATCGCAATGAGGCTTTCCCATGGTTAGTCAACTGAAGGGGATGCACGTGACTCAGAAAAGTTGGTTGTTGTTTTTTTCATGTTCAGAACACTTTCTCCGCATTGTTAAAAATACAACTCACATGTGGAGCACACAAGATTTTACACCGACTCGCCACAGAAATCGCCCTGGTGTTGGAAGCTGCTCTCTTTTGTGAATGTGTTTGGTCTCTTCCCACTAGGTTCTCAGGCAGCTCCAGCAGGGCCTGGCAAAATGCTACTCCGTCGCATTTGAGAAAAGCGGAGCGGTGTCCGATGCCAAAATCACCCCCCACACTCTGAACTTCGTCAAGAAGCTGGTGAGCACGTTCGGGGTGGGCCTGGAGAATGTCTCCAACGTCTCCACCATGTTCTCCAGCGCGGCCTCCGAGTCCCTGGCCAGGCGGGCGCAGGCCACGGCGCAGGACCCTGTCTTCCAGAAGCTGAAGGGCCAGTTCACCACCGGTGAGTCCCCGGCACTGGGAACGTGCCACGCACTGCTTTTCCTGGGGCTTTAGCATTGGAGCTGATTGCGTTCATCCATTTTATTTTTTATCTGTTCATTTTTCATTAATTGTCTTGTCATTGTACTGGGCGAGCTGGTTATACTATGTTTAGACTCATCACAAGAAAACCTGAAGGCTCACCAGCCTGCACTACATGTCCTCCTTTCCAGTGAAGGGCTGCGGTTTGGGCCAGAGCACCAGGCTGCACCTCTGGGGTTAGCAGTAGCGTGGCTTCAGGCAGACCCTTCTGCTCCTCCATCTCTCCCTCCACTGGGTTTTTGTGGGAAAACTCAACATGAGACTCAAAGGTGCAGGGCTGGGGGTGACAAGTAAGGTCCACACTGGTAGGATTCTGGCAGCACAGTGACAGGGAGGTTGTGTTTTTGTTACTTGTCCCTGGTTCAGGCTCGTGCATTTTCCCAGACCTGTGGGAGCACGAGTCCTGGCTCCACGGTGTTCTGTGTGATCTGGGGTAAATGTCCAATCTCCCTTAGCCTGTCTCCATCTGTCAGATTGAGGTCCTCGTCCCCCGGCACATGCCGGTATGGGTCCCAGGGTCTCCGGGCATTCGTTCCCAGTCCTTGCTCTGCCTCCTCCCACTTGTCTAGGGTAGGCTCTCTCCCCCGGGAGCACCAGGTCCTAGACCTGAGCCTGAGGAACTTCTGCAGGCTGGTAAGTCCTGAGCGTCAACCTATGAGTGATTGTCACACGGAAACAAGACTTGCCTGGTAAAATTTCCCAAAGCAAAAAGAAACATTTCATTATCGCTTTTGTAACCATCTTTAAAGCATTCTTTCTTGTCCTGCAAGTATTGCTCAGTGGTTAGAGAATTGGCCGTGCACCAAAGGGTTGTGGATTTGATTCCCAGTTAAGGCCACATACCTGGATTGAAGGTTTGATCCCTGGCCCCGTCGGAGCATGTGCAGGAGGCAACCAATCAATGTGTCTTTCCCATGTTGATGTTTTTTTCCACCCTCTCTCTCCTCCTTTCCTCTCTCTCTAAAAATGAATGGAAAAAATATCTTTGGGTGAGGATTAACAACAACAGAAAATTCTTTCTTCATTGATATCTTAAACCACAGAAGACTTACATCTCAGAGAGCATGGTTAAACATGTATATCTGTAAAGTAGGTTGCAGTGATAGAAAAGGAAATATTTACCCCACTCATTGTGAAGATACTGTGCAGGTGTAGGCAGGACTGACCTGAGCCCCTCTGAAGCCCAGTGCGTGTCCCCTCATTGCTCCGGCGGCCCTGGGCCGGTGCCCACCCTTAGGTGTGAGCTGGGCATAAGGACGAGAGTCTTCCTCTGAAGAGCCAACCCCTTGAGGAAAGTGCTCTTTGAAAAATAAGAGTCGTGAGCTTTTACACTGAAGTGCCCTCATCATCTCAGATTTTCTCTTTGTAAAGCCCATGTGACGTGTGGTCTGACATCCTCCCTGGGAAAGGAAGGGTTTGAGGTTAGAGTGTTATGGGAGCTATCCTGTTAAATCAGTTGCAGTCTGAAACAAAGATTTGAAGTGGGGCAGATCTGGATTTGGGGGCGGGGGGAAGAAGACCAGACTGGAACTTGGACGGAGGCTGCCAGGCTCTGAGCCACCCTCAGTGCAGTCAGTGTCGGGCCTGGCCCAGAGTCCCCTGGTCCTCTGCTCACGGCGCCGGCAAGACGTCTCTGTCCCAGCGCCGTGTTCCTCTGTAAGGCAGTTGTACTGAATGCTCACAGCCACTCTGTTTGTAATAGCCCAAACTGGGAAACACCCACAGGCCCCTCACAGAGAAAGGATGGGTGAGTGTGGCACTTTCATCCTCTTATGAAGTAACAAAAAGGGCTCAACACGTAGCAACTTGGGTGAACCTTAAGGAAATTAATACTGAGTGCAAAAGCCAAAATCAAAAGGATACCTACTGCGTGGTTCTTGTTTAGTCTTATATTAGTTACAGTTATTTCATAGAGGTGGAGGGTGGACTAGTGGAGGCCAGGGGGTGGGAATGGTGGGGAGGAGGTGGGGGTGGTTTAAGGGGTACCGCTTGGATGGCTACACCCTCCCTTCCTGGTTTCTCCCCTTCACCGGTTTCTGCTTCCAAATTCATAGTGTTGACCCTCAGCCATTTTCTCTGCCTTTAGCTGCAGTCCGTCTGCAGAGCCTGGAGAAAGGGGAGGGACGGGTTGGCAGGGTCTTTGTGGAGTTGGTGGGAGGCTCTGCCCCCATCAAGAAGCGGGGGCAGGAGTCTGGGCAGGGCTATGCCTTCCAGGGCAGCCCGCCCCACCCGCCCCCCATGACCTAGCTCTGGGAGAGGAGAGGGCAGAAGAGTGCTTGGAAGAGCTTGTTAAGGAGGCTTGTCGCCCTCGCTGCCGTCAGCTTGTGTGAGAAGGTGCCTCTGCCGTCTGTCACGCAGCCATCTCTTTGGCCTCAGGATCAATCAGTCCTTGTCACCATAATGACAGCACCTCCCTGTGGCTCTCACAGACCCGTTTCCACCAGAAATCCGGCTTCCCTGACCTTTGGGCTCTGGCAAGTTAGGGTGTCGAGAACCCCCTCCACCACTGGTGCTCAGCTGGGTGGGAAATGAGGTTTATTTTAAAGAAGGGCTTTCCATTTAATGGACCTTTTATTATTGAGTCTTAAACTCCGAGAACAGAGGGTTTTTGCTTAAGTGAAAAGTGCATGTTTTCCATTTTTGTCATTTTGATTTCTTGCCTTAATTCCTTCTGAGGGACTGACGTATAATAACTCAGTCTCCTCCTGGATATTGTCTCTGCGGCCCGCCTGGAGCCTGTGTTCACTCTCCCGGGGCCTGCTTCCTGGGACGTTTGCTCTCGGAGGTCACCTCTAGAGGTGGCAGGTGGGCTTCTGGCACCGTAAGTGGTGGGGGCTCAGTGCTGGGCGTTATGCAGGCCCCCATCCTTCCTGAAGGGGACAGGCCATGATGGGGTGAGGTCCGTGTGGCACTGGAGAGCCGGCCACACCCAGGGCTTCCCTCTGTCTCAGGCCCGATTCCATGGTGAAGAGCCAGGGGGCTTCTGGGGCTTGACGCAGACTTCCGGCCGGGGGTGCCTGAGCAGAGGCAGGGGGTGAACTGAGCCCGATGACTGAAATGCTTGTTTATGTTTTAGATTTTGACTTCAGTGTTCCAGGATCCATGAAGCTTCATAACCTCATTTCTAAATTGAAAAAGTGGATCAAAATTCTGGAGGCCAAAACCAAGCAACTTCCAAAATTCTTCCTCATAGAAGAAAAGTGTCGGTTTTTGAGCAATTTCTCCGCACAGACAGCGGAGGTGGAGATCCCAGGGGAGTTCCTGATGCCGAAGCCGACGCACTATTACATCAAGATCGCTCGGTGAGTGAGCGCGGCCTGGCTCCGTCACAGCCCCGCCCCTGCACGCAGGCCTGGTGCTCAGAGAACAAGCCGACCTCGGGTGTCAGTGACCAGCCCTGAAAGGGTGACGGGCGGCTTCAGGGTCTTGTTTGAGTCAGTTTGTGTTTGCTTCCATAGAGCTTGACAAAATGAGGCTCCGTGCCTTGTTCACACGTAGAGCGCAGCGTCCACACAGCACCAGGTGCCGTAGAATGTAGGGAGGGCGTTGCATCTCATTGGAATGTAGAGTTCGGTGAAGAGGCTCCCTTAACAAATAGCCAGGAGATTCTTTTATTTCCAACTCAGACACAGAGCTCTGATTCCACACATCAGAATTCAGTCTTCCTTTCCCCAGTCCTGCCTGGGGCCCCGGCCAGCGCCTCCTCTCTGACCTGTATCAGTGGCCGAGGCCCCGGGAGGAGGTGAGGGCAGGCTGTGCCAGTCCCTGCTTGCTCCTCGGGGCACTGCCATGCCAGGCAGGACCATCCCTCTCCCGGAGGCGGAGCTGGGCCCCCCGTGCGCTCGGGGCCAGGCGGGCGACCCCGGGAGCTCCTGGAGTTGGACCCCTGGTCTGATTCTTCTGAAACTCCAACTTCATCTTTCTGCTCTTTGTTTTCCCTCTGCCGCGGTCTCTCTCGTTTTGTGCTATAATTTAGACCTTGTCCGAACAAGGGTGGGTGTGAGTAAGTGAACAAACGTGATAACTGTTGTCTCAGTTCCCCCGACAATCCCTCCCAGTGCTTTTGGAAAGCTCCGTTTCTTTTCCAAGGAAAGGGTTGGAAATGGAGACAGGGCGTTTGTTTGTTCCGGCAGGTTTATGCCCAGGGTGGAGATTGTGCAGAAGCACAACACCGCGGCCAGGAGGCTGTACATCCGCGGGCACAACGGCAAGATCTACCCGTACCTGGTCATGAACGACGCCTGCCTGACCGAGTCGCGGAGGGAGGAGCGTGTGCTGCAGCTGCTCCGCCTGCTCAACCCCTGCCTCGAGAAGAGGAAGGAGACCACCAAGCGGCACTTGTTTTTCACAGGTAGGAGGCCGCGCCGGGGCGCCTCGCGGAGGGAATCAGCCTGCCTTTCCCGGCTCTCCCGTGCGCCGAGGATGCGCTAAGCTGCACCAAGAGGGCAGGCCTCGCCAGGAGGAGCCGGTCCCTCGACGGGGCCCTGCTCCAGGAGGAGCCCCCACCCCAGCCTCCAGGCTCCTCACTGCAAGGGGGCGCTCTGACAAGTATGGAATGGGGTGCTATGTCTGTGCCTCTGCCATCTTGACCCCCCAGGAGCCCCCTGCTCTGGTGACACCTGGGCTGAGGGGACGGCTTGTTATGGATCTGTCACCAGCACACGTCCTTGTGAAGTGAGGCCTCTGAACTCCTGGGCCTTCGCCGCAGTGCGTGGGCACGGCCAGAGCTCGCCTTCAGTGAGTGAATCACAAGACTCGGAAAGTTGGGTGGCAGGGATCTTGGTCAGGTGGCAGCATCTGAGAGAGGTCTTTCTGTAACTGAGGTGTCCCGGGTGGTTCATGAGGGGGGGATGAGACACCTACCATCCCATCCAGAGAAGAAAGCATTGTCAAATCATTTTAGTATTAAATCCAAAGCTAGGGGCCCATCGCAGTACATAGTACATGGAACTTTCTTCCGGTAGCTAAGGTGTGATCTAACCCAATTTTACCTAAAATCTCTCACCTTTAAACATACTATAGCCCAGAGAGGAAGTAGATTAAAAACAAGCCTGTGGAAAGCTGTGTGCACGTTGACACGGTGTAATGTGATTGCAGTGTTGATCTCAGCTGTGGGTAATAGTCAACTCTTTCCTTCTTCCAAAAACACAAACTTTTTTTGTTTTTAATCTTCACCTGAGGATATTTTTGCATTGGTTTTTAGAGAGACAGTTGCTGGGAGGCAGAAAGAGGTTAAGAGAGAGAGTGGCATCAATGTCAGATACATTGATTGGTTGCTTCCTGCAAGTGCTGCGACCGGGGCTGGGATCACTCCTGCAACCCAGGTGTGTGCCCTTGACCAGGAATCGAACCTGTACAGGCCGGTGCTCTGACCACGGAGCACACCAGCCAGGACCAGCTACAAACTCCTGACTACCACCAAATGCCAGCCCACATATATGTATGCCCTGGGATCCTTTGGATTTCTTCATGGATTGAAGCTATGGAAGCAGACCAGAAGCTGTGGTTTATCTAACGTTAGATCGAAATGACTGTGCTCATTAGCAGCCAGAGCACCCGTGTCACCACGCCGGCAGTCCACGGGCACCTGGTCACGGACCTGGAGGGGGTCCACGGGCCTGGAGGGGGGCACAGGCTCACAGCTGCTCTTGGCTGCTTAGCAGCACCAGTGCATTTGGCAGAGTCTTTATTCTTTCTTTTCTCTCTTCTTAAATGTTTTTTATTTATTTCAGGGAGGGGGGGAGGGAGAGGGGAAGGGGGAAAGAGAGAGAGAGAGAGAGAGAGAGAGAGAGAGAGAGAGAGAGACATTAGTGATGAGAGAAAATCACTGATCAGCTTCCTCCTGCACACCTCACACTGGGATTGAGCCTGCAACCTGGGCATGTGCCCTGACTGGGAATCAAACTGTGACCTCCTGGTTCATGGGCCGATGCTTGTAGATGAGCCGGGCTCTGTATGGCTTTTGAAGATTGCCTTCTAAAGCATTTCTGTCCATCTGTGTCTTAGACACGGCAATGGCAGCTCAGGCTCTGTCACCAGTAGATTGAGCTCTGCCACGTGTGCTACATCAGCGTTCTTCCAGCTTTGCCTATTGCCCCACACCCATTCCTCTGCTCAGGACAGCTGAGTCACCTCTGCGCCCAGGACATCCGAGGCTGACGTGAGTGCAGACCTGTGGTGACTCTCTCTCAGCTGTCCCGTTTCTCTCCCTTTCTCCTCAGTTCCACGAGTTGTGGCGGTGTCTCCACAGATGCGCCTCGTGGAAGACAACCCCTCTTCTCTTTCCCTCGTGGAGATCTACAAGCAGCGCTGTGCCAAGAAGGGCATCGAGCATGACAACCCCATCTCGCGCTACTACGACAGACTGGCCACGGTGCAGGCGCGTGGTACGCAAGCCAGCCACCAGGTACTAAACCAGGACAGTCAGGCGTCCGAGCTGCCACCGAGGCCTCAGAAATGGCTGCTTTCTGCTTCCATGACAAGTGTGCTCAGAAAAGCAGTGTGTGTGTGTGTGTGTGTGTGTGTGTGTGTGAGAGTGTGAGCAGTGTGTGTTGGGGGGTGGGAGAGAGGTTCTGTTTTGGACTTGTGAGTTGGTAGAAATGAGAGGACCACTGAGTGACATTTGCTCAGATTGGTGGTTAAACAGGAAAAAGGTAAGTTTCAACCTTGCAGAGGTTCCTGAGCCTTTGCACCTACAAAACAGCTCAGGAATTAGCATTTTAAAAATGACTTTACTGCAAACTCATGGCAGCCACAGCTCCTCTAAGTGATGCTCATGATTGTCAGGGCCGCTGCTGGGCGTCAGTACCGCACCCTGTGGCGTCTGTGCTGCCACAGCCCGGGACTCCTCAGGCACGAGGGCTTTCCTGAGGCAGCTCCATTGTCGCTGGGCGCACATGTGGTCCCTGGGGGGAAACCAGCGGTCTGTGCATCTCCCCGTGCAGTCAAAGGACACTGCAGAGGTTACTTGTTGACAAAATCAGCTCTGTTGGTGCCACGTAAGCAGTTACCATTTGAGAGTTGTCCTTTTGAGGAAAAGAAAAGTGAGTTGGAAGGAGAGCCATGGAGCGGCGTGTCATTTCAGGTCCTTCGAGACATCCTCAAGGAAGTGCAGAGCAACATGGTGCCGCGCAGCATGCTGAAGGAGTGGGCTCTGCACACCTTCCCCAACGCCACCGACTACTGGACCTTCCGGAAGATGCTCACCATCCAGCTCGCGCTGATTGGCTTCGCCGAGTTCGTCTTGCATTTGAATCGGCTCAACCCCGAGATGTTACAGATCGCTCAGGTAGATGGTGTGAATAGCCAGGTCTCTCCTTTAGACGTCTGCATTCTGCTGCTTAAGTTCTAAAATGCCTCCTTCTGAAACGCAGGACACCGGCAAACTGAACGTTGCCTACTTCCGATTTGATATAAACGACGCGACTGGAGACCTCGATGCCAACCGTCCCGTTCCTTTTCGCCTCACGCCCAATATTTCTGAATTTCTGACCACCATCGGCGTCTCTGGCCCCTTGACCGCCTCCATGATCGCTGTTGCCCGGTGCTTTGCTCAGCCAAACTTTAAGGTAGGTCACGGGTTGTCTGCGGAAAGTGCGGGCTGGGCTCGCACAGGACACGTTGCGACCTCACGGGAAGGGCTGGCCTGCTCGTGAGGAGGAGAGCTGACCAGCAGAGCGAGTTGTCGCTGTACAGTGAAAGCGTCTGCACTCGGAGAAGGGCTTGAAGAGGCGTAGGATGTGGAGGAACCCGGAGCCTTCATTGGGTGACCCCCCCACGGTTAGCACTGCATGCCAGTCTGGCTCACTCCATTTTACAGCTGCCTCTGTCGGTCGCTTTGCAAGCCTTTTTCTCTGAAAGAGCAGATGTGTTCTCTGTAGGGGGTCTGTCTCACAGGGCGGTGGAGATGGGTCGAATGCGGCCCGTTGTAAACCCCGTGATAGGAGGTGTGGCAAGGTGTCCTTGGCCACGTGCGGTGTGTGACAGCTCCCCGCGGTGGCAGCATGGCAGCGTGTCTGCCGTCCCCGGCACTGTCTCGGCTCCTGGCACTGCACTCGTGGTCCTGATGGATTGTCACCACCTTCTCCCAGCAATTGTGCAGGTGGGGAAACTGAGGCCAGGGAAGGTGAGTGGCATGTCAGAGGTCATACAGTCAGGGGGGAACCTGTCTCTTCATAGTGGAGGACAGAACACAGTTTACTTTTTCTGTTTTTTTAACTTCTGAGACAAGCCTTCTCTTTTTAGCTTCTCTTCCTTTTCTTCAGATAAACAATTTGGGCCTAGAGGAGTCTTCAGACTCTAATTGCTTTCCCAAAACATTTCCCGAGAACAGCTTTTAAGCTATTGAATAAGCTCTTAATTGTGAACAAGGACTTACCATGCGACACGTCCGGCCTTTCTGACGTGCAGTTGCACATTCCCGACGTGCGGAAGGCTCTTCTGGGATGTGGTGGTGATCTGCTGTGAACATGCTAAATATAAACGGCCTCTCGGCTCCTTCTTGGGGAGGAGGTGGTGCTCTGAGGCAGCGGACAGCAGTTCACGGTTAGCCAGTTGTGCTTTAGGGCTTGAGAGGTGCAGTTCGCGGGTAGACGGAGAGGCTGTGCTTCCGGAAACCAGTGTGAGGACTCCTCAGATGGCACTCAGTTTGAGACCTCTGGAAAGGAAGAAGGCTCTCGTTTATTTTTAAATTACAAGTGACAATACTATGTGAGTTCCAGGTGTGCAGCTTCTTGGTTAGACATTTATATAACCCACGAAGCGATCACCCATCAGCCTGGTACCACCTGGCACCATACACAGTTATAACAACATTACCGGCCACATTCCTTTTGCTGTACTGCCCATCTGTGCTGCTTAATCTCCTCACCTTTTCCACCAGCCCCTCAGCCCCATTCCATCGGGCCGTGGTCTGTTTGTCCTTGGTATCTGTTTGTTTGTTTTTTAGATTCCACATGTAAGTGAAATCCTGTGGTATTTGTTGTTCCCTGTCTGACATATTTCACTTAGCATAATACACGCTAGGTCCATCCATGTTGTCACAAATGGCAAGATTTTGTTCTTTTTTGTGGCTATTATTCCACTGCATATATGCACCACTTCTTGTTTACCCACTTGTCTATCGATGGCACTGGGGCTGCATCCACACCTGGCTATTGTGAGTAATGCTGCAGTGAGCATGTGCGTGTGCATATGGACATGCAGTGGTGCATATATACTTTTGAATTAGTGTTTTGATTTCTTTGGAGAAATACCCAGAAATGGAATTGTTAGATCATATGGTAGATCTATCTGTTATGTTTTCAGGAAATCCCATGCTATTTCTGACAGTGGCTGCACCAGTTTGCAATCCCACCAACAGAACACATCTTTGCCAGCACTGTTGCTTGTTGGTTTATTGGCAGTGAGGCTCCTTACTGTAAAGGCCGTCACAGCGTGGATAGCGCCACACGCTGCTCAAGTGCATGGGCCGTGCTGGTGCAGACGGGGGGAATCAGGCCGAAATGTCTCCGCAGCCTGAATGAAGTGAATGCCTTTACAGTAAGCTAACTCAGACTGTTCTGTATAAGATTCTCTTCTAAAACCCTTGCTGTTAGCGCCTAATGCTGTGGGATAAAACCGTCCACGTGTTCATGTGAAGTTACTTTTGAATGGTCCAGGGTGCTCTGCATTCTTCTGGCTGTGACAGTGGGCTATGGTTGGATATCTCAGCTCATGAAGAGGGACGGCTTCGGAGTCAGTCCCTCTCTTGAATGGCCTTCTGTCTTTCCTTGGCGATCCCCGCTCCGAAGTCCTCTCTCTGGTTTCCTGCCCTCTCCAGCCCCTCCTCGCCCCAGGCACTCCCTCCCCCTCCTGCCACTCGCACCCCAGACACCGCCTCCCTCCCCCGCGCTCCCTCCCGAGGACACAGTCCAGTGGCTCCGTGCCTGTGGCAGAGCTGCCACCTGGGCTCCTCCTCCCCGCCTCTTTCTTCGCCCAGACGGCCAGGCGGAGCCAGCACTGGCAGAGCCCAGCCTGCGGACTCCTCGCGGCTCCTGGAGGCAGGCCCGCCGGGCCCAGCCGCTCTCGGTGGCAGCCGCCCCTCTGGTCACTGTTGCTTGAACGTGAGCGTTTCTCTCTCCTCACACAGGTGGACGGCATCCTGAAAACGGTGCTTCGGGACGAGATCATCGCGTGGCACAAAAAGACACAGGAGGACACCTCTTCTCCTCTCTCAGCCGCCGGGCAGCCAGAGAACATGGACAGTCAGCAGCTGGTGTCGCTGGTCCAGAAAGCTGTCACCGCCATCATGACCCGCCTGCACAACCTCGCCCAGTTCGAAGGCGGGGAGAGCAAAGTGAACACCCTGGTGGCGGCCGCCAACAGCCTGGACAACCTGTGCCGCATGGACCCCGCCTGGCACCCCTGGCTGTGACGCGGCCGCCAAAGGCCACCACCGCGCCGCCTCCGCCTCGACCTCCGGTCCGCGGCACACAGTCCCCGCTCGCCGGCGGAGGAAGAGGGTGAAGTCAGTGCAGAGGGAGCTGAGCCGTGGAGGCGAGGTCCCTTGAATGAAGTGACCTGAAGAAACCAGGATCCCCGGCTGGACTTGTGGAGGCCTCGCCCTCCGGCTGCGGCGGACAGACTGAGCTGTGGGAACAGTTCGGAACGTCCTTTTTAACTCTCAGAAGTCACCCGACAGGAGCTCGTGCTCTGCACAGGCCTCTGACAGCTGTGCAGGGGCCCGCTTGGCTAAGAAACGGGAATTATGAACACATCCTGCTGGTTCCCCCCAAGCACAAGCTTCATGCTGTGTGGCCAGCACGGGGTCCCCGAGCCTCGTCCCGGGCAGCCGGCAGGTCGGCCAGCTCTTTGAATGTCTGCGAGACACTTACTATCATTGTACCTGAAAGAAAATCACTTCTTCCTAATTTAAAAAGAAGCAGCAACACAAGTTTGTTAGCTCCGGTCTGTGTTCACATTTTTATAAATATGAGTATTGAGAATGTTCTATCTAAATTTGTACAGTGTGATTTTTTTAGAATAAATATTTTATAAAAGGAGGTGTTGTCCCTTACGTGTTAAATGCCTGTTTCTGTGAGGATGTCCCCGCCCCGGGGGCTGGAGGTCCCGCTGCCGGCCCTCCGCGTCCTTCCCGGGCAGGCCTCAGTGTGGAGCGGCCAAGGCAGGCGCTCGCACCCGTGACGCCCTGAGGCATGCTGGTCCTGCCCGGCGATGCGCCCGGGAATCGGGTCTCCAGCTTTGTGTCCGTATTTCTGCTGCTGCCGTGGGGGATGTGCCCGCGGCCCCGCTGTGCCTCCCGTCCTCACTGCTCGGGCTTCGGGAGCCTGGGGTCCCGGTGCCTCGTGCCCTGGGAGGAGGCGCAGCGTGGTGGTTGCGGAATAGCATTTGGGTCAAGGGAGTTGAGTCCGTGCACTGGTGAGAAGGCTCGCCCACACCTGCCAGGCACACGGACTGGTTTCTAGGAGAACCAATGGGAGGGGGAGAGGGGGGTCTGCTGAGCTGCGTCTGTGAGTGGCAAGACAGACCTGCAGTGGGATCTGAGCCAGTGACTCCAGGACCGTGACCTGGGCTTCCTCCCCTGAACATGGCGTCCCTGGGAGCTGGGCCCGCAGGGTCAGGTAAAGGGCTCATTTACGGGGGAACCCACACAGACCACGGCCCAGCCTCCAAGCATGATCTCAATGTTAAGTATTGCTGTTAGACATTTTTTTTTTAACCCTTACCCAAGGCTATGTGAGAGATATAACATTTTGAGAGGAAGGGAGAGAGAAACATCGGTGTGAGGAGCATTGGTGAGTTGCCTTTCACATGTGCCCTGACCGGGCATCAAACCCCACAACCTTGGTGTATTAGGATGATGCTGTAACCAACTTCTTTTTAAAAATATATATATTTTATTGATATTTTACAGAGAGGAAGGGAGAGAGAGAGCTCAAAATGTCGATGAGAGAGAAACATGGACCAGCTGCCTCTTGCACACCCCCCACCGGGGATGTGCCCGCAACCAATGTACATGCCCTTGGCCGGAATCGAACCCGGGACCTTTCAGTCCACAGGCCGACGCTCTATCCACTGAGCCAAACCGGTTTCGGCTGTAACCAACTTCTTAAAAAGATGCTTTTAGAGGTTGATTTTAGAGGGAGAGGGAGAGGCTGCGGCCAGCCAGGGAAACAGTGGGGGTGGGGCCAAGGCCACGGAGCTGGCAGAGGCGAGGGTGAGGACAGGAGTGGACCCGTCACCAGGCCAGCCCGCCGGGCCAAGGACGTGAAGATCATCGAGGATATTTTCTTCATTGGTTTCCAGAGAGAGAGTGGCAAGCAGGGGAGAGACAGACAAAACCTCCACACTGATTGGCTGCCTCCTGCAGGTGCCCCAGCTGGGGGCAGATTGGGCCTGCAACCCAGGTCCATGCCCTTGAGCAGAATTAAACCCGTGACCCTTCAGCCCGTGGGCTGACGTTCTAATCACTGTGCAAAACCAGCTAGGGCTGTAACATTTTTAATTGATTTAATATATATATTTAGCATATATATTGACGTTGGCAAGACTGAGGACCTGCAGATATGTTCTAAATCAATTAAAAATGCTGATTGCACAGCCACATGAACAAACAGTGGGGTAACTTCCTGCGGCCGACCTGGGCGGCCGAGGGAGTCAGGAAGATGGGAAGAACCCGTGCTGACTCCACGTTTACCCAGTTCCTGCGACTAGACTTAGTCCCAGCTAAGCCCTGTTCTCTCCCAGCAGGACCTACCGAAATCAGCTCCTCATGGTTTTCATAATTATTTAAGTAAACATTTCAGTCTCTCTAGACCTAACAAGATAAATAGCTTTAAGAACAGGTGATGGAGCCTGGAGCCCAGCACGAGGAGGCCCCTTCCCGGTGTAACGGGATGATGGTCAGCAGATTGGCTGCTTGGGCGCAGCTGTGGAGAACGGCAGCCGGCGGCACTGGCGGAGGCCGGGGCAGGGAGCGGAGAGGGCTGTGCCACGAGCTGCGGAGCCTGGGGGGTCAGTGGGAGCCATGCAGCCCTCCCTCGGTGTGAGTTGTGAGGCGCCTGAAGGTGGAGCCTGGGTCAGGTCTGCGCACCCTGGCGGTCCCCGCGGGGCGCTGGCAGGTAAGAGCGCGCCGGCTCGAGGAGCCCCTTCCCGTCATCCTGTGCCCGCGGCCCCGCCGGAGCTGTGGGCTTGAAACCTAGATGTTCTGGGGGCTGGTCTTTCGGGTGCGGGGGTTAAAAGTTGGGGAACCCGCCGAAACCGGTTTGGCTCAGTGGATAGAGCGTCAGCCTGGGGACAGGGGGGTCCCAGGTTCGATTCCGGTCAAGGGCATGTGTCTTGGTTGCAGGCACATCCCCAGTGGGGAGTGTGCAGGAGGCAGCTGGTTGATGACTCTCTCTCATTGATGTTTCTGACTCTGTTCCTCTCTCTTCCTCTCTGTAAAAGATCAATAAAATATATATATTTAAAAAAGTTGGGGAGCCCAATGTGGGGGTCAGATCCCTGGCTCCTCAGGAGAAACAGTGTTTTCAGTTCCCTCAGACAGGCTGTGTGGCTGAGCAGGGGTGGAGGGGTGGGCCTCGCTCGTTCTCGGATGTGGAGGCATGGCTCAGCCATTTCGTGTTTTCGTGGGAAGCTGTTCCATGCGGAGCTGCTGGTTCGTGTGTGCTGGGGAGGCGGTGAGTCCAGGCCTCTCTCCTGGTGCCGTCTTGAACCCGGGACAGTGGTGGAGGCTGGAGGTCAGGTCAGGTGCCCGCGGTCGGCCCTACGCAGGGTAAGCCGGCACCCCCTGCTCTCTGGGGCAGCACGGATGGACCGGGAGAGCACCGTGCCACGCCGGGGCTGCATTTCACCCCAGAAAGCGAAGAGAGTTAAGCCTGTTAAGCGGCCTTGGCCCATGTGCTCCGTGCGTGCAGCGGCGGCCTGCGCACCGAGGGCGGCAGGCTCAGTCCCGGCCTCGGGCAGCAGGCAGCCGACGGATGTATCTCTCTCACCCTCATGTTTCTCTCTCCCTTACTCCATCTCTCCCTTCCACTCTCTCTAAAAATCAATGGGAGCCGAAATCGGTTTGGCTCAGTGGTAGAGCGTCGGTCTGCGGACTGAAAGGTCCCGGGTTCGATTCCGGTCAAGGGCATGTCCATTGGTTGCGGGCACATCCCCGGTCGGGGGTGTGCAGGAGGCAGCTGGTCGATGTTTCTCTCTCATTGACGATTCTAGCTCTCTATCTCTCTCCCTTCCTCTCTGTAAAATATCAATAAAATATATTTTTTTAAAAAATCAATGGGAAAAAGATCCTCGGGGGAGGATGAACAACCACAACAAAATAATATTTAAAAAAAAGGGGATAATGGGAGACAAAGGATGGGTTGGGTCTGGAGGGAAAAGGTGGGGCTCAAGAAGCACGGGGGAACCAGGAGGCAGTCTTCGAAAGGCTGGGCACCTCAGGAGGGCAGAGGAAGGTGTATCCTGGGGGCACCAGGCCGCCCTGGCTAATGAGCTGCTAATTGGGGTGGAGGGGCGGAAGAGGGCTAACAAACACTGGATTTTGAACAAACACTGGATTTTGAACAAACACTGGATTTTGAACCGCTTTGGGTTGGGGCTAAAGTTTTTACCATCAGTAGGAAAACAAACCACTTTACCAAAGTGAGGTATTCTTAAAGGACAATAAAAATTATAGTATTTTTTAATGAAAAGTTTTGATGTTTAAATGTTCTTTTAAAATTAAATGATATAGACGATTGTTATTAATTTTTTAAAAAATTACCTTTATTGTTGAAAGTATTACAGATGTCCCCCCTTTTTTCCCCATGGACCCCCTCTACTCCGCATCCCCTCCTCCCCCCCAGGCCTTCACCACACTGTTGTCTGTGTCCATGGCTAGGCATGTAAGTCCCCAGTTAATCAATCGCCCTCCACCCTCCGCTGCTGCCTTCCCTCTGAATCTGTTCCATGCTTCTATGTCTCAGGATCTATTTTGTTCCTCAGATTCCACTTAAAAGATCACGTGATATTTATCTTTCTCTGCCTGACTTACTTCACTTAGCCTGATATTCTCCAGGTCCCTCCATGCTTTCTCAAAGGATAAGAGGTTCTTCTTTTTTACTGCTGTGTAGTATTCCATGGTGTAAATGAACCACAGCTTTTTAAATCTACTTTTCTATTGATGGGCACTGAGCTGTTTCCAGATTTTAGTTATAAGTTGTGCTTCTATGAACACAGGGGTGCATGTATTCCTTCTGATTGGTGTTTCTGGTTTCTTGGGATATGTTCCTGGAAGTGGGGTTGCTGGGTCAAACAGCAGTTCCATTTTTAGTTTTTTTGAGGAAACTCCATACTGTTCTCCACAGTGGCTGCACCGGTCTGCATTCCCAGCCGCAGTGCACAAGCGTGTGCGGGACACAGCCAGCCAGTGTGTCTCTCTCACATCAATGTTTCTCTCTTCCCTTCCTTCTTTCCTCCCTCCTTTCCACACTCTTTAAAAATCAATGGAAAAAATATCCCCGAATGAGGATTAACAAAACAAACAATGTGGACCTTTCATATAGATGAAAATTTTAAAATACCACCAAATGTAATTCAGATCTATTTTTGCTCCTATACCTTGTGAATGTAGTGTGAGAAGACATAGTGATAGTGTATTAACCTTCTTATTTATTTCTGGATAACATATGCATTCTTGTTTTTCATTAAAAAATTTTAAAAGTATGTTTTTATTAATTTCAGAGAGAGGGTGAGGGAGAGGGAGAAGCATCAATGATGAGAGAGAATCGTTGACCAGCTGGCTGCCTCCTGCACGTCCCACACTGGGAACTGGGCCCGAACCTGGCATGTGCCCTGACCAGCCATCGAGCCGTGATCTCTGGCGCACAGGCCTGTGCTCACCACTGTGCCACGCCGGGCCGGCTGCATTCTTTCCAGTGAATTGCCTCGTTGCTCTATTCATCTGGAACTCACCAGTCTACCTTCCAATGATGTCGTACCACTTCACCTACAATGTAAGCATCTGACAACAGTAAACTTCCATTTCTCTCCTACCATTGTGCTATTAATATATATTTTGTTATGAACTCCATAACACATTACAGTATTATTAATTTTTGTTCCAGAGCATGCATTATTTTTTAATCCTCACCCAAGGCTATGTTTATTGATTTTTTTTTTTTTAGAGAAACATTGATTGGTTGCCACCCAGATGTGTCCTGACTGGGGATTGAACCCACAACCTTTTTGGTGTACGAGTTGATGCTCCAACCCTCTGAGCTACTTGGTCCACCAGAACATGCGTTCTTATCAGGAGTAATATTGTCCCGTGCCATTGGGGGTGAGTAGATGAAAACGGGTGAAAAGGCTCCTTAGCAAGGTGTGGTACATACTCATTCCTTCATTCATTCATTCAAACAGCTTTTTGGTACGCATTTCTTAGGTTTTTATGTATATGAGCTTACATTCTGTCTGCTTTGCTCTCTCTGGTTTGTGAAAGGACACAGAGACCAAGTTGCCAGTTTCCTCAAACTATGCTGATGTGTAGGCAAGTGAAACGAAATGTAAAAATGCAATATTATTTTAGAGACAAAAAATTGCTCTTTTCCTGGGCCAACAGAATACACTTAAGTAGCAAGACAAAGTATTGTCTTCATACTAGCCAGAGGCCAAATAAGATGGAAATAAGTTTGCAATAAGATCACATTTTATAAATCATAGCCAAAAAATTATAGCATTATGAAGCTTTCATTTGAGCTACTGTGTAATCATTTCAATAACAGCAATAAAACTAAGGGAGAAAATGGTCAAAATTGTTTCAGAAGACAAAAAATTGTTGCTGTACTGTGGGTTGCTTTAGTGGACTTAATAGTAACACTTCTGTATTAGCACTGCCTACAAAAGGAATGGAGTGGAAGCAATTACCTTGAAAGATTCACATTCAAATCTTTAGCTATTATCATGATTCTAGAATTCTATGCAGATTCTAACCTGAACCACTGTATCACCTCTGAACTAAAAGCAATGAAGCTCAAGGAGAAGGAACCAAGGCCAAATCCCTTAGGAAAGAAGACAGTGCTCTGCGTTTGGTGGGATCAGGAAGGTCTGGTGTATTATGAGCTTCTAAAACCCGATGAAACTGGTTGCTACCAACAACAAATAATCAATCTGAACCATGCTTTGATCGTGAAACAACCAGAATGGGCCAGAAGACCCTGCAAAGTAATTTTGCTTCATGATGACGAACCATCACACACTTTAAAACCAATTAAGGGCACCTTAAAAGATCTTGCCTGGGAAGTATTTACCCACCCGCTAAACTCACCGCCCTGGCTCCTTCAGATGACCACTTGTTCAGATCGATGGCACACGCACTTTCTGAGCAGCACTTCAAAACATACAAAGAAGTGGAAAATTGGGTCTCTGAATGGTCTGCCTCAAAACAAGAACAGTTCTATTGGTACCGTATCCACAAATTACCTGAAAGATGGGGGAAATGTGTAGCTAGTGATGGACATTACTTTAAATAAAGCTCTTTTGATGTTTCTCTTTAAAAACGAAATAAATAAAGGAGAAGGAACTCCCAGTTGCTTTACGCAGAGCTTCCTGAGGAGAGTCCCGCGGGCTCTGGCCTGTCCCTGGCGCCGTGGAAGGCAAGTCCTGTGCCCGGGCTGTGTGGGCAGAGGGACCCCGCGCGGTGCAGACATTTCTGTGGGAGGTGGCGAGTGTGCTGAAGGAGGGCTCCCGGGGACGGGGCCTCGTCCAGGTCCTGAGCAGACGTCTGAGGAGGGACCTGGCCTCGGCGCTGGGCTCTGCCTGCCACCGGGGACACAGCTGATGGACACGGGGGACCTGAGCCTGCGGGCTGTGGGTCCACCCTGGGCACCACCGCAGCTCGGTGCTCCCTCCTCAGGATCCTGGGTCCTGAGCACTGTCCACTGGGCTGAGGCCTCCGCCAGAGGCACCGCCGCAAACAGCAGGGACGTAGGTTCAAGTCTGAATTCCTCCAGAAACCCTTCCCCGAGCGTGCCTTCCCTCCCTCAGGGTCTTGTCCCGGTGGGAACGGGCTGCCGTGGCAGTGCCACGGAGGCTTTGCTCCCACAGAACCAGTCTCTGCAGGCTCCCAGCTCTGGAGAAGTCCTCTCTCCTCACAGGGAGCTTGTTCTGGATTCACTCTTCAGTGCAGTCCATAGCTCATCTCAGGGAGCTCCTGCCTGAGCTGTCACCGCATTTTAAAAAGACGTTGGAGCCGAAACCGGTTTGGCTCAGTGGTAGAGCGTCGGTCTGCGGACTGAAAGGTCCCGGGTTTGATTCCGGTCAAGGGCATGTACCTTGGCTGCGGGCACATCCCCGGTGGGGGGTGTGCAGGAGGCAGCTGGTCAATGTTTCTCTCTCATCGACGTTTCTAGCTCTCTATCCCTCTCCCTTCCTCTCTGTAAAATATCAATAAAATATATTTAAAAATAAATAAATAAAAGGATGTTGGAGTTGTAGAAGGAAACGGGTCTCCAGCGCGAGCGCTCAGTGACCGGCCGCTCCCCGGAGGGCGGCTGCGGGCTGAGGTGCCCGGGCCTGTGGCTAAATGTCGTGTCTTTTTTTAATCCCAGAAGATCCTGTAACTTTCAAGTATTGAGTCCCATTGGTACATTAAAAATGATTTCAAACTTCCAGTTTCTTACAGAGTTTGTGGGTTTTCTCCAGTTTTGTTGAATACTTGTCCCCGGAGCACACGGTGACTCACGCCGCACCTTCCCGTCTGCGCCCACCAGTCACGTCCTGTTGGGGTTTAATAACTTGGGGACGTTATTCTCTCATTTACTGCCCCCCAGATCAGGGGCCATGCGTTCCGGGGCTCCCGAGGCCCTGCCCAGACACCCGCTCCCCCGGAGGGGGCCTGTTCTGACATCGTCAGAGTCATCTGTGTAGCTGTACCAGTTGACACATTTAATCTAATTTTAGGTAAGGAAGTGGAGGCTCAAGAGTTAAGCAATGCCCCCCTCTCCCCCCTCCCCCCACACACCCCGTCCGTCCCATCACACAGCTGCGGACTGGAGCTGATTCACGCTCAGGACTCGGCTGTCGCTGCCCGGTCTCCAGCGAGGCCACGGCCGGGGCCGTCTCTGCCCAGAGCTCTGGTTCTGAAAGGTGCCCGCCCAGCACCCCTGCCAAACGTGCCCGGTCTCCCGCACTTCACCTAAGAACCACTGAAGTGGTGCAGTGTTCTGGGGAGAAAGTGCCGTGGTCCACATTTTACAAAAGAGTAAGGTGAGGCACAGGTTAGGTGACGTGTGCAAGGCCACCTTGCAAAGCCAGAGCTCAATCCCAGGAGCCACCTCTGCACTCAGCAATGCCACCCGCCTCTTGAGGGCACCAGCAAGGAGAAGGAGTCTGTAGGATGTGAGCAGTGTGTGTATCTGCCTCCCATCGCCGGTGACATACAGAGGACGAGGGGGCTGTGTGAGGGCGTGTTTGTGGTGGCAGAGGAGGGGATGAAGGAACAAACTGGAAAGTTCTGAGAGAGCAGGCTCTTAAAAAGCCATCACGATGGTGGCAGGGCAGGTGTGAGGACACAGGCAGGCATACTGACTTGTTAAGAAACCTGACAGTATTGTGGCTGCCCACCCCACCCCACCCAGCCCGGCCCCGCAGGGGTCCACGCCTGGGTTCTCCGTGCACCTCGCTGGAGCCCGCGTAGGGAATAAGGACCTTGTCCTCCAAGCCTTGGGTTCTGCGTTCTGATCGCTGCTTTTGACCCGGAGGTGCAGACACAGGGACAGGCAACCATGTTGCTCACCCACCAGGTGAAGAAGCTTCCAAGGGGCTTGTAGACTCAGCTGTTCTATTCTTTCTCCCCTTTGGGGAGCCAAACATGGAAGGACTAGGATATTCAAAAGCAACTGCATGGACAACCTCTATGAACTGAAGATGGGTTCACAGCCAAAAACTAGTAAGAAACCAGGACCCTGAGTCACAAACCTAAAAGAAAATGAATCTGCCAACAGCCCGAGGGCCGGAGAGGGTCTTCCCTGGTGCAGCCCCGTGAGCCCGAGGACGCAGGACCAAATAGAGCTGTGCCAGGAGTCCTGATCTACGGAAACGGTGAGATAATGTGTGTGTTAGCAACCTCCTCTACACAGAGGGAGACCAGGCTCAGGAAAGACCCGTGAAAACCTCAAGCTTTTTTTACCTTAGGCTGTTCAGAAACACTTCTAACAAGTGAAAAAATAAACCAAAAATCTGGGGAGAATCTGATTTCCAAAGTTACATTATAAGGATCCAATGTTCACTTTTCAACAAAGTCACAAAAAATCGTCACTGAGGAAGCACAGACAGCAGACTTGCTAGACTAAGACAACTACCCGAAAGCTGCTCAGAGAACTAAAGAAAGATGCAGACAACAACAGGAAACAATATATAGTACAACATTTGAAGTGAAAATTCCTTAGAGGAGTTCAAAAGCATGTTTAAACAGGCACAAGAAAGAAACAGTGAACTTAAAGATAAAATGAGTGAAAACTTCAAAAATTTTGTAAAACACACAAATCTACAAATCCAAGAAGTTCAATAAACTTCAGGTAGAAAAGACTCACAGACACACCAAGATACATTATAACCAAACTGTCAAAAGGCTAAACCAAAGAGATTTTTGAAAAGCAGCACAAACGACTTGTCACACACAAGGAATTGTCAATAAGATTACCAGCAAATTTTTCTTTTTCTTTTTTTTTTTTTTTTAAATATATATTTTATTGATATTGTACAGAGAGGAAGGGAGAGAGATAGAGAGCTAGAAACATCGATGAGAGAGAAACATCGACCAGCTGCCTCCTGCACACCCCCTACCGGGGATGTGCCCGCAACCAAGGTACATGCCCTTGACCGGAATCGAACCCGGGACCTTTCAGTCCGCAGACCGACGCTCTATCCACTGAGCCAAACCGGTTTCGGCGCCAGCAAATTTTTCATCACAAATCTTGGTGGCCACAAAGCAGTGGTTGATTTACTCAAATTGATAAAAGAAACAAACACACAAACTTGTCAGAATCCTACACCCAGCAACACTGTTCTTTGAAAATGAGGGAGAAATAAGAAAATGAGGGAGTTCATTATCAACAGACCTGCCTTGCAAGAAATTCTAGAGAAGAAAATGGACATACATATTTAAGAAACTCAAATTCCAACTAAGATAAACTCAAAGACACCCACAGCAAACACTGAAAAACTGAAGGGCAAAACAGACAGCTTTACAATAACAGTAGGAGACTTCAATAACCTACTCTCAGTAGGTTAGAACCCCCAGACAGAACAGTAAGGAAAAGAGGACTGAATAACACAGGCTAACTCTATCTACACATACAGAACACTCCACCCAACAATAGCATAACACACATACCCTCAAATTCTCCAGATGGAATGTATGTTAGGCCATAAAACAAATCTCAAGAAGTCTTAAAAGACTGAAGCCATACAAAGTATTTTTTCTTATCACAATGGAATAAAATCAATAATGAAAGGGAAATTCATAAATACATGTAAATTCAGCAACACATTACAAGGGAAAATGGAAAATGTCTTGAGATAAAGGACAATGCAGTTATAGCATATCTAAACTAAAAGCAGTAGTAAGAAGGATATTATAGCTGTACATGCTTACTTACATTAAAAAAGAAGAAGGTCTCAAATCAGTCTACTTTATGCCTTAAGGAACTAGATAAAAAAAGAAAGAAAAACTCAAATCTCTAAGCAAGTAGTGGAAGAAAATTATAACAGAGATAAATAAAACAAAGAGAAAAACAACAGAAAAATCACTGAGGCCAAGGGTTGGTTCTTACAAAAAATAACACATAAAATCAACTAATGATAGACCTTTAGCTAATAAGAAAAATTAAAATTAAAATCAGCCCTAACCGGTTTGGCTCAGTGGATAGAGCATTGGCCTGTGGACTTGAAAGGTCCCAGGTTGGTGGACATATCCCCAGTAGGGGGTGTGCAGGAGGAAGCTGATTGATGTTTCTCTCTCATCGATGTTTCCAACTCTCTATGCCTCTCCCTTCCTTTCTGTAAAAAATCAACAAAATATATTTAGAGGGAGGGTAGGGGAAGGTGGGGATAAAGGGGAGAGATGAGCCAGAGGACTTGTGTGCATCCACATGAGCTAACCAGTGGTCAAGGACAACAGGGGGGTGGGGGCATACATGGGGAGGGGTTTGGGATGGGAATGGGGGTATGAGGACAAATATGTGATATCTTAATAAAGAAATTTAAACAACAAAAAATAACTTTAAAAAAATTAAAATCAGAAAAGGGGACAGTAATTACAAATTTTACAGAGATAAAAAGGATTATGAGAGCACATACGATGCAGGGGTTAGAGGCGCTAACCTCTGTGTAGTTGAAAATCTGCAGATAACTTTAAAAAATTTATTTTTATTGATGAGGGAGAGAGAGAGAGAGAGAGAGAGAGAGAGAGAGAGAGAGAGAGAGAGAGAGAGAGAGAGAAACATAAATGATGAAAGAGAACCACTGATCGGCTGCCTTCTGCATGCCCCACATGGGGATTGAGCCTGCAGCCCAGACATGCGCCTTAACCGGAAATTGAATAGTGATCTCCTGGCTCACAGGTCGTCGCTCAACCACTGAGCCATGCTGGCCGGGCTGTGCGGATAACTTTTGACTCTCCAAAAACTTACTACTAATCCTACTTTTAACTGGAAGCTTTACCAATAACACAGTCAATTAACACATATCTTGTATATGTATTATATACTGTGGTCATATAAAAAAAAGTAAGCTAGATAAAAGGAAATGTTAAGAAAATCATAAGGGCCCTGGCCAGTGTCACTCAGTTGGTTGGGCATAGTTGCTGGTTTGATTCCTGGTCAGAGCACAGGCCTGGGTTGCAGGCTCGATCCCAGGCAGTACATGTGGAGGAGGCAACCAATAGATGTTCTACTCTCACATGCATGTTTCTTTCTCTCTCCCTCTCTAAGTCAATAACAAATCTTAAAAAGAAAAAAGGAGTCTGGCTTGTGTGGCCCAGTGGCTGATCACTGACCCATGAACTAGAAGGTCTCAGTCCAATTCCTAGTCAGGGCACATGCCCAGGTTGCAGGCTTGATCCCCTGTGTGGGGTATGCAGGAGGCAGCCAATTGATGATTATTTCTCACTGTTAATGTGTCTATTTCTGTCTCCCTCTTCCTTCCTCTCTGAAATCAATAAAAATATATCTTAAAAAAGAAAGATTGCCGAAAGCGGTTTGGCTCAGTGGTAGAGCGTCGGTCTGCAGACTGAAAGGTCCCTGGTTCGATTCCGGTCAAGGGCATGTACATTGGTTGTGGGCACATCCCCAGTAGGGGGTGTGCAAGAGGCAGCTGGTCGATGTTTCTCTCTCATTGACGTTTCTAGCTCTCTATCTCTCTCCCTTCCTCTCTGTAAAATATCAATAAAATATATATTTAAAAAAAAGAAAGATTACATGGAAAGTTTTGCCAAAAAAGGGGAAGAAAACCATAAGAGAAACTCATTTACATTACTGTACTGTATTTATCGATACTGTAAGTTTAGATTGTCAGCTTATAAGATGAATTATCTATTAGTAGTAACTACATCTATATTGTCATATAAAATAGTGTAAATGTTATAGGTATTACTAACAATATACATAAAAAATGAAAAGGTAATGTGAAAAAATTTATATTCATTTACAGTATGGTGATTTATCCATTGATAACAAAGAAGCAGCAATATGATTGCTTTCTAATGTTCCAGTGTAACTGATACAATTACTTCACGGTAGTTAAGGAATTTTCAAAAAAAAAATTCCAATATATTTATCAAATAAAATGCATGGTTTTTGTTCAGGAAGTAGATCCATACATGCAGTTCAAACCCATTTTGTTGAAGGGTCAACTGTACTATGAATAATTATATGTCAACAAATGACAAATTTCTAGAAACACACAACTTACCAAGACTGAATCATGAAGAAATAGAAAATCTGAATGGACTTACAATGAGCAAGGAGATTAAATCAGTAGTAAAAACCTGTCAACAAATGAAGCCCAGGACCATCACTAGTAAATTCTACCAACCCTTCCCAAGCTCTTCCAAAAGCTGGAAGAGGAAGAAACACTTCCTCACTCAGTCCACGAGGCCAGGACACCACAAGAAAATGACAGGTTGGCAGCTCTCATGAATACTGATGTAAAGTCTCCAACAAAATATTAGCAAATTGAATCCAACAGCATAAAAAGGATGATGCATCATGACAAAGTAGAATTCCTGGAATGCAAGCGTTATTCAACACAAAATAAATCAATGTAATATACCATATAAATGAATAAACGGGGAAAAATCAAATGATCTTCAAATGATTGATGCAGCAAAATCATTTGACAAAATTGAACACCTTTTCACAATGAAAACACCCAACAAACTAGGAACACAGAAGGAAACACCCTCAACACATAAAGGCCATAGATGAACAACCGCACAGCTGATGTCACACCCGTGGTGAAAGACTGACAGCTTTTCCTAAGAGGAGATGCTCACATTCACCACTCCTGTTCAGCACTGTTAGTACTGAAGTCGCAGCCAGAGCAATCAAGCCAGCCAAAGATGAAAGGCATTAGATTAAAAAGGAAGAAATAGAATGATTTATTTATAGACATAATCCATATGCAGAAAACCCTGAAGAACATACATGTCCACTGTTAACAACTACAAGTGAAACGAACAAACCCAAATCAGCTGTTTCTACACACCAACAATGAACAATCCAAAAAGAAAATTAAGGAAACAATTCAACCTAAAATAGTATTGAAAAGAATACAATTCTTAGGACTGAATTTAGCCAAGGAGGCAAAAGACTTCTACACTAAAAACTATAGAACATTGCTTAAAAGAAATTAAAGAAGACTCAAGATATCAGTCTGTAATCTTTTCTGGGTACCATGGCCCTGTCAAGTAGTCACATAAAATTAACTTATCACACACCAAGTATTCATTAAATGAATGGAAAAACAAAATGTGGTATATTCCTCCAATGGAGTATTGCTCAGCCATAAAAAAGTAAACTTTGATATATGCTCTAACATGGATGGACCTTGAAAATATTATGCTAAGTGAAATGAACCAGACACAGAAGGACAAATGTTGAATGATTTCACCTATGTGAAGAATAGGCGAACTCACAGAAAGTAGAATAGAGGTCACCACGGCGTGGGGAGAGGAAGGAAGGGAGTTACTGGCAATGGGCACAGTCTCAGTTTGAGAAGACAGAAAGGGTTTTGGATGGGGTGTGGAGAGATTAAGAAAAAAACAACCCATGGGCACGGACAGCAGTGAGGTGACCGCTGGGGGAGGGGAGGGGGGGAGGAGGGCATGGGGGGACAAATGGTGATGGAGACTTGGCTCAGGGTGGTGAGCACACAATGCAGGGTGCAGGGGACGTGTTGCAGAATTGTGCACCTGCAACCGGTACAAGTTACCAGTGCCACCCCAATGAATTCGATGAAAAGGAAAGGGAGGTGGGAACAGCTGTGTGACGGTTACACTGTCCTGTGACATGTGAGTAATGCCACTGGGCCATATATCCACGAACTTATGGTTAAATTGATAAATCTTATGTGATGCATAGTTTACTGTGATAAAATATATTAAAAATAAAATCCCAAACCAACCAACATGACCAGCTGTGAGGGAGAAGTCTACAGCCCGGACGCTCGGCCGTGCCTGCCGGAGCCCTCGGCCCGGCCCGGCGCCCTCCGCAGAAGGCCCGCCTGGACTTCTGACCACGGACCGCCTTGCTTGTGGGCGGGCCAGAGACCGGAACCTCATTCCCACAGCAAAATAACAGATGCCCATCATGTAAAGTCGTGAGTTTATTGCATATGTAACAAAATGAACCTCCCCTCCCGGGTCCGGCCTGCTGTACAGTCGCTGCTTGTCGTGTGTTTCCAGCTGGTTCCATAACCACATTAAATAGAACTAGTATTTCTTTAAATACTTTTGATTTTGACATAAAACAGAACATTAGTGTACAACTTTCACAAAACAAATCAGCAATAAAAACAGTGGGGAGAATAACAAGGATAGCAGCAATACTTGAAAAACAAGACATTACAAAATAAATTAAATACATTATAAAGTGGTTGAGAAACAAAAATAAACAAATTTTAAAAATCCATACTATGCTTCGGGAAGGCTGCCGTGGGGGGCACCTGGCTGCGGGGCGGGGCGGCCCCTCCGACAGCTCAGCTTCGAGGCCGGCGCCTGACCTTGGACCCGGGGCCACAGCTCCCTCGCAGGCGGGCTCTCCCCACAGCAGCCCCCTCGCTCTCCCGCCTGAAGCGCTGGCAGAGGGGGGTCTGCTACATCCCTGAGGGTGGGCTGCTGACGGCTGGTGAGGGCGGGCATCGGGGCTTCCGGGAGGGGCAGGGGGAGCGGGCGGTGCGGCGGCTCCTGCAGACCCAGTGTAGTCCGGGAGCTTCTACCAACCGCTCGCTACACTGTTCTTTGGGGTGGATCACAAGGCCCAGACCACTGTCAGTGTTTAAGGTTCTAGGAGTGCAATGCCACGCACAGGCAGGCCTGTTGGCAAGAGTAAACTGGAGCTCTGGGAAGGTTTGCTTTTAGGCTCCTCGGCTGACGAGGGGCCCGCGGGCAAGGTAAGTGCAAAAGCAGAGACCCAGGCCTTATGGGCGGAAACGCGTGTCCCAAGCAGCTCCCCGGGGACCAGAACGACCCTCTGGATCTCGCTGAGGCGACGACACCTGACCGGCGAGAACAGGCGGGCCAGCAGGTGCCGATGCGGAGGCTGTTCCCAGCCTTCCTGCTGCCGAGTCCTTCCCACCTCCGCACCCTCGCTCCCTGCCCGGGCACTGAGGGCTCCGGGCCGCTGTCCTCTCCTCCTCCCACCGGGCAGGCTCCGGGAGAGAGGACCCACCTGGTGGGAGGTCTGTCCTCCCGTCCCCTCCTCCTCCCAGAAGATGACGAGGCCCGGACGGGTCATTGAGTGTCCAGGAAGCCCCCAGGAAGCATCGGGGAAATGAGGCACAGGACAAGCCCCACTGGGACCAGGCGGGACCCTGGAGACAAAGCCACAGGTCTGCCGGGACTCGGTGACTGGACTACGTTTCCTTCCAAGGCAAGTCACACGTTTTCCTTCCCCTCTCCGAGCCCCGGGAAGTAGCCCAGGGGCTCAGCTCTCCGAACCCACAGCTGGCAGTCGTGCTCACAAACTGGATGACCCTCTGTGCAGGGGGAGCTCTGAGCACCCCCACCTCAAATGACAGGCCGCCTCCGGGGCAGGCCAAGGACCCCAGGGAGCTGCAGAGCTGGCAGACGCTCCTCCCAGACCCACCCGACCCACCCTGGGCCCCAACGGTCACTTGGAAGTTTCCACAGCGGAACGCCCCGCTAAGGAAGGACCCTGTACTTGCCCCTAAACAAAAACAACAAAAACTGGTCGGGAAACCTGTGGCTGCCGCTGTTCTCCGCGGACTGAGCTCTCGGGAATCAAGCCGCTTGTCACAACACTGCCCACGTTTGTGCAAACCGGAGAGCGTTAGGAACGAGGGTCTCGGCGTGCTTTGGCCTTGCTCGTCACATGAAGACCACGGGGCAAGTAAGTCAAGTAGCACTTGTCAGCGGCACCGCCGGCGAGAGAAACGGTGAGAGCCATCCCCCCCTGCCGGCGGGGTCCCCCCCACACCTCTTCTTGTAAAACAGTGACTTGGGTGGATTTCGGTCATTGAGGTCATCTGTTCCCTCTCTCCCTTTTAAGCTAGTTTGCACCAAACCAGCAGCTATCGTAACAGAATTTTGCTTTATTAGCGTAGCTGTTAGCAGTTTCCGCGTGGTAGTGTGTTAGTGTCCGCGTGGCCCAGCCGAATGCACGCTCTGCGGTGCAGGGGCCACGGCTCGGAGCTCTGCTCTGTGGTGTTTCTACCGGGACACACTTCAAACTGGGTAGGCAATGTGGCAAAAAGGACTCTTAAAAGGAAAGATCACTTTTCTCTTCGCAAAACAAAATTTCCGACCAGGCCCCGGGGAAGAAGTGCCCTGCGCGGTTAGGACCGGAGCCCCGCCTGGCAGGCCCCGGGAGCGTGTTTTCCAGTGAGTGTTCGGGTGGAAGTTAATCTGCGGCCCAGAGCAGGCTGCTCGGAAGAGAAATTTGGACTCTGAGCTGCTGAGCTGGAAAGGGGCCTCAGGACTGTTCTGACAGAATCGCTAAGTGTAGCTACCAGTTCCAAACGCTCAGAAGGCTGAGCTCAGTTCACGACTCGGTAGAACCTCCTGCAAAGACCACGGGGCGGTGAGCCGATGGCCACATGTCACAACTGGAGCAGAGCATCCTGTGTGAGCAAAGCCGGGTCTGAACCGGCTGCGTTTTATTGGATGGCGATGGAGGGGTGGGAGTACTGTCGTGAGGAGGGGTGGGAGCCACGAGCCAAAGTCCCTGCCCTCGCTCCCACCCCGCGGAGGGACGCCCTCCCGGGCCCTCCAGAATCCAGTGCCTCAGCCGCTTCCGGCGGCGCGGAGAGCGGCAGGCTTTGGTCTGGCGGTTGTGAGCTAGAATCTGTTGCCTTTGGTTGCTCTTCACTCCACAGCGAACCCACAGGTCTCTTCCACCGCTACCAGCAGCTTCTCGTAGAGCTTTTCGTAAGACTCATAAGGTGGAATGTCGATCCGGTTAAAGCTGGAACAGGACAGAAGGGAGTCACTGCGGGGAGCCTGGCCCTGGGCCCTGCAGCCAGGGCAGGAGCACCCGGGCTGGCTGGGGGTGCACGTGTGCCTCCACGGGCGGCGACCCCTGTCCCTAGTTCTGAGTGGGATGTGGGGCCCAGGAAGGTCAGCTAAGGGAAGACCAGGGAGTCCAACTTAAAAACTGCACGCACCCGGACGGCACACGTGTGCGCACGCACACACACACACACACACAGACACACGCCGGAGACCCAGAAGGGCAGACGGGAGCCCGTGGGAGTCACAGCCAACATCGCCTCTCCCGACAACTGGTCTCACAGAGACTTTGACGGCCCCCGCAGGTGGCTGCTGCCAAGTCTCGTCCCACTGCCGGCGCTGTGCCCGGGCCTCGGCACAAAGCAAGCGCTGCGTGCACCGCAGGCGCAGGTGAGAGCCGGCGGGGAGCCGCGCGGAGCCGTCCTTACCAGGTGTGGGCCTTCGGGAGGTTGTCGGTGTTGGCGTCGATCAGGTGGATGGTGAAGAGCCGGGGCCCTGCGGCGCCTGTAGAGCCTTACAGACAACATTCCAGTTACTGCGCTTCGAGGCTGAGCCTGCGCCCTCTGCGGGCGTCTGCCCCACGGCCGTCCCCCCTGGGGTCAGAGCCCCAGGTGACTGCCCGGCACCCCCTGACTAACACGGGGCGTTTAGAAAACCCCAGGCCCAGAGCAAGGCCTGGGAGAGCCCCAAAGCCTCAAGGCCCGGGCGGAATTGGAGGGTAACACCCAAGCCACCAGGATTCCCTTTCCACAGCGAGTTCAGCAAGCAGGCTGGTTCTGACGCTGCGGAGTGGGGAGTGGACCTCTGCGAGGGCAGCAGTGTGATGGCGGCACACAGCCAGCAGAGCTCCGGGCGGAGGGCAGAGGGCAGAGGGCAGAGGGCAGAGGGCAGAGGGCAGAGGTAGGCGGAGAAGCAACAGACACACTGCCTGGGACCTAAGCCCTGGGACGGGAAGTAACTGCTTCCACTCAGAAAGCCCTAACACAGGGAAAGTGCAGAGAATGTCTTATAAATGGAATATATCTGTTGTCACTATTAATATGCAAAGGCCAATTTTCTAAACTTTATTATATTCTTTACCTTCATCCTTCTGGCTATCGGGGTTATCAAGTGACAAAAATCTAAAGTCACACAGATCCCAGGGACAGCCTGCGAGGACCTTCCCTGATGCTCCGGCTGACCGCACCCCAAAACCTTCCCCGAGGCACAGACCCCACCGCCCCCAGCCGCCTCCCCCCTCCATCCGCGGCCACTCCGACGGCGGGGTGACTCCCCGGCCTGGAGCTGCCCAGACAGCGCACGTGTGCGGCCCGGGGGCCGGGGGTCGGGGTTGGGGCTGGGCCGGGAGCCAACGGCCACGTGGTGCTCAGTCCTGTCCCCTAATGAACCGTCCTGCACTGCAAACCGCTCTTTCCCCAAACCGTCCTCTGAGCCTCCCTCCGTCAGTCAGTCCTGCAGGGAAGGGGCATCGGCTCCCCGGGCCGCCCTGGCTCAGCCACCCCCTCTCCGCCCTGGGTGGGTGCCGCCGCCGCACAGCCCCGGGCCGCAGGCCCCGCCAGCGGAGTGCCGGGTGAGAGCTGGCTTCGTTTTGCTGACGGCCTCTCCTGCTCTTTATGGTGTTTTCTTTCAGCGTGGGGAAGGAAGCGGACATCGGCACCCAGAGCCCGCCTCTGGGTGAGAGTAAGTGCCCCCTGGCCGACCCCTGGCCATGACTGTGGACATACGGCACCCAGAGCCCGTGGGTGCCGCCGGCCAGTGAGCCCTCGGCCGGTGAGCCCCTGGCCATGAGAGCACGAGGCCGCACGGCTTCCCAGCAGGGGGTTCAGGAGGCCACGCCCTCCCATTCCAGGTCCCCCACACGGCACCACCGGCCCCGCCTCCACGTCAGTCACCTTGCAGAGCCTTGAAGCCCTGGAGGGGGACGCGGGTGGACCCCGTCACGAACTGCAGGAGCCGGGCCCTCCTCTCCTCGTCGAAGGTCTCCACCGCCTGCCAGAACCACCTGACGATGTTGCTGTCGGCCGCGCAGTGCTTGAGCCGCGTGTTGGACTTCCAGTCGCTCAGGTCTATCTTGTCCAGGCCGCCGATGATCAGCTGGGGAGGGTCAGAGGCGGTCATTTCTACACGAACAGCCGGCGCCGTGACGGGCCTCCAGGGTCCCACAAGGAGAGGAGTTACGGTTGTTCCCAGGGCAAAGAACAGCCATGGCCAAATAAACCAGACACCTTAGACATGAGCAGAGACAGACCCGCGGGACGCCCAAGCACAGCTCCCCGCCACATCCGACTGTCTCCAACCGCCGGGCTCCCTGTGGAGCCCAGTTCTGCGCTGCCGGGGGGCATGGGGGGAGCAAGAGCCACTGGCAGGGCTGCCCGGAGCTGGGTGCAGGGCGGCCCGTCCCAGGGACCCTCAGGCAGTGGCACGGGCAGCTGAGGCCTGAGAGGGGGAATTTGAGGGTGAGTGCGGTTTCTGCCACTTGCTGAAGGTCCTCTCCGCAGCTGCTCCGCCAAGAGGCTGCCCCCTGCCCCCACTGGGCAGAGAGGAGAATCACTTTAAAGCCTGGAGCCATTGGCACCAAACAGACAGGTGAGAGATGAATGCTTTGCTGTGTTCCAGTACATGAAGCTCAAGTAGAAAACAGAAAACTGTGGCCTGAGTGTAGTAACAGCAGAATAAAAACAGAACGCTGACGTGCGGGAGAGGCTGGCGGCAACGAGACAGTTCCTGGCTCTGAGGGGACTCTTTCTGCTAAGACCTGAGACCAGAGAAGCCACAGAGCCCCGTGAATGGGCCCCCAGGGTCTGACTCACTGCCCCACGTAGACACCTCGCCTCCTCGCCAGCTCAAGCCTCCTCCACGCCCTCTCTGCCAGCCCTGTGTTCCCCGGGTGCAGCCTCCTCTGCAGCGGGTGCAACCAACACGTGGTCCACCTGTGCCGTCACCCCCCCTCCCCCACCCCGGCCGGCGAGGGGAGCACGCACCTCTAGTTCCTTCTGGTCAAAGGGCTTCAGTAAGTGCTGAGGAATGAGCTCATTAAACCCCTTCTGGAGGGCCAAGAACTGGGCTTCGATTCCTCTCATAAACCTCCAATTTACGTATAACCTGGAAGGAAAAGGCAAGGTTGGAAGCAATGCCACTGGATCCTGAAAAGACTTTCCCAGGAGCAGGTTCTGACATCTGCTGTCTCACACCCCGCCACCTGGCCGCCTGACACTGCCAGATGGGGGCCCTAAGTTACAGGTTAAAATAGGCCACAGGGCCTGCTATGTGCTGCCTCACTGCAGGAGCAGCGGTAGGATTTACCCTGGCCCGGGCCGGGCACAATTTGAAAGTGCACTTGGAAATACAGTGCAGGATACACCCGTCAGGAGCCGCCAGGTGGTCCCGGGGTTGGAACTAGACACCAGCCTGACAGCTGGAGCACAGAGACGCCAGGTTCCTCCCCCCCCCCCCCCTTTTTTTGTCAATCCTCACCTGAGGACATTTTTTCCCCTTGATTTTTAGAGGACCGGGGTGGGGGTGGGATAGGGGGGTGGGATATCTATATCATATATCTCATATCTACCTATGAGAGAGAGGGAGAAGCACTGACTTGAGAGAGACACATCGATTGGTTGCCTCCCGCATATACCCTGAGCAGGGCCAGGGATCAAACCTGCATCCCAGGCACGTGTTCCTGACTGGGAATCGAACCTGTGACCCTTCGGTGCATGGGCTGACGCTCTAACCACTGAGAACACTGGCCAGAGCGAGATGCCCGTTTCTAAGCCGCCACTAGTCGTTTATTTGCCTGAAGAGGGGGGAGAACAGACTACAGTGGAGGAGGCTGATCTCAAGGGGGCCGGGCTTCCTCCTCTCCTGGGCTCTGGTGCCTCCACACACAGGCCTGGCGGTGGCCTCAGTCCTTGCCCTCTGGGGTTCTAGGGTCATTATTCTCCCGTCACCAGGGCTCCCAGGAAGAGCTCCTACGCTGAGCCCCACGTTTGGGAGGCCTCTTCTGTACGGTGACTCTGATCGCTGCTGGCGGGCCAGCAGACCTCACGCAGCAAAGGAGCCTCCACAAGCCAGACCCGACCCCAGCCATGCCAGGACGGCCCGGGCACCCCCACCAGCGCCCACCGGCCCCAGAGCGTTACCGGACGTATTCTTTCTTGTTCTCCTCGGTGACAGGGACGTTCCTGCCGTTGGGCTTCAGCTCGTGCTGAAGAATCCTCCCGAAAGCGTTGTGCTCCACACAGAAAGTGTGGTCCAGCACCGGGGTGATGTCGTTCTCTCTGTCGGGAGGGAGAGGTGTCAGTCAGACCTTCGCCCCTCGCAGCTGTGCATGAACGCTCAGGGAGCAGCTGGAGGGGGCGTCATTGCTGCCAGGCCAGGGGCGCGCTCGAGGGGGGCAGCTCCGGCTCCAGGGGTGTCCTCCACTCTCACCCCGGGGCGGGGCAGCACTACCAGCCTATGACGTTACGGGGCACCTGGTTGCCTTAGAAACTGCGTCTATGAGCAGGAAGAGTCATAACGGGGAAACCACCCGCAGGAAGCCACCACCACACACGTCCCCCTTAGGGCAGCCTTTTCAAGCTCAAAAGCAGCACTTGAAAGCTGAGACTGGCCCCACGCCCGCCGTGTTTCCCCACATGGAGTGAGAGCCCGCCTACGGGAGGAAGCCTGGCCCCGCACTGTCCCTCTCCGGATGACGTGTGCAGGAGGCTGACCAGACTCAGAGGAGCGAGAGGCCGACTCCTGTCAGCTGCCAGCTCTCCCCTGGCCAGAGCCTGGCTCCGTCCCCTTCCTGTGGAACAGCTGGAGGACACGTGGTTCACCATGTAACTGTGCCTGTTGTTTCTAAAAGAGTGTTTAGGGTAATTCTAAAATAAGGTGATAAATATTAATTTTGTTTTGATACTTTCTCCTATCAAATAATTTGATACTTTGATCTAATTTTTTTTTAATATTTTTTATTAAGGTATTATCTGTGTACATAGCTTATCATTGCCCCCCCCCATAGGTGCCCTCCCTCCCCAGAGTTTTGTGTCCATTGGTTGTTCTTATATGCAAGCATACCAGTCCTTCGGTTGATCTCTTATCTCCCCCAGAACCCCCTACCCTCCCCCCCCCCCGCTGTCATTTGGCAGTCTGCCTGTTGTTTTACTGTCACTATATCTATCTTTCTGTTCATTCGTTTATAATGTTCTTTAATATCCATAAATGAGTGAGGTCATGTAGTGTTTCTCTTTCATTGACTGGCTTATTTCACTCAGCATGATGCTCTCCAATTCCATCCAAGTTACTGCAAATGATGAGAATTCCTTCCTTTTTATGGCAGCATAGTATTCCATGGTGTAGATGTACCATAGTTTTCTGATCCATTCATCTGCTGACGGGCACCTAGGCTGTTTCCAAGTCCTAGCTATTGTAAATTGTGCTGCTATGAACATAGGGGTACATATATCCTTTCTGATTGGTCTTTCTAGTTTCTTGGGGTATATTCCTAGTAGTGGGATTACTGGGTCAAATGGGAGTTCCATTTTCAGTTTTTTGAGGAAGCTCCATACTGTTCTCCACAGTGGTTGCACCACCCTGCAATCCCACCAGCAGTGCAGGAGGGTTCCTTTTTCTCCACAACCTCGCCAACATTTGTTGTTTGTTGTTTTGTTGATGTTGGCCATTCTGACAGGTGTGAGATGGTACCGCATTGTTGTTTTGACCTGCATCTCTCTAATTTTGTTTTTTATACTTTCCCTCTGGAAATTAACTGGTGATATCTTAGAGTGTCAAAAACCAACCAACCAACCAACCTGGGAAGCTCAGAGGGTTAGAACCGTGGTCGGCAAACTGCGGCTCGCAAGCCACATGCAGCAATTTGGTCCCTTGAGTGTGGCTCTTCCACAAAATACCACGGCCTGGGGGAGTCTATTTTGAAGAGGTGTCGTTAGAAGAAGTTTAAGTTTAAAAAATTTGGCTCTCAAAAGGAATTTCAATCATTGTACTGTTTATATTTGGCTCTGTTGACTAATGAGTTTGCCGACCACTGGGTTAGAGCATCGTCCTGATACACCACGGCTGCAGGTTTGATCCCCGGTCAGGGCACATACAAGAATCAACCAATGGATGCATCAATAAGTGGAACAACAAATTGACGTTTCTCTCTCTCTCCCCCTCCTACCCTTCCTCTTTCACTAAAATCAATCAATAAAAAAACCCAACAATCCCAAACCACCACGAGGCCTGGGAATTAATATTTGTTATATGTTAATAATTCAAGGAAATAACAAAAGAAACTAGTCCATAAAAAGAAACTGGCCAAACATCAATGAGGAAAATAAGTTAATTAAGTATTGTTTTTGTTTTTTGTTATATCTATTTTTATATTTCTGTTTTTATGCTTTTTTAAAAATCCTCACTTGAGGACATGCTTAGAGAGAAGAAGTGGGAGGGGGGAAGATAGGGAGGGAGAGAGAGAAACACTGATCAGTAGCCTTCCATATTCTTCCTACCAGGGACCAAGCCCTAAACCTGGGCCTGCACCCTGACCCGGAATGGAACCAGCAACCTTTGGGTGCCCTAGATGACACTCAACTAACTGAACCACACTAGCTGGGCTACTTTTACATTTCTGGTCATAAAACAATAGTTTATTTCTCTTCTCAAATATCACACCCATCCCCAAAACACACACATAAACACACACACACACACACACACACACACACACACACGTATTGGGCGTACACTAAGACAAGTGGCTATATATGAGTGTTCAATGAACTGAACAGTGAATCAATACTTACAGAATCCACACTAAGCTCTTATGTAGTTCTGGGTCCACCGATTCCAAATCAGAGAGCTGGATGGGTTTTCCCAGTAGCTGCTTATAGAAGGGGACTGTGAAACCCCCATTTATGTAGTGTCCATGGAACACAGCCAGACCCATGATCCGACCAACAAAATGGAAATAAGACAAATGGTCCTGTAGGGGGCACCAGAGAACATAAATTCATTTAAAAAGAGTCCACCAGGTGACTATCCTGTGATTGCTCCGGCTTCATGGAGAACTGCCCACAGGCAACCCCACCGAGTCAGGGGCTCCCAGGCTGTGCTCGCGGCCAATGGAGACGGCTGCTTGGTGAGTGAAACCCGAGTGCACATCTTTTGTATAGGTCACTGGGACATTTTATTTGCTCTTTGTTCAAACACATTTCCTCAGAACTGCTGCATGATCTGTGGGACCCAGTGCAAAATGAAAATGCAGAACCCCCAATTAAAAACTATTAAGAATTCCAGCCCGGCAACAGCAGAGATTCAAAGCAAGCATGGGTCCTTCTGTGAGCAGGCTCTGAGCGCTGGACGGGTCACAGCTACACTTCTTCCCATTGGACCAAAGAGAAACAGAGAGCAAAGGGCAACCCCCCTCTTCCTCTGCATGTCTCCAAGTCACACAACAAATAAGAAAAACGGAACACAGAGGAAAAGAAGTATGAATAACCCAAGTAAAAGAACCATTTTAAAACCAGAGCTGTCCGGTTTTTAACTAAAAAGGGAACCTCACATTTCTACATTCAGGCTGGAATTATACTCAGATAATTAGTCAAAACTTCGTTTCCATGTTGGTAAAGGTTGTCACACCGATGCCTGCAGAGTGGAGCCGGCCCAGGACTGCGTGGGGGCGCCGAGGCAGGATGCGGCCCCACAGGGAGTCCACCCTTGAGTCGGCCACTCTTCTCTAAAACAAGGACTAAGAGTGTCAGCACCGGTGCCAAAAAGGCCACTTATGGGACTGTTCCAACTTCGGAAGAAGGACAGACTTCGTAACCCACTTCTCAGAATGACACTGCCAACAAATGCGCCCTCCCATGGCAACAAAGTGCTGAGTATACGAGCAACTCAGTCCCTCTGTCCCTGAAAACAGCACACCCAGTGTCTCAGCCACAGAGGCACAGGATTGAAATCACCCATCTTAACTCAGTTCTCACTCTACCTTTTATTACCACAGAACCTAAGACTACAGTGAATAAATCCAAAATTGAGATGGAAATGAAAATCCATTTTAAAAACTCCCCAACTTAATTTCCTGCTTATCCACTCATTAATACTTACAGGGTTGATGGAGGAATCTGGGTTGATTTGCAACATGTAAATGTTGTCCGTAGAATACTGGAAGAGCCCATAATATGGATTCAGCATTTCATGGCACAATAAATAAAGCCACTCCCTGGGGATAAACAACAACAGACACCAAAACATGTTACATGGCTAAACCTCCTAGCTTTAGGTCATAACAAAAGGACTGAACCTCTAGAGGCCAAAACGGGTACCCTACCTGGCTGTGAGAACGTGATCTGTAAGTTTGGGAAAACAAGCCTAAGGAAGTAAACACTTGTTCTGATAGTATCAGAAATGTCTTTTCTGGCCAGAACGCCAACTCCTCTGAAAGAACTGTGATTGACACACTCCGTAGAGAAGGTCACTTGAAGGACGGACTAAATTGTGGCCCCAAAATGCCACATCTGAATCCCAGCATCTCCCCAGCAACAGAAACCCTGAGCTAGAATCAAATCGAGGACCCCGAGATGGGACTACATTAAAAGAATGGCTATTACCACACGACCGGTCTCTGCAGCTGCTCACTGGCCAGTGTTCCTGGCCCTCAGCTGGGGTTTCTCTGCTGCTCTGCAAAGATCAGAGCCTCTGATGATGGCGTTAATGGTGCGGTAATAAGTGACAGAAGTGCAGTAAAGAGGAGTATGATCCTATTGGTATTCAAAGAGTGTGTGTACAAACACACGCACACACAAAGCACAGATGTATATGCAGGGCACAGGAAGGCATGAAGGGCTTACCAGGGGTGGGCAAACTTTTTGACTCGAAGGCCACAATGGGTTCTTACACTGGACCGGAGGGCTGGAACAAAAGCAACCTGACCATGCTGGCACTCTCATCTTGGGCTGCTGGTGAAGGAGCGGAGGGGAGAGCAAGAGAACCCTCCGCTCTTTCGGCTCCATGGGCCGGATAGAACAGCCAAACGGGCCGGATTCGGCCCGTGGGCCGTAGTTTGCCCATGGCTGGCTTACACCAACGGGGACAGTGGTTGATCTGAGAATTAGCATTCTGGGCATTTTCATTTCTTGTGCTTTCTAGTTTTTAAATTTCTGATCAATTGTAACATGTAATAACATTTATATAAGAATAAAATATGTCACAACTTAGAGAGGCAGGGATTGTTTAAGACTGTCTTTCCCCCTTCATAAGTTTCTGTTGAATTTTTTTTTTAGCATAAACATTTATCATGTTTATAATATTAAAAAGTAAAAATCTAGATGGGGTTTATAAGAATGAATTATTCTCTGAATCCCTTGATGTCTGAATTATTTTGCTATGAAAAACAAATAAAAATTTAAAGAGCACTCTAAATAGAAGCTGTGTGATTTGCTAGTCTGGGCTGTGAGAAGCTCAGGTATGGGGAACCTTATACAAAAACACCTGTGGCAGTTCTACACACACACACACACACACACACACACACAGCCTTTTATTCTTTCTATTCAAACTCCTTTCAAATAGATATATCTCATTAAGATAGCAGCCCCAACTTTTATTTAGGGAAGTTTTTACTCTTTCAAATAGAAAAGACAGACAATTGAGAAAGACTAGGAAAGGATAAGTGCAAATGCAAATAATCTAAGAGAACAGTGAGAATCCATAAAAACAGCCAAGCCAAAACAAAGCTAATGTATCAAACTCCAAAGAACAGAAAGCAACTGCCAGGAGGATGAGACTCCAAATCTTGTAAAGTCTCTTGACTAGAAAGGCAAAACTTCCAACACTGATTCATGCCCAAGTTTGGGAGTTTGGGTTTGAGAAGAATCTTTTTCATAAAAACCAGGGACCTGCAACCGTCTAGACAGGAAGTGATTAAAATACAAGCAAACATTCTGACCAAGCCATGGACAAGGGAAAGAGGCATACTAGGAATGTTCTGGAAGTGGGAGGGGAAAAGCAATACAGGAAGAACAGAGACAACAGCAATGGTTCAGAACCAAACACTGGGAAAATGAGTATAGACTGATTCTCAGTGAGTGAACACACACACACACACACACACACACACACACAGACACACGGTTTTGTGGTAGGCAGTTGGACAGACATGAGCAGAGCAAGGAAAATGGGGGGTCAGGTACAGTGGTCACCAGGGTGCAAAGGCTGGTGCCTAGCAAAGGACAGCTGTAGGGTGGGATCTCATCCCCAGGATGACCTTTCCTCCCCTAGCACAGTGATTGGGGAACTGAGTTTCTAGAGCCTCATGCGGCTCTTTGGCCCTGTGAGTGTGGCTCTTCCACAAAATACCACAGCCTGGGCGAGTCTATTTTGAAGAAGTGGTGTTAGAAGAAGTTTAAGTTTAAAAAATTTGGCTCTCAAAAGAAATTTCAATCATTGAACTGTTGACTAATGAGTTTGCCGACCACTGCCCTAGCATATGGCTGGTTTGGACCCCCTGACCTTTCTCCCCTAGAGATAACCTCTAGGCCTCAGCTCCAGGCCCAGAAAAGCAGCACAACCAGACCAGCAACACCACTGCTAACCTCAGGACCAGCTGCACTGACTCCCTACCCTGGTGCTGGCCAATCAATCAGTGAGACCTGAATGGACACACCTGGAAAGCTGCTGAATGGTCAGCCTATTAAGAGCCCCTGGGACCTCCCCTAAACTCTCCACCCCACCGATAAAACCCTTAGGACAGAGGATCCAGCATGCTCTCGCCTTTCCCTCCCCAACCCAGGCTCCTTACCATTGCCTTCCTCACTTACAAGCTCCAAGGGCCCTTCCTTTGCCTCTATAACTTGTTTCCTAAGCCCATTTCTTCTATTAATTTCTTCTACTACCTCTGTGATTTTATAAATAAATGTTCTGTTATAGTTTGGGTCTTGGCTCTGAATTGTTTCCTAGTCAGAACTCAAGTACCGAAGTTGCCACGGGTCTAACAACCAGTGCCTTCCTGCGCCTGCAATAGTTTCAGTCTCTCCTTCACGTCTAGATGGGTATGATGCCATCTGGACCCGAGAAGAACCCAAGGGGTGAAACTGCAATGTGAGATCAAACTGGAGGTGGCAGAGCAAGGGTTCACATCCACCATGGTACTCAAGGGAGCCACACAAAGCTACTCCATGTGGGAGACTTGATAATTGGAAAAGGCAGAAGAGAACTACCAACCAAACCAAGCTAGTCACATGTGTGCCTAGGAATACAGAATACCAGCCATGCAAAGAAATAATGGTGAACTGAAACAGTCTGAGGTTCTGAACTCTTGAGACTATAAGGAAAATAGCACAGACAATAAAGTGGAAGCAGCCAGACCTGCATTGTTAGGACAAGTATGAAGGACTGAGAAGGAAGATTCTCACCTGGAAAGGGGAGTGGAAGCCTAAGCCTCTTGCTAGAAATGGAATTAGTGCTATCAAAGCCAGCAGAAGTTACACTGGCCAAAAGAAAGATGGTTTCTAGATTGAGGAAGAAACTTGGGGCAATCTTGAAAAGTACCTCCTGTGGAGAGGCAGCACCATGTGAGCTCAGGTGAGAAAATGCAGGCTTTCCTGCACTCCTACCCCAGACAGATTCAGAACTGAGGGGGGAGGGGTGGTAAAGGAAAAGGGGATTCAGCCTGAGGAGCCGCCCCCTGAGCAGCCTTTGTCTGCGAGAAGCAGACTTTTCTGTGAGCGGTTTCTGCATTTCTGTGGGCTCTTCTTTCTGTTTGGCATTTCAGGTATGGAGTTTATTACTCTGTGGAACGCAGGACTGTGTTTTATTATAGCTATGCTGAAAAGCATGCAGCAGAAAGGGTGAATAAATTAGCCTCTCACCTCGCCACTCCACCATAATCCAAACCTTCTTCTCCACGAAATTTCACCATTAGTCGTTTTTTCAAGTCTTTTGGCCGCATCTTCATTATCTGGCGATAAGACTCCTATATATAAAAATTACAGTTTTAGAGAGAAGAACTTTTCTTAAAGTAATAAAAAGATGAGAGGTTATTGATAACTAGTGTCCTGGTGCCCAGATTCATGCACATTGAAGGGAAATTATTTAGAAGAAATATTTTAATGTCATTATTCACCCTTTCTCTATAACAGAATTGGCAACCAAATTCATGATCAACAATGACAGGCTGAAACACACACATCCAATTGACAGTAAGAGCTTTATATGTATTGTGCATGTGCCAGTCAACTTAGCCTTTTATATACATAGAATAAACTTGCTTAATTAGACCTGCTTACTGGTGTAGTTAAACCTTTTCCAGCCGAGGTCGGTTTGGCTCAGTGGTAGAGCGTCCGTCTGCGGACTGAAAGGTCCCGGGTTCGATTCCGGCCAAGGGCATGTACATTGGTTGCGGGCACATCCCCGGTAGGGGGTGTGCAAGAGGCAGCTGGTCGATGTTTCTCTCTCATCGATGTTTCTAGCTCTCTATCTCTCTCACTTCCTCTCTGTAAAATATCAATAAAATATTAAAAAAAAAAAAAAAAAACCTTTTCCGGCCCAGTGAAGCACCCCAACTTCTCTTTCAGGTAATTGTCAGCAACACAGCAGTAAATATCAAAACAAATCAGATTATTATTGTAGATCACATAGGGAGAACAAAGGGTAAAATATTAAACTACAGCAGTTTTTACTATATTCTGCACAGTGAGAAAACCTGAAGTCATTTTCAAGTTCTATCATTTCTTACTTCTTTTCAGTCAGTTCAAGTTTCTAAACTTTCTCAATCTCCATTTTCCAGCTAATGAAAAGAAAATAGGATTCTAATAAGTCTCCTATCTACCTACTCCAGGGCTTCTGTGAGGATCAAATGAGATGAGGCATGGGAAGATGCTCCACAAACATTTGGTTAAAGTGCAAAATGTTTGCACCTGGCTATAAAGCAAGTTGTGTTTCTGGGCTGAAAAAACTCCAAGGAGGCTAGTTGCTAGGGAGAGGAAGCCGGTGTTGCTATGTGATGTCATTACCTGGTAGCTACAGTGACTGTTTCTGGGCTGGGCTGGGCTGTGGGCCACATTTTGCACCATGGGGTCTTGACAGCATTGGCTGTGATTTGGAGGGCTTCACTCCAGGGTGATGGTGGGGCCTATGTCTCACTTGGGGGAAGCCAAGTGTTGGTTTGTTGGCACCAGGTCCGCAGTACCATGTCTTTTTAAATGGCCAATGTGCGTCATGGCAGCTCCTGCATGGAGTGTCTGCCTCCTGGTGGTCAGTGAATGTCATAGCTACTGGTTGAATGGTAGGATGAACACTTAGGCTTTTATATATATATATAGATGGAGTCTGATTCAAAATAGCATCTGTTCAAATCTGAGTTCTATCTGGTTCCTATTTAGCATGTTTACACAGGGTGGGCAAAAGTAGGTTTATAGGTGTTTGTATGGAAATACACAGTAACTAATAAATAATTATACAATAATAAACTGTGTTTTGCATACTCATAACTGTAAACCTAGTTTTGCTCCACCCTGTATCATCAACTTTTCTCCCACCATTTCTAGTTCAGAAACCACAACAAAATAAATGTGTACTAGATAACACTGTACCTAAAGGAAACACTTATTTTCAGCACAGTCACTAATGACAGAACAAATGTCCTCTGTAGAGCTGATTTTCCCTACACAAGGTAATTTCAATGTGTCCTATAAGCACTTTATATTTATGTATGTGTGTTTTACATCCTCACCCAAGGATATGCTTAGAGAGAGGGAGAGAGAGAGAACATAAGTTGGTTGCCTTCTGTACGCATCCTGACTGGGGATCACAACTGAAACCTAGGCATGTGCCCTGATCAGGAATCGAGCCGGCAACCTTCTGGTGCCTGGGATGATGCTCAATCAACTGAGCCACTGGCCAGGCTTCATATTTTAGCCAAAATGAAGACATCACTAGAAAGTCTGAATATTAAAAAAAATTGTTTTTATATCTGAAGCTTACCCAAAACAGAAAACACGTGGTCAGCCCAATATTCCCTCAGATTCAGCATTTGAGTAGAACCAGCTAAGTGTTTGTAGATATTTTCAAGTGATAAAGGCACTTAAAAATCATTTCATGCTTTAACTTTAATGTAATTCAAACTCTGCCAACCCAAGAGGGACAGAGGAGGTTGAGTGGAAATGATCTGGCATCAAAATGACAGCAGTTCCGCTCCCCTAACCCTGGAAGCACTTAAGACTGCTCAGCGGGCAAAGCTGAGCACTCTGGCGGCCCCACACGCCCAGCCCAGCGCTGGCTGCGCAGGAGGACCACGCATGGCCGTGGTGCATCCTGTGCCCTTCGCCGTGGAGATGCTGGGCCCTCAGGCTGCAGCCCCAGAAGAACCTGTGTCCAGTTCTTATCCACTCTCACTGGCTCATGCCTGCCAAGCATTCCACCAAGGCAGGCCGGCCAAGGACCAAACACAGCTGAGATGTCAACTTACGCTCACGTTCTGTGAGAAAGGACTCTGTCCACAGAGGGTCCCCCTGGTTAGGGACCCCGGTCCCGCAGAGGACGGTATTTGGGGCGGAGGCCTTCCCAGGAACCACCTGATCACCCTGTTTCCAGAAGAGACAAGCGGCCGCCTGGCCACTGAGCTCCTCAGGAGGCTGTGCTATTGCATCACATTTCCTGCGAGGCCAGAAGGAATGACTGGTTCTGAGGACACGGAAGATTGCAGGAATATATAATCTGCATAATGTAGGCAAAGGGCTTTATTCCACCTTCTGCATATATCTCTAGGTTTCCACCTCATCAACCATCCGTGTTTTTAAACTGTTACCACAGGAGTAAATACAGTCCCCTCTCTACATGGGCACAACTCTGCATTTCACGGAGCAATAAACCCAACACCTGAAATGCCAAACAGAAAGAAGAGCTCACAGAGCCGTCCCCTCAGGGCACCGCCTCGCGGACAAAGGTGCTCAGGAGGCCGCTCCTCAGGCTGAATCACCTCATTTGTCTATTAACATGAATGCAGAGTCTGTGTCTGCCTGCCTGCCTGCCGGCCGCACTAAATGCCATACCTCAAATATTTCTTCTCTGGATACTTCAATGCGGCAATGACCGGCTTGGGGTTGCTGAAGTGAAAGCTCGTGCCTGAGGACCTTCAGTTTCTGAACTAAATCTCTCTCGTATCTCTGGGCGGGAAGCTCCTCGTCTTCCATCGAGCCCTCGCTGGGCAGCGGCAGCGGCTGGCTGGGCTCCTTTAGTTGGCACTGGTGACTTGAGAAGAACAGAAGCATCAAAACCACTCCAAAAGCAGCGGCCAAGGGAGCTGCAAGCAATGCCCCCTACACCAAAGGGACCGAGAAGAGAGTTCGTTACATAGAACTTCAAGTAGACATTTTCGTCTCTGATGACGTGGCCATGTAACAATTGCTGGTGGCCACCATTAGCCCAAATATAGGCCTAGGATACAATAAAGGAGCTACCCCACTTCCAAGCATCAGCTTAGCTCATACATTTTCATTGCTATAAATAAAAACATTTATCGTCTTGTACGTGCCTGAGACTATCATTTATCATCTTGTACGTGTCTGAGACTGCCCAGCACACTGTTAGGTAGATGCCCCTTGGCGGTTAGAATTACATGGGGTTGACGTGAAGCATGGAAGAACAGATTCCAGTGGAGAGGGGCAATATGCATAAGAGCAAACAACTCAAGTCTAATGGCAGCCCATCCTCATTTTCAAAACAACAGATTATTAAGTATTAAGCTCACTTATTAAAAGCAAGTTCCAGCAATAAAAAAGGACTAGGACCAGCAGAGGGATAAAGTGACATTTCTCTTGTTCAAGTTATGCTACTAATGTCAGTTGTCGGTGAGAAGAGCCTCGTGGGTACTCATGCTCTGAGAACACGCCAAACCTGGGGCACAGTGTGGGAGCCAGATAATTCCCAACCCCGAGTTATCCAGGAATGACGGGCACGGGAAAAGCTCCAGCAAGTGCCACAGTGACTGTGGCCGTCCTACACTGTGACGAGCCGGCATCTTACTGCTTCTCACTAAGAGCCACGCCTTCCATCACGGCGCTGCGTGTGAAGCTTCGCAATGCACCTGCCTCACACTGCCGCCTCCGTCAACTTAATCTCGGCTGCAGGCAGGAAAAGGGTGGCAACAGCAACAAGATATGGCTTCAGTGCGCTCATAGCTAACCTGAGAGTTTAACACATGCAACTATCCACCAAATTCCTGTATTTGCTTATGTGTTTTCTCCACTAACAAACAACGCAGTAGGATAAATTAAAAAAAAATTATTAGAAAACACGAAACGGTAAATGCAAGCAGTCAACAAGGATTGTGTAAAACTTGTACTTACTTCATGATGTGGTGTAACCGTGGGTCTGTAAACTGAGTTGTTCGGTTATTATGATCTACAAAATATATTCTCCCAGAAACTGTACTTCTGACTTCCCAGCCTGGTGGCAGTGGTCCAAGTTCATCACAATTCACACTGTTAAGGTCTCTATCAAAACGGAAGACACAGAGAGGTTTGTCCATCTGAGTATGGAGCCAGGAAACCAACACTTCAGCCAGAGGAGCCACAGGCGTCCCTCTCTGATCAGCATGGCCACGTCCCAGCTCTGCTACAGGGACAGTTATGGTGCTACTTACGCCAAACTCCCACCGAATCCAGGCTTCGGTGCTGCGAGTGGCAGCAAATCCAACAGATAACAACGAAACTTCCAGAGCCTATAACCATGAGAGGGAACATGGTCTACCCAGGGAACATCACTTCTTACACCACAGAGGGCCAAACGGTGGGAAGGACCTGAATGCTGCTGGAAAGCTATCTGAACTCACAAGTTACGGTGAATGAAATGCTCAAGGCCAGAAAGGTCGCTTCATTGAAAAGCCCCCAGACAACACAAGTTTTTTAAAGCCAATAGGATGAATTAACATGCATTTGAAATCTCGCAATTCGAAACAGCTGCACCGGGAGAGGCGTTCTCATTTTTTAGTTGGCTTTATTAAGTAGCTGTTTCTAATCCAACTTCTTAATTATTTCAGTACAGTCCACAGTCAGATGGGAACACAGCATTACTGACCAAGATGCTTTTCTAATCAGCACAAAAGCCTGACATTTCTTATAGTGGGTACTGATGAAACACCTCATCCATTTGCAGGTAATATTTCCACTCTAATTATAGGCACTGAATCAGAAATTTAACACAGACTTGGAAAATCAAAGACAAGAAGCTTGTTCTCAGATGAAACAAATTATGAATTAAAAAGGAAATAAGCATTACTAAAAATGTTATTCGGTAGTAATGCTATTCTAAAAGAAAAAGGAAAAAAAGCAAAGCAAAGCAAAGCAACATAACTCTGTTACGGGGTGAGGTGGGGATCTCTCTGACCTGGGCTCAGATGTTGGGCCTTGTAGAAGGAATTCGTATAGTAAAGCTTCATCTCCCCCAGGAATGGTCCCCAAGGGACTGAGGCAATAGGGATAGTAAAGTAGAAGAGAGAAAGGGTAATAGTCTTTATATTTCCTCTTAATGCTTTATTATGGAAAATTTTAAGCATATAAAAAAGCAGAGAAACCGTAATAGCCAACTTCAACAATCACCCAGTCACTGCCATCCTATTTCAGACACACCCCTCTATCACTGCCCACTCCGATGATCTGAAGCCAAGTCCCAGACATCCTATGATTGCATCCATTGATATTTGTAGTTAAAATGAGAACACATCTTGAAGGGCTTATTGGCTTTCCGAGTCAGAGCATATTTGATTTAACCCAGGGGTGAGGTCTTTTTTGGTTATGTCATCTGATTTCAAGGTCCAGGATTGCTTTCTAAGGACCCTGGGTTCCAGTGCTGCCGTTTTCCCAGGCGGCACTGGGACACGGGCCCAGAGCTGGAGCCCAGGACCCCGGCAGACGTCCTCTTTGAGCTGCCATTCTTCCAAGTTCACATCTTCAACCTAAGGGACTCCCGTCCAGTCAAGGGCCCCGGCAACTGTGGGCAATGTGCCTTTGGGGCACATGTTAGAAGCCTACCTTGGTATTCGGGGGTCGTGCCACGTGCTCACTCCAGTCTGTGTGTGCAAAAAGTAAACTTGCCCCTGCACTGTTGTTCTTTGTTCTGTACAAGAAATCGGGGGGCACAATTAGTTAAATTCAAGTCCAAAGAGTTTTTTCAACCAGTCCTCTAAGCACAGAGTCTAAGCTTCTTTTCAACGTTGTTTAAAATCACCCAGAAAAGGAATGGAGAGGGCAGTGGTTAACTCCTGCCAGACCTCCTCACGCCACTAGCCCTGTGTAAACATTTGGGCCTCCTTCCATTCCCCATTCACCCTGGACAGGCAGTGCTCTCCTTCCTTAGTCAGCCGGGACCAGCCCCGTTTGGGTATCCCCCACCCCGGGACTGACCTTACCTGACCTCTACTGCCTCCATTTGCTCTTACTTTTGGTAATCGATATCACATTCCTCCTGCATTAGGTTCTCAGCTGTCAAACGAACCCTTCTTTCCAATCTTAGCCCATACTGTCCTTTCCACATTCAAATCACAGAGCACTACAAATATCTCATCTACCCACCACCATCCTGATTTTCTTGGCTATTCATTTGCCTGAAAATTTTCACGCAATTGCTGAACTGGGAGACTGGTATACAGTGCTGACAAACTTGCGATGAGCAAGATTTATCACCATCTTTTTCTGGTTACCCGTCTTTACACCGACACAACCATCCCACAGCTTGGCTCTGCCAACAGCAGCAGCTGCGGCATGTACAAGTTAGGCAAAAAGGTTTAAAAAATTAAAGCTCTCTGAAACATTGTAGGTAACCCGCCTAACAGCGGGTGAATTCTCTCACCATAGCCTTCGGGCAGTTCCGGGGACTGGTGGCCATGTGGGCGGTTCTGAGGCGTCTGGAGGGACCCTCGGATCTCGGGATTTCGGAGCCGCTGTGCCTGAAGCCTTTGATCTTGACTTGGGGATTCCCCAAACCTGCAGTTCCCCCCACCAGCGGCAGCACCGGTACTGTCTGTGTAAGGGGCGGGCTCCTCCATGAAGCAGCTGAGTGGCCTTCCAGGCCCGGAGTCTTCATACACGGTTCTGGAAGGGGGCAGAGCGAGCACGCATGGGCACAGGCCGAGGAAGGACCCTGAAAACTCGACGCGGTGCTCTCATGGCCATTTATTTTGCTTTACTTGAGCAATATACAATGTCCCAAGTGCTCAGTTCCATAAAATTCATCCTGTCCTAGTTGAACAGAAAGACTTGTAGAAACAAGTAGCTAAAGGGAGCTATAAGTAAAGTGCCATCCAAGCCACTTGTGGGTTTCATCCTCGGGTAAAGCTAGTGATTTGATTTTTCTTGATTTAAAGTCAAATCCAAACACTCCATTTCCCTTTTTATTTTCCTCTATCATAAAACTCCTTGTTACATAAAATACCACAAGGACTTTAAGTACTCATTAACATAGATCTCCACCCCTGAGCAATTTTGAAGTCAATTTACCTTGATAGGCCATTTTCTCTTATAAGCAAGTACTTAAAAAATACCCATTTTACATAGAAAAATTTTAAATATATTCACAACTCGGAGACGACCCTCCCGGACTCCTCCCTCTGCCACAGCAACGACGGCCGGTGGCTGCCCTTCCCACCCCTCCTCGCCAATCCCAACAGCTTCCTGGTTCACCCGTAAATATTTCAGCACGTACCTCTAGAAGATAAAGACTTTTTCCATTATCATGATTAAAAAATATACGTTAATTTTTTTAAATATCTAATACAGACAGTGTTCACTTTTTCCAGTCAATTGTCTCCTTCAGGATCCAAGTGAGGTCTCCACATTGCATTTATTAGGGATGCGTTTAAGTCTTTTATTATGAATTTATAGGTTCTCTTCCTTTCTTGTGATTTATTTTCCCAGCATGTATTTGTGAAGACACTGGGCTGTGTCTTCTACCCTCTACTGAGCACCCCCTTCCAGAAGGTGCTGGTTGCATTCCCTTGGGAGTCCCCTCGATTTCCAAGAGGTATGTCAATGCCAGATTACCTCTCTTATGCGATGTGGCTAACAACTATTAATAATTATCAACCAACTTCATTAATTCATTGGCAATCACAAAATTGTGATAGTAACCAATGAGAATTTTCAGGGTATTTAAAAAAAAGTATTTTAGGGTTCTTTTCTCTCTTCCTGTGTCATTATGAACATATCCATTAGTTATAATTCTTACTGATGCTCAAATGTTCCATCTTTGGCCAGTGGGAACCTCTTTAAATTGGATCCTGAGTCTTTTGGGCACAACCTCACAGTCTTTACAGCTTACTTTACAAACAAGGATGCCAATTTTATCCCCAAATCCTTTCCAGTGTCTCAAGCATTCAGCACGATGAAAGGTGTGAAGGACACTTTCATATAGAGCGAGAGCCTAAGGCAGCGGGGAACTCAGCAGGCACTGCCATGGTGATACGTACCCTTCATTTTCTAAGAGTCCTCTGCAGTCCACCACAGACCCTCCAGTGCCTATTCTGTCTCGTGTCTGTAAACTGACTAAAACAGAAGAGAACATCGTGCATTAAAACCCAGTGGTTTTTATACAATTGTAATACAATGAGCCATTTCTGATGCAAAATTTATGCACAATATTATTTTCTAAAAGCGAGGCATGTGCATATACAGAGACACATATATTCGTATGCTTTCAAGCATGAAGTATTTTATTCCAGCAGCTGCACACCACCACCATACACCGCCTGGAACATTCCTTAAAATGTGGAGCAGAAAGAGGTACTGTGTTTTTCGTGCTCTCCATAAACATAACAGAACACAATATTCACTTCCTCTAAGTTACCTTATCCTTTAAGGAGATTTTGACATGTTTAATAAGGACACAGATAGCATTTTAGTATTTGTAAAGTCTAGATGCATCCAAATATTCATTCTCAGTGGCTACTATGAACAACAAAGACAATGATAAAGCTGCTCCCAGCTATTCATTTCGCCAGCACGTCTCTCCACAAAGAAAAGAAGAAATCAGAGACAGGAAAGCATTCAGTGAGAACTTTTTCACTTTGACAGTCTTAGGATCTACACCGGCTGTTCATTTACCTTGGGCCAGGTCTGCACAAGGCAATACCTAAAGGTTTGGGGTCACTCTGGTGTGCTGCTGAAGTGCTACATTTTCTCTGATTCCTTGCAATGCATACAATCAGCAAACACAGGAGATCACAGTTACCCTAAAATGCTGATAGAAACTGGATACTACGATGAGCTACTTAACAGATGAATCACTTCCAAGAGAATACTGCCAGTCAACACTTTGTAACATTAGCACATTTATTAGTTTATTCTAAATAATTCAAACCTCTAACTCTATCAAATCTTATTACATGGAAGTCTTCAGAAGTCATCTTTGCTTTTTTACATATTTGACAGGTTTTCATGAAGAAACCATTTCTCAACTATTGCATTATGTGGCCACCGTTCTTAACTACCTCTGTATACTATAATGACAAATTAATTATCCATAATGGGATGATTCAAATGACATTTAAAATTATAACCCTAAAGTTTTTTGTACCTTAGTCATTTTAACTCAACTTTGAATAAGTTGAACAGATAAATTAGATAAAATAACCAAAACTGCACAAGATGGAACGTTTTAGTGCTGAAGAGATGGCCCCGTAAGTCGTTTGTCCTTCGATGTATGTCACCATGCCCGTGCCTGTATGTGTGTCCTCAGTGATGGAGAGCTGAACGTTAAGTTGAGCAAAAGCATCTCTTTATACAGATGAGAAAGTTCTTACCCACTATTTGGCCACGAACTGCATCAGTATCTGAGGGATTTAGTTTGCATAGATCCAAACGCTGGTCTGCAAACAAACAATTCAAAACTTAACCCAGCGAAATGTTAACTAGGGAGGAAGGCAGGAATTCTGTATTCAGTATTAAAAAAAAAAAGATGCCTCATAAGCCTCCTTCAACTGCATGAGAGGCAGAAAAGCATTTGTTTCTTACATCCGGTATCTTTTAATCTGCTGATGGCATTGGAGAGCAGCCGCACACAGCCCAAGAAGCCAGCTCCCTGCTTCTTGTGAATTTTCTTGTGGTTCCACACGCTGATGGTTATAGAATCAGTTTTCCCAACGTATCTAAAAACAACATGCAAACTCACTTTTAATTGTATTTCTGATTTATGATACAGCCCACTGAGATTTTGTCTGACTGATTTGTTAGCACAGAAGAATCCTTTAAAAATAATATTGGTTCTTGCCCTAACCGGTTTGGCTCAGTGGATAGAGCATTGGCCTGTGGACTGAAGGGTCCCAGGTTCGATTCTGATCAAGGGCATGTACCTTGGTTGCAGGCACATCCCTAGTAGGGGGTATGCAGGAGGCAGCTCATCGGTTTCTCTCTCATCAACGTTTCTAGCTCTCTATCCCTCTCCCTTCCTCTCTGTAAAAAAATAAAATAAAATAAAATGTATTAAAACAAATAAAAATAATATTGGTTCTATATTCCACATTTGACAGGTACTTAATATAGGTCTTCTAAAATGGGCTGGGAAAAGAACTATAACAGTTATGTAAGAAGCAAATATAGATAACTGCGTAAAGTTATAGTCTAATAGAGACTTATCATATATATTTATTTATTTAAAATTCTCATCTGAGGATGTGTTTATTGATTTGCCAGAGAGAGAAACATCGATTGGTTGCCTCCTGTTCCAGTCCCAACTGGGAATCGAACCTAGATTTTTGGTGTACAGGATGGGACGATACTCCAACCAACTGAGCCAACTGCCTGGGGTGAGATTTACTATATTTTATTAGGTCCAAAGCACAGTGACATGATTATAAATCTCTACTAGTGTTAGGCTTACTATTGAACACTAGTTTGCAACAGAGGACTACCTATAAACTCATAGATCCATCTAAATATCACTAATGGATACTAACTCAGACATTAACCTCCCACTTAATCTCAGTGCAAGTCAACCAAAGTGGGGAGCTTTCAGGACAAAAATTGACAACCATTTTCCAGGCCACTTATGGCACCTCATTGCTGAAAGTGAGCCTTAGAATCCAGCTATGAAAAATCCCATCCAAACCCAATTTAATTTGTGTTACTAAAAGACCAATAGTCATTCAGTATTACTTTGATAAAAATTTCTTAGCAGGAACATGAAAACATAAGTGCATATTCATTTTATGAACAAATACAAGAAATTGTTTGATGGTACATAGGTTTATATACATTTAATCATATCAAACTATATTTTCTCTTACAGAAGATATATTTGAATTAAAAAAGCAGAATTAAAAAAATAAACAGAAATATATTCAATATGTATTTGCATAATAGATAAATATGATGATAATGTATTTTTAAAATAAAAATTCTAAAACCAGGTTTAGGATTTCACTGAAAAAGTAGTATAGAGGACCTGAACTATGGCCCCTTTTTTTCTGCTAGAATGGGCCGGTTGATTGAAAAGTCACAGAAGGTCACAGTTAGGGAAGCAAACCATACAAATCTATAAAAATGTGTAACGCAAGAACTTCCAAGTACATGAATTCTAAAATGAGGCAGTATTAATTTGCCATACTTTGTTATCAATAACAAGTTACAAATCCTTAAAAAGAAAATGAAACACTTCTCTTAAAAGCTAGATACATTCTGTCCTGCTGCTCCCAAATGGCTTACAGAATATTCAACTCACAGATCATAGTGCTGGTTCCACTTGGGGTCCAATGTGTTTTTCACAGTGTCGGTTGAGTGGCACTGCCCAGTTCCATCCACAACAATCTTGGCAAAGGGGTCGGGGAGTCCTGCAGAACAGGGAACAGCCACAGATCTGTCATGTGACGTTAGAACACAGTCTTCCAGGTTAACGGGAGCTTCCAATCCTCTAATTTGCTAAAGAAGATCACTCTAGTTGATTTTATTCTCTACTTTAAGGTCAGTTCCATCTATTTAGCTTTCTAAGAATGGAAACTTGGGATGACATCACCCTCAGATTTTTAGAGGCTAGGAAAAAAGACACACCCTATAAAAAATAGGCATAAATTCAAATTCCCATTTTTGATGATCACTAAGGGGGGCTAATTAAACGAAGGAAAAGATATCTATAATTAATTGTATTTACACTTTCTAAAAAGTAATACTTAGAAATCTTATTTACTGACTGTCAATTTTAACTCTGGAAGCAAGTATTCACCGAGCCCTAAATAAATCAGACAGGTTACAAGGCCAGAGAGGTGGCGAGGTAAAGGTTTTAGAGCCAGACCTGGATGTGAGCCAACGCTCTGGAGCTTCCCAGCTGCTTGAATAAAGCCTGCGAGCCTACGCATCTTACCCTTAAAGTGTGAATAACTGAACTGAGCAGTGTCCTATGAGGACCAGGAACAAGGTGACGAATTTTAAGCTGCAGGCACCTACTTTATAGTAGGTGAAATTCTTGAGTTAAGGGGTGAGTCCTTTCTTTAGAAAAGGATCCTCTATTTTTCATAATTCCTTTAGTTACAAGACTTTTAAAATAGGATTTAATTTATACAATTTGACTAACAATTTGACTTAACAACGGCTATTTTATAGAAAAAAGTCTCATCTGTATTTGAGCTGAGAACACTTTATTCAGCAGAAAGTAATGTAGTAATGAGTGGAAAGACAGAGAAAACAGGGTGTGGCTGAAATAGGGGACCAGGGCGTTTTTCTTGTTGAGTTATAAATCCTGTGCCTTGGAGCTGAGTCTATGTTGTAGTCAACTGGGAAATGAAGTTTGTCAGACAGTGGATTTCTATCCAGTAAGGGCAGGATTTTTAGGAGAATACACCCAGTGTTTTTTAACGAGTTTAAAATTTCAGAAATATGTGAAAAATATTAATATTGTAAGAGAGCAAAAATGGGTGTTTACTTACTGAAGAAGTCTTTCTTTGCAAGGTTCTTGGCACATAACACTGAAAACAAATGAAAATGCTAGGGTTAGCGTTTACGGACAAGGTCTTCATCCCAGCCGGTTGCTATGGACCAAACTGTCCCGTTCTGCCCCGATTCCCACGCTGACGCCCTTTCCAGCATGTGATGGCACTTGGATGTGGGGCCTTTGGGAGGTGCTTAGGTTTCAATGAAGTCATGAGATCAGGGCTCTAATAATGGGGTCAGTGTCCCTATAAGAAGGGCCACAGAGCTGCTCTCCATGCGAGGGTACAGCAGGCAGACGACGTCTAAAGGCAGGGAGAAGCCCCTCACCCAGAACCAATTCTGCTGGCACCTTGATCTTGGGCTTTTCCAGTCTCCAGAACTGTGAGAAATACATGTTTATTGTTTAAACCATTTAGTCTATGGTATTTTGTTATAGCAGCCCAAACTGACTGAGACAATGAAAAAAAAGATTCTAAAAATTATCTTTGCGATTGCCTTTCAAATTTAATATTACATTAAACAAAAAAACTGTCAAGTAACTAAAAAGTGTTTTTTCCGCCCAGCTGGCATGGCTTAGGGGTTGAGTGTCAACCTATGAACCAGGAAGTCATGGTTTGATTCCTAGTCAGGGCACATGCCGGGTTTGCAGGCTCAATCCCCAGTGTGGAGCGTGTGGGAGGTGGCCCATCAATGATTTTCTCTCATCATTGATGTTTCTTTCTCTCTCTCCCTCTCCCTTCCTCTCTAAAATAAATAATAATAAAATAACGTATAAAGTGTTTTCTCCTCCAATTGGGAATCAACTATAATAAATAAATAATAAAATGTTTTAGTTCTAATTTCTTAAAATCTTACTTAAACACATACAGATAGATTTATGAATATGCTCTTATAACTGCTCAAGGTCACAAATACCTTTTTAGCTACTATTAAGAACAAAAGAAATTGTTCATTTCTGATAATACAATTTTGTAAGTGTAAACTTCAATATGTTGGAGAACAGAAAGCAAGGGGAGAGTAATAGAAAACATGGTGTTGCCGAAATCGGTTTGGCTCAGTGGATAGAGTGTCGGCCTGCGGACTGGAAGGTCCCAGGTTCCATTCCAGTCAAGGGCATGTACATTGGTTGTGGGCACATCCCCAGTAGGGGGTGTGCAGGAGGCAGCTGGTCGATGTTTCTCTCTCATTGACGTTTCTAGCTTTCTATCCCTCTCCCTTCCTCTCTGTGGAAAATCAATAAAATGTATTTAAAAAAAAACATATTAAGGTTTAGCCAAATGTTGGCACGTGGAATAAACGCTATTGTTGTTATCTTATTAATTACATAGTATCAATTACTATTAAGAAATTTTGACACCAGATCAGTTACTTGATTAAAGCTACTATTATTGCAAGGGAATATACACCGATGTCCCTTTTACATTGCTTCACAAATTTTGCTATTTTTTAAAATCCTCACCCAAAGGATATGCTTATTGATTTTAGAGAGAGGAAGGGAGAGAGAGGAAGAGAGAGAGAGAAACATCAATTTGTTGCCTCTCATACATGCCCGAACCTGCAACGTAGGTATGTGCTCTGACCAGGAATTGAACCTGTGACCTTTCGGTGTATGGGACTATGCTCTAATCAAGTGGGCCACACAAGGCAATTTTGCTAACTTTAAAGAATATAGTGTTTTGCTATGAACTTACAAATATATTATTTTAAAAAAATATCCATATAATATATATATTCTACAAACTTTTCACTTACTGTATTTTTATATAACAGGTTTATCAAGAGATAATAATATACTATACAATTTATCCATTTAATGTATATACAGTACAATTCAATGGTTTTTAGTATACACACAGGTTTGTACAACCATCACCACTATCAATTTTAGAACATTTTCATCCTCCCCTAAAGAAATCCCATACCCATCTATTAGGAGTCACTCTTCATTCAACCTCAAATCTCGCCAATCCAAGGCAATCACTAATCTACTAGGTCTCTGTAGATTTGCCTATTCTGGACATTTCATATAAATCAAACTATATAATATATAGTATTTTGTAACTGCTTCTTTCACTTAGCATGTTTTTGAAGTTCATGTTGTATTATGAATCCATTTCTTCTCATAACTGAGTAGTATTCCATTGTATAAATAAACACATTTTCTTTACTATTTATCAATAGATGGACATTTGGGTTGTTTCTGTCTTCTGGTTATTGTGAATGATGCTTGTACAAGTTGCTGTGTGGACAGAGTGGAGTTGCTGGGTTGTATGTTTAACACTTTGAGGAACTGACATTGTTTACCACAACACCTGCCCCACTTTATATTCCCACGAGCAGTTACGAGTTATTTCTCTGCATCCTCAACTAATATTTATCATCTGCCTCTGTGGTTTTATATCTGTAGTTTTAATGTGCATTTCTCTAATGACTTTGAGCATCTTTTCATGTGATTATTAGCTACTGGTATATCTTTTTGGAGAAATTTCTATTTAGATGTTTTTGCCTATTTTTAACTAATTATTTGCCTTTCATCTAAATATAAGATATACTTATCAGATTTGTAAATATTCTCCCATTCTGTGGGTTGTGTTTTTACTTTCTTGATGTTGTTCTTCAAGCACCCAAGTTTTTCATTTTGATAAGATCCAATTTATCTATTTTCTTTGGTTCCTTGTGCTTTGGTATCATGTCTAGGAAGGCTCTGCCTTACCAACGGTCATAAAGATTTAGTCCTATATTTTCTTCTAAGAGTTTTATACTTTCAGCTTTTTTAATACTTCTAGCTACTCTAACTACTCTTAAATTACTCTTTAACAGACATTTAGGTCTATGATCTATGTGTGGGATGTGAGAAGGGTCCATATCATTTCTTTGTAGGTGGATATGCATTGTACAGCACCATTTTTTCTTTTCATTTTTTATTAAGGTATTATATGTGTACATATCTTACCATTGCCCCCCGCCCCCAAGCACCATTTGTTTTTAAAGACTATTCTCTCCCCACTGACTTGTGTTGCTACCCTTGTAGAGAAACAAGCTTTCCACATTTCTAATTGGGTTTACTCTTAAATGTTTTGTTTTTTGTTACTGTTGTGAATGGAAGTGCTCCTTTCATTGCATTTTCTAATTGTTATTTGAATATAGGAAAGGTTTTTCTACATTAATTTTAAATCAGCCATCTTTTCAACTCTCCTCAAATGGACCAGCTTTCCTTTTCTTTCCCACAGCTCTGAATGTCTCAAAGACTCTCATATCAAACCCAAACTCTCCAAAACAGAATTGAAGTCTTCCCTCTCTGCCTAAACACCGGGTCCTCTCCCAAGATTCATTTCAGAGAGCAGCAACAGCACCCATAACCGCACAAGCCAGAAATCCCCATGCCACGCTTGCGCTTCTCAATCTCTCAAATATGTTGACTTTTTGCTATCTCCACCCTTGTTCAAGATCCCAAAATTAGCTATCACAAAGTATTAAATTAAAAAATAAATGACAAAACTGTGGGAATTTATTTGAAGTCAGAAGTATAACAGAGCTCAGTGGTTGAGCATCATCAACCCATGGACCTGGAGGTCATGGTTCGATTCCCAGTCAGGGCACATGCCCAGGTTGGGGGCTTGATCACTACTAGGGGGCATGCAGGAGGCAGTTGATCAGTGATTCTCTTTCATCATTAATGTCTCTCTCTCTCTCTCTCTCCCTTTCCCTTCCTCTCCCCAAAATCAATTTTAAAAAACCACAAAAAGAAGTATGACCAACTTCAGCTCATACTCCCACACCCTGAGGGGTGAGGCAGGGTTGCTGTGGCAGAAATTGCCTTTCCCATGAGGCAGAGCTTGGCTCCAAGGACTAGGGTCTGTTCTGGCTCCTCTGCCTATCCCCCTGAGTCCCCAGCAGCTGCAAACACCAACGCCATTATTGTGACTTTAGAGTCTCTAGACTGACAGGATGAGTCAAGTGGATATACAGGGCAGGTATCACTTTTTCCACTTTACTGGTGAAATTACTACGATCCATAAAGCCTCGGTAGCCACCCCCCTTTTACCCATCTCACGTTACACTATCGCAGTAGCATCACAGCTGTTATCAGAGTTTGAAATGAAAGCCTCTATTTATATGCTGTTTCATGTCTGCCTCTCCCCTACAAAAATGTCCACTGGAACAAGGACTATGTCTTTTGTATTCCCTACTGTATCCAGATTACTTTAAACAATTTTTGCTGGATAAATGAACTAGGTAATTACCTTTTTTTTTTTCTTTTTAACTAGCTAGTCACTAGAACATAAGCACCAAGAAGGCAGAGACTATTCTTCTAAACCATTATATTCCTAGCATGGAGCACAGGAATTAAATGCGGTCAATATTTGCTGCAATAAGTATTTGAATGAATGAATGAATGAATGAATGAGATCATTTTGCTAGAGCCTCCACCCTGGTGTGTCTGACTGCTATCCCATACTCCACCAGGAGTCCAGGCCAGCAGCTTTGCACACGCACTGCTGCCTGACAGATCCTGTTCCTCAGAACGGGTTTACGCTATTCCCTATGGTATCGTTAGTGACATTTGGTTGGCACTAAGATAACAAAACGTTCCCCTGCAGTTTCAAACCAGAAGTAATAGTGCAACGAGGGAAAAATAAAGAACATGTCAAAAAAAACAAGTCAAGTCCAGAGGGCATCTGGAACTTTTTGTTTGAACAAAGCCCTCATTACTGAACAGTCATTTTTACATCTTGAGGGATTATTTCCAAGGACTGATTAGGTCATTACATTCCAAGAAAATTTATAACTAAGGGGCATATTTAATTTTTATATTTTAATCTTAAAATGTTGCTTTTCTTGACACGCTGGGTTTGCCCTGCAGGACCCGCAGGATTGCCGTCTCCCTGGGTGAAGGAAGGAAGAAGACAGGTCTCACAGAAAGCAATTTCCTGTCGTTTGATTTCCTCCCACGTATTATAGGAAGATAAGAAAGGTATGTCATTTAAAGTCTGTCTTTTAGAATAACTTTTATGTCCAGATCATGTTTCTGTCTCAAATCAACCAAATGGAATGCTTTTCAACCATGTTAGAGTGGAACAAACGTAACAAGGGTGCAAGTAATTCTGCAGGTAGAGCACATTTCTTTGCCTTACATAGGAAAGAAGATTCAGGTTTTCATTAGAAAAAGTTTTACCTAAATATTTTAAATAATAGAAATGCCAGTCAGAGAAAGACAAGTACCATATGATTTCTTAGGTGGAATCTAATGAACAAAGTGAACAAATAAGTAAAATAGAGACAGACTCAAATAGAGAGCAGGCTAACAGCTGTGTGTGTGTGTGTGTGTGTGTGTGTGTGTGTGTGGAGGGGAGTGGGAGTAGTAGAGGACTTGAACAAAAAGGAAAAAAATTGAAAAAACTCATGGACTTGGACAGCAATGTGGGGAGGGGGAAGAGGGGGAAGATGGAGGAGGGTATCCTATATAATAAAAGCCCAGTGCCCGCACAGCATAATGACCAGAATGACTGGTGGGCCAGTCGTTATGATGTGCACTGACCACCAGGGGGCAGATGCTCAACACAGGAGCTGCCCCCTGGTGATCAGTGTGCTCGCACAATGGGAGTGCCGCTCAGCTGACCAGGACGAGTGATGCTCTCACAGCATGAAAAGCAGCTCAGAGGGCGGGTGTACAGCTGCTAGGCTGACTGGGATCAGCGGTGCTCCCACAGGGGCCGATCCCCGCAGGCCCCCCCCCCCCCCCCCAGTGCATGAATCCCACACACCGGGCCTCTAGTAGGGGTATGAATGGTGATGGAAGACTTGACTTGGGGTGGTGAACACATAATACAGTATACAGATGATGTGTTGTGGAATTGTGCACCCGAAACTTGTATAATTCTGTTAACCTGTACCACCCTGATACATTTTAAAAAAGGAAAAATCATTACTTTCCAAAAATTAATCAGTTCCTAGATCAGTTAATTATCAATGTTTTCTTCCTAAACATGTTTATTTTTCTATTCAAATGCCACATGCAAAGACAATGTTTATTAACTCCAACACTTCGGCCCCAAATGTCTAGCATCCCTTCTCCTGAAAAGCACACAGTGATTTTATTACCAGGAACTAAGGAGCAGTTTGCAATTTGAGCTTCTAAAAGCGCCCTGGAAAGCAGACTGTCTCCCAGGCAACCATCTGACCAACACCTCTGCCAAAACGTTTGATGAAACCTATCAATGGAATCACAGTGGACAGTTTGGAAGGACTGGAAACTTTGCCATTGTTTTGTGAAACTTTAAAAATACAATCTAATTCCCCTTAGTATAAATGATAGCAACAGCTAGAATTTTCTTAATATTTTTACAAGGTAATTAATTAGGAACTAAGCTAAGTATCCAACATGCATGACTGCATTTATTCAATACAATTCCAGGCGCTGGGTACTGTTATATTGAGACAGGCCAGGAAGCCAGGACAAGTGAAATAGGAAAACTGAGACAGATAGCTGAACAAATAAGCAATTTATAGCAGATACATAAGGTCACCTCCCTAGAGATACCATCTAGGTCTTGATTGTGATGAATTATTTTTTAATGTATTTTGTATTCAATTTGCTAGTATTTTAAGATTTTACACCTGTATTCATCAGATATTGGTCTGTAGTTTTTTGTGTGTGTTATCCTTGCCAGGTTTTGGTATCAGGGTTATGTTGGCCTCATAAAATGTTAGGAAATATTACTTTCTTTACTTTTCTGGAAGAGTTTGAGAGGGAATGGGTATCAAATCTTTGAATGTTTGTTAGAATTCATTAGTGAAATCATCTGGTCCCGGATTTTTATTTTTTGGGAGGTTTTTGATGGTTGTTTCAATTTCCTCACTGTTTATCAGTTTATATAGATTTACTGATTCTTCATGATTCAGTTTAGGAACGTTATACATTTCTAGGAACTTATTCTCTGTTCCAAGTTAGTGAATTTGGTGGCATGTAGCCTTTTACAGTATTCTAGTATGATCCTCTGTGTATCTGTGAGGCCTGCGGTAACCTTTTGCTTCTGATTTTGTTCATGAGTCTTTTCTCTTTTTTTCCTTAGCCAAGAGTTTGTCAATTTCATTAATCTTTCCAATGAGTCAGCTCTTTGCTGTATTAATTTTTTATAGTTGTTTTGTTCTATATTTCACTCAATTCTGCTCTAATTTTTATTATTTCCTTCCTCTGCTGACTTTGGGTTGCTTTTGTTCTTTTTCTAATTCCTTAAGTTAGAATGCTAGATTGTTTACTTATGATTTCTTGTGTTTCTTGAGATAGACTTGTGGTGATATAAACTTCCCTCTTATTACTGCTTTCGCTGCATCCTACAAATTTTGATATTGTATTGTCATTCTTGTTTGTCTCTCTAGCTTTTAATTTCACCTTTCATTTGTTCTTTGAACCAGTAGTTTTTTTAGTAGTATGTTGTTTAATCTCCACATATCTGTGGGTTTATTTTCTTTTCGCAACTGATTTCTAATTCAAAGCATCGTGGTCACAGAATATACTTTGTATAATTTCAATCTTCTTGAATTTTTTTAAGGCTAATTTTATGGTCATTCCTTGAGAATGTTCCATAGGTCCTGGAGAAGAAGGTATAATCTGATGTTTTGAGGTAAAAGGCTCCGTAAATGTCAACTATGTCCATTTGGTCTAATCTGTCATTTAAAGCCACTATTTCTTTATTGATTTTTCTATCTGGATGATCTATTTAGAGCTGTCAATGGAGTATTAAGGTCTCAATCATGATTATATTTTTGTCCGTTTCTCCCTTTAGTTCTGTTAGGAATTGTTTTATATATTTTGGTGTTCCCTGACTGGGTGCACATATATTATAAGAAGTGTTGTGTGTTTTTGATGTGGTGTCCCCTTATCATTATAAAATGTTCATCTTTGTCTCCCGTAACCTTTGTTATCTTGAAATCTGTTTGGTCAGATATAAGTATGGCTATACCTCTTTTTCTGTGGATGTAATTTGTTTGGAGAATCATTTTTCACTCTTTCACTTTGAGTCTAACTTTGTCTTTGCAGCTTAGATGTGTCTCCTGAAGGCAGCATATGGTTGGGTTTTGTTTTTTGATCCAATCTGCTACTCTGAATTCAATCTATTTACATTTAGGGTAATTATTGATGTATGAGAATTTCCTATAGCCATTTTATTTTTTGTTTTCTGGAAGCTCTGTGCCTCAGGTTTTTTTGTTTGTTTGTTTTGGTGTGTGTGTGTGTGTCTATGTGTTTACTATTAGGTCTATGAAAAAGAAAGTTTCAAATATACAATATTCCTTTTTCTTTTGAATGCATCTGCTCTCCATCCTCCTTAGCAAATTCAGACCTTTATTACCAAACCTTTCATGTTTTTGTCATCACAAATTATCCATTTGCCTTGTAAGTTTGTTGGTGATGTTACTCATAGTTTTGTGACCTTTTGTTCTTTGTTTCAGATAGAATAACTCCCTTGAGGATTTCCTGCAAAGGAAGTTTTATGGTGGTAAATTCTCTCAGCTTCTGTATGTCTGGAAAAGTCTTTATTTCTTTTTCATATTTAAAGGATAACTTTGTTGGATGTATTATTCATGGCTAGTAGTATCTCTCTTTCAGTAGTTTGAATATTTGATTCCACTGTCTTCTGGCTTATAGAGTTTCTGCTGAGAAATCTGATGATAATCTAATGGATTTCCTTTATAAGTTACTTTCTTCTGGCTGCTTTTATAATTCTTTGTCATTGATTTTTGACAGTTTTAATACAATGTGCCTTGACGAAAGCCTTTTTGGATTGAACTAAGTGGGTATTCTGTTTGTGTTTTGGATTTGAGGATCTAGCGCTTTCCATAGGTTTGGCAAGTTTTTAACTGTTTGTTTGAATAGACTCTCCATTCCCTTGTCTCCTTTTCTTTTTTCTGGTATGCCTATTATTTTATATTGCTATTTCTGATGAAGTCAGTTGGTTTTCATAAAGTTATTTAAAAATATTTTTATTGATTTCAGAGAGGAAGGGAGAGGGAGAGGGAGAGAGAAACATCAATGTTGAGAGAGAATCACTGATCGGCACCTCCTGAGTACCCCCTTACTAGGGATCAAGCCCAGAACCCAGGCATGTGCCCTGACTGGGAACTGAACCATGACCTCCTAGCTCAATGCTTAACCACTAAACCACCAGCGGGGCTCTTTTTAATTTTTTTGCTCAAGTTTCTCTCTTCTTCCCTCCTCCTCATTCTCAGATTTCTACTATAAAACTTGGGACCTAGGTATGTGCCCTAACTGGGAAATGAACTCGTAAAACCCTTTCGTGCAATGCTCTAACCAACTGGGCCACACTGGCCAGGGTGCCAGTTCTTTATTGTTGTTTTTTTTAATTGAGTTCTTAATCTCCATAATTTGTTTGGTTCTATTTTTTAAAAAAATTGAATTTTAGAGACAGGGAGAAAGAATCATCTTTTAAGACAGAAACATCAAACAACTGCCTCCTGCAAGCTCCCTAACTGGGGCTCAAACCTGAAATCTGGGCATGTGCCCTAACTGGGAGTCAAGCCATGGCTTTTCGGTTCATGGTTCGATGCTCAACCACTGAGCCACACTGGCCAGGCTGTTTGGCTCTTTTAAAAAGTTTCAGTCTCTTTGATAAAGTACTTGATATCTGAGCACATTAAATTGCCTACCTGTACTTTCTTACATCTTGCTGAGTATTTTCAAAACTGCAATCTTGAATTCTATGTCATTTATATTAATACTAGAGCCCGATGCATAAAATTTGTGCAAGGGGCTTGACCCCGCCTGCCCCGGCAGCCACCTCTGCCTCGGGCCTTGCCGCCCTGGCTTGGTCCGGAAGGTCATCCAGAAGGATGTCTGGTCTAATTAGCATACTGTGCTTTTATTATTATAGATGTCCATGTCTTTTAGTTTTAGTTTCATTTTCTTTTTGAGCTGCTTGGTCACCTCGTTATTCATGGTATTTGATGAATCCCTTATCTGTCTGGGCATCTATTTAAGAAAGGCATTTCTCTAGCAGATTAATAGGAAGAGGCCTTTCTCTTATTTTCCAGTAGGTGGCACTGAATCATAAGTTTTTAGCTTTCTGAATTTCCAGTGCTTCTTCCCCACCCCAGCCAGATGATGCTGTCCATACAGCCCAATGCATGGGAGTGGGCTGGGCTAGGCTGGGGAACTGGCCGGCTTCGTTGTTTTGCCTTCCTATTATTGGTGGCTTTAGACTTCCACTGGGTCCCCCCTGCACCCTCACTCAGGAAAGAAAGCGATTTCGTAGTATCAGTTCTTGGGTCTGTAGATAATGCGCGTCACAACCTGACACCAAGGGCAAAGGGAGGCGAGCTCTGGGAGGCTCAGGAGCTTTGTTTCTCTGCCGAAATACTGACCACCTAAGAACTGTGGCTGCACACCATGCTGTGTCCTTCTCAGGTCTGGGGGCTCAACTGCAGCCTGTACTACCCTCTCCTGCAGGAATGCTCACCAGATTTCTTTGCTCTCCCCAGCTGAAGGGAGCACCAGGCACAACCAGATCTCTCTCCTCTTTGGCCCCGCCATAGAGGAGAGAACTGGCTGCAGGGCTGTGTCTGTGGATGATCTGAGTCCTTCCCTTTCTTGCCTCTCCCTTCTGTTTCCATTTGCACACACTTAGATGTTTCACTGCATGGATCTCTCAGGCTTGCTTGTGCATTAGGCAGGGAATCCTTTTTGTTAAGTTATAGGTGTTCAAACTGTTGAAACTTCAATGGGAGAGACCAACGGGATCTCTCATGTGCCATTTCTCTGATGTCAGTTCCAGAGTAAGCAAAAACCTTCCAGGGTAATCATGAATATCAAAAGGTAAGCATTCCTCCCAGCTCATCAAGCTCTCTCCCTTTCATAGATTAAGACAGCTGTACAAGCATCCACAAGCAGAGCTGACATAAAACAACATTGGGTTGGATACAAATTATACCTTACCTAGTGTTCACAACAGATAAGGAAATGGTGGTTAGGTGAGATTAAATTACTTGCCCAAGACCACACAGCCTCAAGACTCTTGACTCTGGAGCCCAAGGCCATACTCCCATATACTGTGCCACACTCCCATACAGTATGCTTTGAGAAGGTTTAATTACGTTAGCAAATTGACATGCAACATAAAGAAGCCAGAATAATCCAGAAAAACACATATTTTTTCAAAAAGCAAACGAATATGAATTAAAAAAAATAAAAAGGGAAATCTGCCAGATCTTGCTTCTAACTAGAGAATTAAAAAAAAAATTGTAAAGTTGTGGTATCTTGTTAAGTATACACTTTTAAATACAACAACTTGTTAAGACAATTCACAAACCATAAAACTCATACTTTTAAAATGTGAATACAATTCAATGCTATTGGTATAGTCAGAACTGTACAACCATCATCACCATTTAATTTCACAACATTTTCATAGTACCCCAGAGAAGCCCCATCCACATTAGTGGCCACTCCCCATTCCCCCTTTTTCCAGCCCCATGGCAACCACTAGTCTATTTTCTGTCTATGCATTTCTCTATTCTGGACATTTCATATAAATAGATTCATATAATATATGTGACCTTATGACTTCTAATTAGCATAATGTTTTTTGGGTTCACTCATGTTGCAAGTATCATTTCATTTCTTTTTGTTGCCAACTACTATTCAATTATATGAATATACACCAAACTTCCCAGCATCCAAAACCGTGAGAAATAAGTGTTTCTTATTTATAATGCACCTAGTCTGTGGCATTTTGTTATAGTAGCCCAAATAAACTAATAAAGCATCTATAGATACAGAAAGTAGATGGGGGATAAAGGGAACAGGAAGGGACTGTTATACAATTCTGTAAATAGACTAACAACACTGAGTTGTATATTTTAATGGGTAAAGTTTATAGTATAATAATTACATCTCAAGAAATAAATAAAATGCAATTTGAAGACTAATGTGAGCAGTGTTTGGCTTTCATAAGACAAATCATAGAGTTAGAGGTCATTGTTTAAAATGCCATGTTGTGTGGAATAAGATGTGTTAAATAAGTTCTTTAAACAGGAATAAAAAAATAATGGACATCTAATACAAAAGGAGCAGAAAATGTAGTGTCTCTCCCAAAGAGTTTACAGTTTAGTTTGACAAACAAAATGCATTAACAAGGAAATCCAATAATAGTGCCTAGCAGATCACTTTTGCTTATCCACATTCAATTACTCATCAAGTCATATCAATTCATCTTTTGTAGCTGCTTAAATCTATTCTTTCCAGGCCCAATGCTATTGCTCAATTCCAGGCAACTCTTGTGTCATGTCTGAGTTACAATGGGGTCTGGCATCTCTTTTCTAATTAATTTTAATTATGAAATAATTACTTGTTGGATCAATGAATAAAACACTCTTCATTTTGTAACTCTTTTACACATAAACCTATGAGCTCAGCAGCACTTGCAAAATGAAATACAAATTCCTTCCTGCTTCCAGACCGTCCATAATAACGTCAATGGAAAAACTTCCTGGAGATTCATGAAGTAAGAAAAATATACCCCCCCCAATACTATCTTAGCTTTTGACAACTTATTCATTTATTTATATGGATATTAATATAAACAAAATTTTGAGAAATCCATGCAACGCATACTCGCCAAGCTTGAACCAGATTTAAGAAATAATCATTCCACAGGAATAAACACCATGAAGCATTCCTCTCAAATTGCTATGTTGTAGTCTACTGAAAAATATTTGCAGACTACAAGCAGAAATCATAGAAAACTTCCATGTGTCTCCCTGAGGGTTTGGGCATTCACAACACTGCTCAGCCTTGACTCAGAAAGTCTCTGCCACCGTTGGGAGGGGCGAGTGGAGAGTGCCTTTGGGAGGCTTTTATTACCAAATGTTCAATGCGAACTGGGATGGTTCCCAATTCACTCCACCTACAAACTCTCACTGTGAGTATGAGAAGCCCTTCTCCAAAACCACCCAAAGAAAGGACCCATATCTCCAGAATAAGACTTTGAAGCAAATAGCACTTGTAAATCAGTGCTTTGAAGAATTAAGAAGCAAGGAACTTTCACAAAATGCTATTGTTTCTGGATGTAAGGACTTAGGAAGGCCAGAAATACATACGAGGAAAGCAATTATAAGTGCTATTCTTTACAAGTCCAGTTTCAGAGCTGGGAAGACGACCAACACCCTCTCCCTCAAATACAAATGTTCCGTGCCCAGGTCCTGTTCCAGCTGAACCCAAACTACGGCCTCTGTTCTTTCTGACCACCCTTGGCTTCTACTCCAATCTAAATGATCAGCTGTCTGTGACTTTGCATCCCATAACTTGTCACTTGGGTCACTGTGGGCCCTACCTCTGCCCTGATTTCTCCCATTCTGGGCAGCGAGTATAACCTTTGTCCTTCACAACTCATTTCTCTTTGCCTACCTACCTTCTTTCCTCCCCTAGATGTGTAGATCCCAATCGGATTACTGGGGACTGGAAGCTATATATAATTTTTCTTCACTATACTGGGCCAAAAGATTTTGAAATTATCAAATCCTGCATTCAAATTCCAACTCAGCTATATAAATGGGTAACATTGAGCAAACTACTCAATCTCTCTGGGCTGTGATTTTGCTCATCTGTACCATAGAGATAATACTTCATTCTTTTCAGGGTTATTAGGAGCATCAAAATAGGTACTCAAAAATAGTTGCTATTATTAACTTATCTTTTTTTTTTTTTTAAAATATTTTTATTGATATTTTACAGAGAGGAAGGGAGAGAGAGAGAGAGAGCCAGAAACGTCGATGAGAGAGAAACATCGACCAGCTGCCTCTTGCACACCCCCTACCGGGGATGTGCCCGCAACCAATGTACATGCCCTTGGCCGGAATCGAACCCGGGACCTTTCAGTCCGCAGACCAACGCTCTACCACTGAGCCAAACCGACCTCGGCTATTAACTTATCTTAATATTACTAACACCACTTACCAAGAATGCCTGGCAACGTGATAACAACTTTACTCATTTAAATTCACAAACTTCTGATGTATGCAATATTTATCTTCATTTTACAAATATGGAAACAGACATAGAGAAGTTAAGCAATTTGCTTAAGAGAATATGACTATTGAGTGGGGGGGGGGGGGGAGAGGTTCGGGACTCCAATCCAGGCTTTTAGTACAGTTGATCCTCATTATACAGGGACTCTGTATTTGTGAATTTGCCCACTTGTTAAAATTTATTTGTAACCCCCAAATCAACACTCGTGGCACTTTCCTAGTCATTCACAGACATATGCAGTGACAAGAAATGTAAATTACCCACCCACTGTACACATTCTCAGCTATGGTTGAAGAAGGTGACATTTTGCCTTTTTGTTTCAAATCTCGTATTATAAACAAGTGTCCTTTCTGAGGTTTGGCTAGTGCAACCTTTTTCAATTTTGATGCTTTTTATTGGTGCTGTTGCTATTTGAAATAGCCCCCATGAATAATATTGAAATGCATTCTACTATTCCTAAACTCAAGAAGGCAATGCTGTGCCTTATGGAAGAAAATACATGTTATATACACTTCATTCAGGCATGACTTACAGTGCTGTTGGCTTTGAGTTAAATGTTAACGATTCAATAATACATCTACACTAATAAAAGAGAAACATGCAAATTAACCATCACTCAGCTATGCCAAGCCACACCCCCAGCCAATCAGGAGTGAATATGCAAATCAACCCAACCAAGATGGTGGCCAGCCACAGAACTGGAGCAAGCAGGAGGCTTGGGTTGCCATGGCAATGGAAGAAGCCAACCTTCCTGCCCACCCTGGCTTCCACTCAAGGCTACAAAGTTTGAATTATATAAGATAAATAAATCCTAGATACTTGCTTCCAGCCTACCGTGGCTTTTGCTCAAGGAGGTGCTAAGGAAAAAAAGAAAAAGGAAAAAAGGAGGGGCTAGGATATTGGGTTGCTAGGGGGTGATCAGGCCAGGATGGGACGGCAGGGGCCACTGGGAGTAAGCAGACCAGCAGGGAAGCCAGTTGGGGTGAGCAGGCCGTCAGTGGGAGTGAGTTGGAAGTGATCAGGACAGTGGGAGGGGGGGCAGTTTGGATGAGCAGGCCAGCAGGGGGACAATTGGGGGCGAGCAGGCCAGTAGGAGGGGCATTTGGGGCAAGCAGGCTGGTGGTGGGGGGCAGGTGGGGGTGAGCAGGCTGGCATGCAGGTGAGTGGCTGGAGCCAGCAGTCCCGAATTGTGAGAGGATGTCCGACTGCCCACTTAGGCCCGATCCCTGTAAACCAGCAGTTGGACATCCTTTGAGGAATCCCAGATTGGAGAGGGATTCCTTGCATGAATTTCATGCACCAGGCCACTAGTATTAAATAAGATGTCTTTAAACAGATGCACATATGAAACAAGCTTATGTATTGATCAGTTGGTGAAAATGTGGGCAGAGTCTCACAGGAACCAAATCTTGTATTCCTTAGGAGTGATGGTGTAGTATTTGTGGCAACTTTATGGAACACAGCTACCATGAATAACAAGAATCTACTGAATAGTCCTCTTTCTACTGACTGTCGGGTCTGGTATTATCCACACCTGGGCAAAGAATCTGAAGAAACACTTCTCCAAAGAGGACATTCAAATGCCCAATAGGCATAGGAAAATGTTACTAATCATCAGAGAGATGCAATTAAAATTACAATGAGATATCGCCTCACACCTGTCAGAATGACTGTCATCAGTAAATCAACAAACAGCAGTGCTGGCCAGGAAGAGGAGAAAATGCAGACTGGTGGAAACAGTGTGGAGTTTCCTCAAAAAATTAAAAATGGAAGTACCTTTTGACTCAGCAATCACATTTGGGGAATATATCTGAAGAAACCCAAAACACTAATTCAAAAGAATATATGCACCTCTATGTTCATTGTAGCATAATTTACAATAGCCAAAATCTGGAAACAGCCCAAATGCCCATCAGTAGGTGAGTGGATAAAAAGCTCTGGTATATTTATACAATGGAATACTACTCGGTCACATAAGGAAAAAAGTAGTACGTTTGTGATAGCATGGATGGACCTGAGAATTTTACTAAGCGAAATAAGCCAGTCAGAAAAAGATAAGTATCATATGATTTCACTTATATGTGGACTCTAATAGACAAAATAATTTAACAAACAAAACAGAAGCTGAAGCATAGATACATGGAACAGACTCTCAGATGTCAGAGGGGAGGGGAATTGGGTGGCTGAGTGAAAAAAGGTGAAGGGATCATGCAATATATATGTGACACATAGACGTGGAAACCATATGGTGATAGAGGGAAAGAGGTTGGGGAGGTATAAGTGGGTAAGGTGGGGATAGATGAGGACTTGATTTTAAGTGATGATCAAATTGTGATGATGCACTGTGCAGATGATGTTTTATTAAGTTATACACTTGAAACCTATATGGTTTTATTACTCCAATAAATTCAATTAAAAACAAACCAACAAATAAATAAATACTTATCAAGTGCCTACCTACTACTTCATACAGGCAATGGGCTAGATACTCAAAGTTATATTCAGGACCTGAAAGAATATGTTTTCTTAAAGATCTCAAATTAGAGAAATGAACACCTCTTCATGAGTTTTCTAGAACTGCCATAACAAGTGGCAGGTGCAGGGTGGCATAAACAACAGAAAATTTATTGTCTCACAGTTCTGGAAACTAGAAGTCTGATATCAGGGTGACAAGAAAGTTTGTTTTTCCTGAGGGATGCGAAGAGATGCCGGTCTCCCAGCTTCTGGTAGTTAGCTGGCATCTGGCCTCTGCATACTCTGTACCTCTTGCTAAATGGCCCCAGGTGTGGCACTAGCGGCAGGTGGCCTCGTCTGGGCATCTCCAAGCCCAGCACAATTAGCAGCCATCTACAGATCACTTTGTAGCTCATGTCAGGTCACCCTGGGGCAGGGCACAGGCAGAGGCTGACTTTGTACCTCTCAGGAGGCCCCAGAGCCAGTGCATCCAGTGGACAGCTTCAGACTTTACTGGATTACAACCCTACCATCTCCATGAGTGGCACTCAAGGGGTGGCCTTGGTGAGCACCAAAGCCCCACTGAAGCAAGTCCTGCTCCATGGGGTCGGCTCCTGCATAGCAGCTCCTCCTCTGTAGTCATAGCCCGTCCTTACAGCTGATTGGCCTGGGGGGTCAATCCTTCTCAGTGTCACTAACAGCAATCAAGGCTCAACTACAATAGGAGAGTGCACATAGCCAACACAGGGGCACACCTGGAGCGTCCAGTTCAGGTGACTGGGGAGGCTGTACCACTGGGCCCTACAGGACATCTATTACACAAGGCCACTCTACCAAGTCCGGGAGACATAGCAGCTCTACTTAATACATAGAAACAAACATAGGGAAGCAACCAAAATATGAAGAAAAAGAAACAGGTCCCAAATGAAAGGAAATAAGAAGTCTCCAGAAAAAGAAAGAAATGAAATGGAGGCAAGCTCAACCATTAAAACAATGGTTATAAAGATGCTCAAGGAACTTAGAGAGAACTTCAACAGCATAAAAAGGACATAGAAGCCATAAAAGAAAACAGCCACAATCAAAGGATACACTACATGAAGAATAATTTACAGGGAATCAACAGTAAACTAGATGAGGCTGATAATCAAAGCAGCAATTTAAACTATAAGGAAACAGAAACCACCCAATCAAAATGGGGGGGGGGGGAGAGGCAAAGAGTCAAAAAAAAAAATAAAGCTAGTGTAGAAGTCTCTGGGACAACTTCAAGTGTACTCTTTCTAAATATATATAGGATAAGATCTATTTAAAAACTGTCAAGTTAAATCTCTTTAGTTTGACCCACAATCCCAGTTTCTACAAAGTCCAGAGCTACTCAGGCATTTGAACTAACTAACACCAAAGGGGAAAGAGTACATGGCAAATACATGGGCTGTAACAACTTAATCAGTTGGGACAGAATGGACGTACAGACATTTAGTTCCTGTGTTCAAAGGGTTTGAAGCAGATTATGCTTGAAATTAAATGCAACTCTGCTTTTTATCTTAAACAATTGGGCCAGGATCATATTTAATAAATACTCAAACATTCCTGTAAATACACTGAAGTCAATAATAGGCCAGATGGCAGGAAATCCATTAGTTTAGTGCTGGAAAGATGTTGTACTTTCACACTATCTAGTAAGAAATAAAGAGAGCAACCAGCACCTCAATTTAAGAATGCAACTGCATGTTCTGAGCCCGATGTTATAGAAATATATATTCAGCCCTCTCAGGTGACTTGTGTAAAGAATCACATTTATTTGAATAAATTTTATATCTTTGTTTGAACGACTATCGTTAACTCATAGTCATACTTTATAAGTTAATACTAAAAACATTCTGTCAATGATAAAACTGAGATTGAAATAGGAAGATTTCATGATGAAATTTAGACATTCTATGAAGCAACAAGAATATTCAGAGTAGAATAAAAAAGAGATAAAAGATAATAATCAAAATTTAAATCTGAATCTAAGAAACAATGGGCAGAGATAAACCTGGCAGGAAAAAGAACTCTTTACTTAGTAATTACTCCAGTTTTTTACTTTTTTTTTTAAAAATATATTTTATTGAGTTTTTACAGAGAGGAAGGGAGAGAGAGAGAGAGAGAGAGTGAGCGAGCTAGAAACGTCGATGAGAGAGAAACATCAACCAGCCGCCTCTTGTACACCCCCTACTGGGGATGTGCCCGCAACCAAGGTACATGCCCTTGACCGGAATCGAACCTGGGACCTTTCAGTCCACAGACTGATGCTCTACCACTGAGCCAAACCGGTTTCGGCTCCAGTTTTTTACTTTAATAATTAATTCGAGGAAAAGGTAACCAAATTTTAATCACATAATAAATATTTCAGCCATTTGCTTTCATTTTATAACTCAGTTCAATTGTCTTAAAGTTAGCAATGAATGTTATTCTTGATAAGGAGCAATGCTATTGTTGTGTCCTGAAGAAATCTGGGGGGAAAGGGGAAGTAGAGGTAAGACTATAACATGCAGTTTCCTCTAATTTAAAAACTGCAATACAGTGTTTCTGGCTCTTATTTGGCAAGGAAGTTTAGACATGCAAATAATACACTACAGGAGACATACATAAATTTCAAACTAAAATACAATACATACTTTTAATTTATGATAGGATGTACAATCAATTTTTGTAAACAGAGGTGGGAATTCCACATTGGAGGGTCCAGGCATTTTAATCTTACACTGAAGGGGAAATTTTTTTTATATACAAAAATACACAATAATTTAGTTTGTCTTATTTTGCAAATCCATGTCCAGGCAAGCTCAAAGACTATTTTAATATGATATTACCAGAGAAAGGGATAAAACATATGGTATTATGGTGTGCATTTGAAATAAATTAAAAAAGACAAGTTAGCGCTCCTTTTATGGGCACACTAAGAGGCCTGTGGCTAAAATGAGAAATTCTGTTAAATATACTTTATCACAACTTTAAAAATAACTAATGTAATATATCAAAACCCACTAAATTTTACACTTTACGTGGGTGAAATTGTATGATAAGTGAATTCTATCTCAATAAAGTGGTTTTAAAAACTTCAAGATAAGAATGGTTCACTATTTTTATTTTTATTTTATTTTTAATATATTTTATTGATATTTTACAGAAAGGAAGGGAGAGAGATAGAGAGCTAGAAACGTCGATGAGAGAGAAATATCGACCAGCTGCCTCTTGCATACCCCCTACTGGGGATGTGCCCGCAACCAATGTACATGCCCTTGACCGGAATCGAACCTGGGACCTTTCAGTCCGCAGACCGACGCTCTACCACTGAGCCAAACCGGTTTTGGCGAATGGTTCACTCTTTTTAAAAAGTTGCATTGCCAACATTCTATTGCATAGTATGTGGAAATATACAAATATTGTTGATTCTGTCAGATAGTTGATTCAGAAGAGATGGACACTGAATGTAAATATATTTTATGAATTCTTTAATCTATTTTGCTGATAGTTTTAATTATATCTGCACAAGAATACTACAAGATAAAAACCTATACATAAATAATTTGCTTTTCAATAGTATAAATAAAAATCATAGGTAATAAGAAAGCACTTAATTCATAGTATTTTCCCTCTTAGCAGTGCATATAATGGTACATCTTAACAATCAATATGGTTTTGGATTAGAGTTGAGACTTAGTAAAAGGAATGAAGAAATGGAGATAGGGAGTTTTTCATTTCCAAATACCAATGCATACACCACTCACAGCACCACATGCAAATGGCTGTGTGCATACACTTGTGGGCCCTTCCCTCAACCTTTTTGTCAAAACGAACACAAATTTTCAGTCCAATAAAGTAATTTCTGAAAAGTAGTTGAAAAAACAGGGGAAGAGAATTAAAAAACAATTTTTCCAATTCAATGTATTTGTTTTTGCAAGTACTAAAATAAGTGTACAGCCTTCATGCTAAGGCATGACAAAGCAGAAATCTAGTATAGGTATAATGTTTATTACTCATTTGAGTCCATGACTCAGAGTAATTTAAATATACATATGGATACCAGACTCTTTTTGTAACCATACTTTACAAATGAGAAACTTGTGCCAAGATGTAACAAATACAAATCTTAAAAAGCTTCACAGATTTAAATCTTCCACTTAAAACACAAACTATTTTATCAAAGCTTTGATGTAACCCACAAAATGCAGCAACACTGAGTTTAAAATCACAATAACATTTTCTGTTTTTGATGATGGTAATCATTTCTCCCATTAATGGTAAGAATACACTGTATGACACATACAAGTTCAAGCAGGAAATTCATACATTAATGGAGTTAATTATTGGGACTTTTTGTTATATATGAAAAGAAATTTGCAATGGAAATCTCTGAACATAACTTTTCAACTGGAAACAAGTATTCTAAGACTATATTTTTACAATAACTTAAGAATCATTTTATTCACTATAGAAGTAACATATGCTCATCCTAGAAATCAAGATAAATAATAAAAGCACCATCTTTTATTCCACTTAGTAGTCATGTGACCTTGAGCAAACAGTCAATAGCGCTAAGCCTCTTCTGTCAAATAGGAAAAATAGTAGCTATTTCATTGAATTTTTAAATTATCCTCCCATATAGTTTACTACCTGTTATTTTCACTTTACAGAATGTGTGGACAGTTCCCAGGTCATTAAATATTCTTGTATAAAACTAGAGGCCCACTGCTCGAATTCATGCACAGGTAGGGTCCCTAGGCCTGGCCAGGGATCAGGGCCGATGGGGACCTTCCAGCTGCTGGCTGGGGCCTTCCTTCGTTCCCCACCACCCCTTGGTGGTCAGCGCACATCATAGCGAGCGATCAAACTCCCAGTCTCCTGGTGGAACTCCCAAAGGGACACTTTGCATATTAGCCTTTTATATATATAGACTAGAGGCCCAGCGCACAAAATTGTGTGAGACCCAGACCTGCTGTGCCAGTGGGCCCAGAGATCTGCCCTGCATGAGCCTCGGGCCCCGCCTCCACCGCCAGCCCTGCCAGCCCCATGTGAGCCGCGAGTCCCGGCCTGCGAGAGGTGCTCCATGCACCTCCTGGTGACTGGTCGTTCCACGTTAGGTGTAACAGCCACAGGCCTTTTATGATATAAATATAGGTGTTTAAGGGCACAATGTATTCAATTATATGGCTGTTCCATAACGTATTCTGATCCCTATCACCAGGCATTTAAACTGTTTCCAATTGTCTGCTATTACAGTGAGGCATTTACAGTGGAGACTAAAAATGGTAGATGTCTTGCGGTGAGACAGCTGTGGCACTTCCTGGCCACCTAAGTTATCTTAGTTCTTGCCTTTTCTCAAGTTTGGTGCCCAGACCTCTAGTCATTGAAAACATGATATACCCACATGAATGATAAGCTACATAACCAATCAACCTTTGTAATCTCCTATGTCCCAGGAAGCAGTCAATAAAACTAGAGCACAAAGGCTCTCAAAAAGAAAGACATTTTTATTCCAATGAAAATTCTGCTATCAGAGTTTTCATGCACTTTATAGGCCTGGATTGCGACAATTTTACTAATGCAACATTTCATAGACAATACTAGTATAACCTACAGAAAGATGAATCTAACTCAGAGAAAATCAAATTACACATAATACCCACGTACTACTACAACTACCACTACTAATTACTGTTATATATATCACTCTCCTATGTGCCAGGCACTGTTGTAACTACCTTACATATTAGTCATTTAATCCTTGCAATATGCCTGTAGGTAGGTAGTATTATCCCCAAGCTGTATGTGAGGCAACTGAGGCATCAGTGAGATTGAGTAATTTATCTAAGATTACACAGCAATTCAAGATTTGAACCCATGCAATCCAGGTTCAAACCTGTTCTTTTTTTTTTAATCTTTAATAAAGTTTGATTGATTTTTAGAGAGAGATATATATATATATCCATGTAAGAGAGAAACATTAATTAGTTGCCCCTCCACACACACACACATGCCCTGACCAAGGATTGAAACCACAACCTGGGAATGTGCCTTGACTGGGAATCAAACCTGCCACCCTTTGGTAAGTGAGACGATACCTCAAACCAACCAAGCCACACGGGTCAGGGCCAAATCTGTATTCTTTACTATCATACATACTGCTTATTGCTTTTCACCTTATAATAACAGATTTTTTATTTCTGATTATATATTAATTTTTTTTGTGTCATAGTTGGTGTCTAAATGACAAGAGGACATTACCACACAGATGGGCTCCAGTAAATACCTCATCTTCTACTATAGCTAAGATACATCTTCCAACTAAGACTGTGACCCCAGCACATGGAACAAGTTATCGGTCACCTTCCCCAATAAATGCCAAGTGCTGTTCTACTTCTAAGCCTTCAGTCAAGATACTTCCGTTATTTAAAATATCCTGTCAACCCATTACCCATATGTCTATTCCATTCAATAATGCAATGCCAAGTTTAAAAGCCACATCTTCCACAAACCTTCCTCACACCTGCTCAGATGGACTGAATCTGCCTGCCCTCTACACTCTTGTGATTGTTTACCTCCAGCAGAGCATTACAAATTGCTAATATTTTTCCCCATCGCCCCATTCCCAATGTAAGGTTCTAGAAAACTGAGTACATCTAAATTCCCTTCTATTTGGAATTCCCCACTGTTTAGAAAAAAGTAATTGTAAGAAGTATTTGCTCAATTAATGTCTATTGAGGCTAAGGATATCGAGGAGTTGAAGACTTTATTACCAAGATGGACAATCCCAAGGAAGCAAACTGGAGAATATTAAAGATTTTTTTAAAAATTAGCCTAGCATTAAACGAATTCGGCCCCTGTAATCTAAAAAACCTATCATTAAGGGACACTATCATTTGTGGAATTTTAACATTTATCTCAGTAGTTCCTTTTATGGTCTGAATGTGCGTACACTGTGGGAAATAAAGAAGGAAACTTTTTGGAAAACTATTTAAGACATTTGGTAAATACTGGGAACACAAGGTCACATGAACCACAAGGAAAAAGCCTAAACTCTGGCTGCCACGAGAGCCAGCAGTGAGGGTCATAACTGCCGGCAACTCTGACAGGTAGCCAGCTCTCACTTTAAGAATCCTGTGGCCTTCTGTGATCTGGTTTCTTCCTTCAGTTGGCTTCCTCAAGTGATTTTATGAATTAAATCAAAGCTAAGAAGCTCTTGGCATTTTTAAGTTACCCGCCCATCACTGCAGGGAAGATGAAATAGTTCCTCACATTTTCCCCATATTGGATAAGTAAATGTGGGAATGGTAGGAAGAAATTGAAATGTAGTTACAATTATTAACCAAGTGGAAATAATATACTGCAGATTCTGTGACAACTTTTTATTGTGTCACCAAAAGAAACGAGATTTGCCAGTTGGCTCAGTTGGTTAGAGTATTGTCCAAACACCAGAAGGTTGCAGTTGATTTTAGTTAGGGCACACACTGTGGTTGTGGGTTTGATCTCTGATGGGATCAAATTCACACATCAATGTCTCTCTCTTTCCCTTCCTCTCTTTAATGTTTTTTTTTAAATAAATAATTCCAGAGAGGAAGGGAAAGGAAGAAACAGAAACATCAATGATGAGAAAGAATCATTGATCAGCTGCCTCCTGCATGCCCCACCCTGGGGTTTGAGCCCCCAATCTGGACATATGCCCTGACCGGGAATCGAATCATGACCTCCTGGTTCACAGGTCGACGCTCAACCACTGAGCCATGTCGGCCGAGCTGTCTTTCTCTCTTTAAACATATGCTTGGATGAAGATTGAAGAAAGGGAGAAGAGGAAACAAGTTTGAACAAAGACAACTCACTGCTCACACCCCCTGCAGATCAAACACAGGAGACACCTGTAGGAAGAGGGGTGGACATGCAATCCACCTGTACCGCATGGCACATTAACTCCTCTGTCACCATGAGAAACCAACAACGAGAACATCTCAAAGAATATTCTTTTCAGAAAACTACAGTATCACTTAAAAAAATAACCTCTACATGGAGATTCTTCTGATTGCACTTGATTCCTGTGATCCTTCCTCATTAGGTTGATTCCTATGATCCTGGAAATCCCTTCGTACCCAACACAACTAACAACAGGAAAACAACTATTCTCAGACACAGAGAAAGCTGGCAGTCCCCACTGGAAATGACCGGTAGGTCCTATTTGCAGGGCTGCCCAGTGCCAAACAGCACGCGGTTAGTTACAGGAAGCAAGGCACTAACCTGGACTCCACTTCCCCAAAGCCACTTCCAAGTGGCATCAAGCAGGATTCCCATAGGAAAGAGGTTGTCACACTTAACAAAATCACGCTTGTTCTTTTGAGTAACAACATTAATGTGGTGAGACATTTTATTGTTCACGTCAACAGCAGGCTTTTTTTCATTTATGCACACCTGACCCAGAAAATAAGTGACAAATATCCCAAAAGTGCCAAAAGGATGAAAAGCGTGGTTGTTAACCCAATTTGCCTATGTGAGAATGCTTTTAAAATTCATTCTTCTTAGTGAATAGAGTGTAAGCCTGCAGACTGAAGGGTCCTGGGTTCGATTCAATTAGAGGCACATGCCCAGGTTGGGGGCTAGATCCCCAGTAGGAGGTGTGCAGGAGGCAGCTCTCTCATCATTAATGTTTCTATCTCTCTCCCTCTTTCTTCCTCTCTGAAATCAATAAAAATAAAAAAGAAATAATTAATTCTTAAAAAAAATTATAACAGACATCTTCAATCACTCAAACATTTAAGAAAACCCCCTGAAAGCGGTGGAAGGCACTAACAGAGCCGGCCTAATGAAATAATAATGAAGCTCACTCACATCCTGCTCACAACCAGAACACTTGGCCATTGTTGCTGCGTGGAGACTTACCAGGCCATACCAGGCATTCCCTGTTACGCCCTTGCACTCAAGACTTTTAATTTTAAAAAGATTGATAGGATCTCTCATCTTGAAAAGAATCATTCATTTAATAAAGAATAATCACACTTCAATAGGAAAAAGTCCCTTAGAGATGTGCATGCTATTGGATGTACAAGTATACACATCCTGTGAAGGCACGGATGTTGAAGATTCTGTATATGTTATGTCTGTGCATCTACTTCTGCCTTCAGCCGCAGGCCCCTTTGCCAACCCCAACTCCAGACTTTAGCCTCCCTCTGTACAACTTCCTCATGTGGTGACACCCGACACTGCTAAACAACTGAGAGATTAAGTTTTGGAAATTCCAAGAATAGAACTATACCGGAGAAGATGGCTTGAATAGTCAGACAGTAAGTTTTATATCCAGTGATCATACTAGCCAAACCAGGGCACATTTTAGGAAAAGAAAGGGTACTATTATTAATTATTCCAGGACAAAGGCTTAAAATAGAATTGTTCCAGGCAGAAGCAGAAAATATGGCCATTCTAGAATATGCCCACCAAATAAAACTGTTTTTTTCCCCAGTTTCAAGAGATATTTCTATTGTTCTATAAATGCCAAAATATGCAATAAACCACCTCCTTTTAGGTATGCCATTTGATAGTGGCAGAATAATAGGAACTATGGCTAAGACTTGAAATACTTGAACTATGCTGGTTGCTGGAGCTGTGTTTCCAAACGAAAGAAATGCAGGAGCTGATGGCATCCTTTTTCTTCTTCTTCTTCTTCTTTTTTTTTTTGCTGATGGCACTCTTACTCATCCAAGATTTTAAAACACAGAAGCATTGCCTATTAGATGCACAGCACTTTCCAGAGCAATTTTTTTCAACCCGGTCACTAAAGACACAACTGCAAGCCTAAAGTAATATGTACGCCTTAAATCCAGGGAGAAGGTTAGTAAGAACCATGAATGGGATTCAGAATCTACAAGATTAACAATTTGTTATGTGACCTGTAATTCAGAAGAGATTGATTTCTCCTAATATGATATTAAGAAGTTAACTTAAGTAAATTTTAAGACACTGAAAATAAGACTGTACATTTAAAACTAAGAGTTTAAGGAAATATGATTACTTATGTGCCTATTTCCCCTTGTTCTGTCTTCCCCTCACCCAATCTGCTCTACTCTGTGATTTGAGGCTAGAGCTCTGCACACTGCATTTCCCAGACCCCAAGCTGGGTGGCCCCCTGTTTCCTTCTGCCAATGGGAAGTCCTAGAGAGGCTGAAAGAGGAGAGGAAAGGAAAGGAGAAGGGAGGGGAGGGAAGGGGAGGGGAGGGGAGGGAAGGGGAGGGGAGGGAGAGGGGGAGGGAGAGGGGAGGGGAGGGGAGGAGAGGAGTTCCTTCCAAGTTTCCTATTTCTGTCAGTATCATCCCAGCTGCAGCTGGATTTCCAGTTGTAGAAATTTACCCACAGTATGCTTGCAGATGTGTAAAGTAACACATCTTCAAAGACATTCACTGCAGCATCAGGTGTAAAAATGCAAGACTGGCCACACGCCTACATGTCCGCCAAAGAGGACTGGCTGATTTAATGCAAACAAAGCAGTAATGGAAGAATAAAGTAACAAAAGAAGGACATAAAACACAGAGAAAACAAATATCAAAATGGTAAAGGTCTTTCTTTATCAGCAAGTACATAAATGTAAAAAATATGTTAAACTCTTCAATTAAAGGCATTGATGAACAGAATAAATAACAAAACATGATCCAATATTATGCTGGCTATAAAACACTGATTTTAGACCCAAATAAATAAATAAGCTGAGAGTGAAAGGATAGAAACAGACATTCCACACTGACAGTAACCAAAGACAGCTGGATTGGCTATGTTGATATCAGACAAAATAAACTTCAAGACAAAAAAAAATTATTACAAGGATCAAAGAAAGACCTTATAGAATAATAAAAGAGTCAATTCATCAAGAAGATATAATAATTATATGCACTCAACAACATGAAGGAAAAAAAATGACAAAATTATAGGGAGAAATAGATACCGTATTTGCCGGCGTATAAGACGACTGGGGCGTATAAGACGACCCCCTAACATTTCCACTAAAAATACAGAGTTTGTTATATACTCGCTGTATAAGACTACCCCCCACTTGGAGGCATATTTTTCAGGGCCAAAAAATCGTCTTATACGCCAGCAAATACGGTAGTTCTGCAATAATTGTTGGAGGCATTATTACCTCACTTTCAATAATGAATAGAACAGCTAGACAGAAAATTAACAAGGAAATAGAAAAATTAATACTATACCAATTCAATCTAATAGATGTATACAGAACATTCCATCTAACAATAGCAGAAAACACATTTTTCTCAAGTACATGTGAATATTCAAGGGTAGACTATATATTAAGGCCATAAAACAAGTCTCAATTAAATTTTAAAAGATTAAAATTATTCAAAGTATCTCCTCTGACCACAGTGAAATGAAATTGGCTATCAATAGCAGAAATAAATCTGGATTTCACAAATATGTTGAAATTAAACAACATACTTTAAAAAAAACCTCATGAATGGGTCAAGAAAAAATAAGGTAAATTAGAAAATATTTAGAGATTAATGAAAATAAAAACACAACATCTCAAAATGTATGAGATGCAGCAAAAGCAATGTAAAGAGGGAAATTTATAGCTATAAATGCCTATTCACACACCAAAAAAAAAGAAATATCTCAAGTTAACAACATAACATTCCATCTAAAGGAACTAGAAAAACAAGAGCAAATTAAATCCAAGTCAGACAGAAGGAAATAATAAAGATTAGAGCAAAGAGAAGTGAAATAGAGAATAAAACAGAGTCAACAAAACCAAAAGTTGGTTCTTTGAAAAGATCAACAAAACCGATAAATCTTTAGTTAGAATGACCAAGAAAAAGAAATGACAAGAACACTAAAAAAAAGGAATGAAAATGAAATTGTTCGTACCAATCTTACAGAAATAAAAAGAAGTATAACATTATGAACTGTATGCTAACAAATTATATAATCTAGGTGAAATGGACAAATTCTTAAAAAACACATAAATCATCAAAACCTACTCAAGAAACAGAGCATCTGAATAGACCTATAACAAAGAGATGGATTCAGTAATTAAACATTTCCAAAACAAAAACCCCAGGACCAGATGGCTTTACTGTTGAGTTTTACAAACATTTAAAGAAAAATTAACACCAACCTTCATACAAGCTTCCAAAAATAGATGAGGATGGAACATTTCCTAACTCATTCTGTGAGGCCACTGTCACCCTGATAACAGCAAAGACATCACAGGCCAATATCCTTCTGACTACAGATGCAACCAATCCTCAATGAAATACTGCAAGCCGTCCTCAGGACACCTGACTCCCTTCCTCATCTCTCATCTCTCCTGTCTCCGTATTGACAAAAGCCTTCAAATAACCTTATCGATTCAAGGAGGGAGAGGGAGATTGTGTAAAACATCCGTGATTATAGTCCAACAGCCCATTTTCAACTCTTTCTCTTGACTCTGAAGATCTTGGACTGTATTGTTACCCTCAACAATGAAATGTACTGGTTTAACTCACGGTTCACTAGATTCCAGGTACATTTACAGGTGCCAGATAAAGAACTCCTTATCCAGACGACCTTCAACTTACAATACAATCCCAAGTACTCCTTTTACCCAAAGTCCCTCAGATTGCCATTTCTGTCAGATCACCACCAGATTTACCCCCATAACCTTTAAATTCGTTACAGAAGCCGCTAGTGATTCTGGCCACCAGGGCAGAACCTTCGGAAGCAGCTGGGAGTGAGGGCCAGTCCATCCTGTCCCATCATCTTTATTTCTAGAGCAGAAAACAGTAACAAACCTGGAAACGTTGCGCATCTGCAGTCTGGGGCTTAATTTAAGGAAGTAGCCTATGAAACCTCAGAAAAGAATCTTAATTTAGACTGAAGCATTTCACCACCAATGCCAGCCTCTTTTGCTAGGGAACTCACACAAAGCAGCACATTATGGGGCGGGATGGGGGTGGGGGGAGGAGGAGAAGGGGTAGTGAGGACAACTTTAAAATACACATAAACGGGTCATCATCGAAGGAAGTGAAGCTGGCACTATTCAGGTCAAAGAAATTTCCTTCTGGTATCAGCACCATCTCATTTCTCAATAAAGGAGTAGTGACTACAGAAACGGTTAGGCAAAGAGACAGTGAAATAAGGGATTTAGGTTTTCTTTATAAGATTTCTATTAAGAGAGCAAGAACTAGTCTCTATACCAGGATGTTTGTAATGATATAGTCTGGCATCGAGGAATTGAAATCAACGTATTATCTAAAAAGAGTTCTCTAACGCTGAGTCAGACAGGAAGGAAAAAATCATATACTTACCACTTCTACTTCCTCATCACCTCACTCTTCCAAAATATGTCAATTTAGACCTTGAACCCTGAGATGATAACAGGCACAGCAACAAACACTGGTGTGCTGGGAGATTAATGCCAACTAATGGGAGGTATGTTCTTTTCTCTGCACTTACTGAAGAATAAGACCGATCCATTAAAAAGTTAACCTGACCCAATGTTCCACTCCCAAAATATAATGAAAACACTACATATAATTTTTAAAAATATCGAACAGCCTCTCCCACTTCATACTCCAAAATGGTTCTATTTTGCAAGCCATATCTATAGACAGATTTCATCAGAAAACCGTGTACACGATAAAAAGAGATTTCCTCCTCTCCCAGACCAGCTCCCTCCTCCCCTCCCCACCCCCAATCAGCTGGGAAGCAGTCCCAGACTCTCCTCGGCTCCATTTGGAAGTCAAGCCCAGCCTTGATAAACACTCAGCCCAGGAAATGCTTTGGATCGTAGACCACTTAGAATACTTAGCTTGTCCTTTCCCAAGAGGTCTTTTTTCAAACTCGGTTTGATAGGCGGTTTGGCAGTTTCACATTTTCCCTAAAACCTCCTAGAACATTGCTGAGAGATAAAATCATAGCAGGCTGGAAACTATACAAATGGTAGAGGGAAGCACCACACCCAAGACCAAGCTCCTCAAACTTCAGGGGAAAACTATTGTTCCAATGAGTCCCAGCGGTCCTGGCTCCCGTGGGAATGGGAATGGGGGTGGGGAGGGGCAGTCTCCTGGCCGGGCCGCTGGGCACGTTCCCTTCTCCCTTCGCAGGGCCGCCTGCTGATGCCATTAGGACAAGGAAAGCCACTACTGCAGAATGGCCTTAATACTTCTGAAATGTTAATGTCCTTGGCCCTGCACTACTAAGAAGACTGACTCAATCACACTGATATCAACCATACTTTTTTTTTTTTACATAATTATAATCTCACCTCATTTCTCTGTGTATTTTGAATAACCACTAGGGCTGTATCTGGGTACTGCTTAAAATGTCTCCACGTCAACAATGACCTGTACTAGCAAATTCTCTCCTCAACCTGATTCATGAGGTTAAAGGCTGATTAAACACCACCACAAAATGCTCTATCTCAAAGTGACCAGCAACTTCATGGCATTAAATAGAATGTAAAGCTTATTTCAGAGAAAGGGTGGTGACCAGGCCTGAAGACCAAACCAAAGAAAAAAACAGCACAGGGTAAGACTAAACAGAGAATTTTCAAACTCTGGGAAGTCACCAACATTTATTTTATTTTTTTAGTGGAACCATAATTACTGAGTAACATTTCAGAAATATATATGTAATAAATAGTAAGGCACAGATTACTCAAAATATTTTTTGAAAATTATCAATAGGTCAAGTAGGAAGTAGCAATAAAAATAAATACTAGGTTGGTGAGAAATGGTGGAAATTTGGAGAGAAACGTATTTTCTTTCACCCTTGGTACATGCCAGTGCCATTTCCCCTCATCCGTGTAACAATCCATGTGAGTGCTTTCTGGGATGGCTGTGTGAACATGAGAACTTCTGAGTGATGTTTAATGCAGACTTTAATTTGGAGACAAAAAAAGAAAAGAACTAGATTCAGAAACAATGTTCACACCAATTTATAAAAGAAGAAACGAAGTAACTTCACAAAACAGTTAAACAGGAGGAGCCTTAGACAAGCCAGCCGCCGCCACGTGACCTCACTTACTCACTGCAACAATCTTATGACGTCGGTATTTTCTGAGGCTTAAAGATGAAATGTGCGATTTGCCCAAGGCTACCCGTATGTGGTGGAACTGGGTCAGCTGAATCCACTGTCCCGGGAATGGGGACAAAGAATAGTCCTTACCTCGTAAGTGGATTGACAGGAGGAAATACGATAATTCATAAAAAGTACTTAGTATAGTGCCTGCCTTGGCAAGGAGGAAGAGCTTCAGCCATGGACAAATATCTTTATGCTTATTGTCTAAAGTCACCCAGCTCCCGAGCAGCAAAGCTGGAACTGAAACCCAGCTCAGTTGAGCTCTAAAACCCATCCTCTCACCGTAGTGTTCGCCTATAGAGTGGAGCCTGCGTACCTGACCTCGTTTCCATTGATAAAGGCCAAAGGACAGAAGGGGCCCGCCAACAAATATGTCCCAACACCGCAGCCTTAAAGCTAGCACTTGGCAGATTCTCATTCTAAAATATTTTTGGAAAGACTCCAAACTTTGAGTGTGAAGATCGCGCAGTCTTCGTGAGTGACCCAGGGCAGGGCTAAGGGAAGACGAACAGCATGGGCCCTTCCACGAGCTCCGCCTCCCCACCCCGTGCAATTCCCTGGTGTGCACGTTACATCTGGCCTCCTTTGCCCACAGAACGATTTTAAATATCACCGTCCATGGAAGGAGGCCCGGGGTCAAAAAACGCACTACACAAACCATCAAGACCGGAGGAGTGGCAGCTGGGTTTCAAGTAAGCATGTTGCAATCAACCAGCAAGATATGAAGCCAGTACAATGAAGGGAGGGCTGAGTCAACTTCCCAGAGTGCCCCATGTCCAAAATCGTTTGGTACTTACAACAATACGTAACTGGCTTTACAGACACATTCATCTCCTCTGGTTGGAATGGTTTGTCAAGGGTCAAATGGGGAATCTGATGTTAACTTTGTAACAGGGTAAACAATGTTTTGTTCCTCTGGTCTCTATCCACTTCATGATATACTAGTTGCCAGACAACCTACTACTTAGTAGTTATTCAGAAAATGTTGGTTAAAAGAAACTTGAAGACCATTTAGTCTAAACTTGGCCCCAATAAAGGATTCATTGTAACGCACCCTAGAAAGACTACCATTCATCATTTGCATAAACACAGTAACACGACTTTGTGAAGGGGCCTCATTTATTCCCTCATTAGAGGGTTTTCACTGTTTCCAAGTTCCCTTTCAAATAGCATCAGCAGCAGACATCACAGCTAACTTCCCTGCACACTTCCCTGCACACCCTTCCCAGCACTTGCCACAGCTAGAGCGTGGTAAAGCCAGGATTGGAACCCAGGCCCCAGCGCCCAGGCTCGTAGCCATTATGCCACTCCATGTGCTGGCTGCTGTGCTCTGCCTCGGAGTGCCACAGAACCCCTTCTGCACGGCAGGCCTCCAAATGAGAATTAGAATTCATCATCTCACTTCTTGGTCGAATCTCTCTAACGTCTCCCCAATGCTATCCAGCCAGACCCTCAGCCCTCCCCTGAAGCCTGTGTCCTCTGTTCCCTCTACCTCCCTCTCCTACTCATTGTCTGACTTTCAAAAAGGCCATCCTACCTTTACATTATTACCATGTGATCCCTCTCTCCACCTGGATCTTTCCAGACTTCCAGATTCAGCTTCCACTGCAGACTTCCCTGGCCCGCGAGGAGCTGCCTTTCCGATCCGGCACTTTTCTTAATGAATGTCTCACTTCCCTGTGCTGTTTAGGTCCCAGGAGAGACAACTATATTTTTGCAATACTCCTTTCATCTTTAAGTCTCCTGTTCAACACTGGATGAAGCCAGTGTATATGGCTTTGGCACTGCTTTAGAAATAATTTTAGAAAATTATTAACAAATTCGAATGCAGAAGTATAAACTACAAAGAAACACTCCCATTAAAATAACAAAATGTTATTTTTTTCTTTATACTTTTCAATCGTTACATTTTAAGAAGAAACTAGAGAGATAGATATGCTACATTTGTATAGTAACACAACTGGGGTAAAATGTATTTCTCTGGTAATTAATTAAAATGATCACTCTCTAATTAGATACCTTTTTGTTCTTTAACAAACTATCAGGCCTTTTGAACTGGGCTCCTTTAAAGTGTCATGCATTTCACAACTATCAAGAGAAATACGTTACATCAACCAGGAGAGGCTGATGTGATGCAGAAACACATGAACCTCTCAGAGGTTTATTCCTTGCTATCATGACACATCCAACACAGGCTGGGCCTGGTGGGCAGGCCGGGGCATAAGGGGACCCTCTGGTCCACTTACGCAGTCAGGATTCTGGCTGACAGAGGTGCCACCCTCTGACACCCAGTTCAGGGTGCTCCATGGCAGAGCAGCAGGCTCTTACTTCTCTAGCCCCGGAGTGGGGCAAATCACTTCTCACAGTTCCTAGCCAGAACCAAACATGGTCCCACCTAACGGCAAAGCAGCTGGGAAATGAGACATAGTCACTGAGCAGGGATAATTCTGCCACAAAGGCAGCTCAGGAGATACAAAAATGAGGCAATCCCTGATTATGTGCACACAGTATGCTATCACGATGTGAAAGAGAGGAGAACAGGAGCAGAGAACCTCTGGAAGAATACAGGGGAAACTAATAATACTGTGGCAGTAATAGTTTCCTCTCTGGAGGCAGGCTGGTTGACAAGGGACAGGGAGAGAGGGAGACATTTTTAATGGGTATCCTTTCATAGCATATGCACACACTATTTTAAAACTAAAGTATTTTTTAGGCTGTGATGCACACACTTCAAATTAATGAACTGTTTGTTTTTCTGAATAAAGTCCAACCTATTCTAATATAAGAAACTCCAAATCCTCGTCTCCTCCTGCGTGAAGTTAGACACCCGGAGTAGCAGTGCCATCACATAATCCTTTTGTAAAGCTGCGAGTGATCTCGGCTGGCTTCTGTCTGTCACTCCTAAGCAGGTAATGAGAAAAGTACTAAAATTGATAAAAATGACTTCTTTTGGGAGTTATTTTACTGTTAATTCAATTTAGCAACCACTTTCTAAAGTGAAACTCCTTTCCTAAAAGTGTATATTTTTATTCTGCTAAGCTGAACCCTATGCAAAATCCAGCAAACAAACCCTCCTGGGTTTCCAAAAAGAAAAACAACCCCGCTGTTTCAGAATGCATTAGAATATGGAATGCACCGAGATAGTCTTTTCCAAAATCACAATCAACACCGTCAAATAATATTTAAGTGCTGCACGTGCCAGATGTGCCAGGGGACAGCTCTGGCGCTCATGACAAGATAACCCAGCCGCATAGCTGTTCCACTCATGTGGTTGTCTTCAACAAGTGGAATTCTGCTGACAGCACATGAAGGAAGCCATAAATTATGCAATAAGTAACAGGTCAAGTCTCTAGAAAGACTTCCATAATTCATTTCAATTGTAATATAAAGAACAGGACTAAAAAAAGAAAACCCAGGCTCATAATATCCCATTCACAACATTCTAAATACCAGGCTCCAAGAGAAATAGCGCTCTATCGAGGTTATGGGATATCCTCACAGGTTTTATTTCTCAATTTATGCTAAGCACGTTACACAGCCAACATTTTACTACACCAAGTGGGTACATAAATAGCCTGTGAGTATGTCTCAAAAGCTACAATATACTGTCCACACTTATGTTTTAGCGGAAAATCAACTACCACACATTGCTTTCAAATATAAGTATTATGCTTTCTAAACTGAACGTGTTTGGATGGATGAAAAGCATTTTCCTTATCAGGCTTCCTGACAACAACTTGGGCTCTTCCGAAAGGTCACAGGCACATCATTTAGCTTTTAGCTTCCACATAGGTTTACTTAACCAATATTAGTGATTTCCAAAACTGTATCTCAAATTTTTTTTCTAAATCACTGAGGTAAAGCAAATAACCTAAGCTGCTAAGCCTATCACTGTCCTACACAATCCATTATTAACCTATATGGGGAATCAGTGATTATTACATTGCCACTATCTCAACATATGAGACCAAATCCAACGTGAGCTTAGGACAACAACAAAAATGAAAAGAAATTTTAGTTCACACTGTGTTGTGTATAAACTGAAGACAGATGGCATTATTCTGTGGGTATGCAAACAATTTCCAGGACTTTCAAGTCAGAGACGGCCGTATTACCAAATACCACTGATTCTAGGACACATTTTTTTATATGTTAACATCTCTGAAACCTTCAAATGAATCATATGTTATACTGTAATTATTGGTGTTTCATGTTTAGTGGTATGACTTTCAATCAGAGTCAACTTAGATTACCTGAAGTATGATAATATTAATAATAGCTAACATGTATTGAACACTGACTGTACCAGATACTGCATGTGGATTATTTCATTTAATATCCACTACACTTATTTTATCCATTTTTATAGCTAAGGAGACTAAGAGATGAGGTCACTTGTCTAAACTCACAGACTGGCTCCATCCCAACTTTTACTCTCTGCTCATTGACTTTATGGAGGGAAGAGCTTTGGGGCCTGAGAGAGCCAATAATTTCTTGAAGCATGGGTTCAAAGGTCAGCCAAGTATCCTAAAAGCACATTTTATAAAATGAATATGGGAGCGAAAATACAGAACTCCAAATATCAAGAACAGATACATAAATTCAAAGCCTTTAGCGTAGGGAAGAGTTGGTGATCATCTACTAAAAAATTATACACTTGTATAAAATCATTTTCTTCTCTTTCTACACAATCTGAATTCAATCTACAAACAATTAACATAAATGCTTCTTTCTTGAAATACCTTATTATCTTTAGAGAAATTATGTAAGAATGCATTCCTACAATCTGAATTTCTGTTTAAATCTTAGTATTGAAATAATCCCAAATAAAAAAACACTATACAACAATCCAGAAGCATTCTATAATACAAAGTTGACAACAGTATTTGTTGGGGTTAGTTTACATATAAAGCCACAATTCCTAACCCTTGGCAAAAATGTTTGGCACTTTTACAAAAACGCATCTTTTATTTCACACTACTACAGAGAAGGTACTCCTTTTTCAGAAGTTAAACAGTGGCTTTACCATTCTTACACTCAGCAGATACAAAACTACCATTATACTTTAAAAACAACAACAAAACCGGTATTGTCTACTTATTTGTTAGCCGCCTTCCTAACAACCATTTTTCCTATTCCCTCAAAGGCCCAGTCCTTTGTTGGGGAGTACTAACACCATTACTAGATTCCGTGATGGACCTTAACTGCCCAACCAACACGTCCCGTCATCCTAGCCACGGTGTTTGGTTCAGAGACGCACACATGACCCAAACTAGGCCAAGCAGACGAGAGGATTCAGCTCCAGGACTCCTACTCCAGGAGCGAGCTGTCCAAGAAATGACTTTACAGCCTTTCTGCTGGTTGGAGCTAGAAGCAGAGTGTTCGCAGTGACCTTTTGAACACACAGGGAAGAGCCAGTAAGGGCTCTGAGGTCACAGCACTGTGAAATGAAGGGAGACCAGCTTCTTGCCGTGCACTCGTAACTCGTGAAATCTGAATAGACCCTGTCAACCGCACCTATGTCGACTGTCAAGCCCGGGTTTTGATATTATACCATAGTTATACACAATGTTAACAACGGGGGAGGGTAAGTGAAGGGCACAAGGACCTCCCTGTACATTTATTTGCAACTTCCTGTGAATCTATAATTATTTCAAAATTAAAAGTTAAAAATATATCGAGTATTTGAAAGTTGCTGAAGTACATCTTAAAAGTTCTCATCACAAGCTCGGCCGGAGTGGCTCAGTTGGTTGAGCATCGGTTGTCCTGTGCACCAAAATATTAGATTCCTGGTCAAGGCACACCCCTGGATTGCAGGTTCAATCCCCAGGTGTGCACACAGGAAGCCAACCTATCCATGTTTCTCTCTCTTTCCCTTTAAGTATGTGTTTCTCTTTCCCTTTAAGTATGTCCTCAGGTGAGGATTAACAAAAATTCTCATCACAAGGAAAAAAAGTTTTTTTAAACTATGTAATGTGACAGATGTTAACCAGACATTGTTGTGATCATATCACAATGCATACAAATATCAAATCATTATGCTGTATATCTGAAATTAATATAATGTTATATGTCAAAGATACCTCAATTAAAAAAGCACACAAAAGCATAAATAATAACAATTGTTTTTAAAATAATAAAAATTAAATAGATAAGACTCACATGGTGTGTGAAAATATGCATCTATTTATTTTTGGGCCAAATACATGTAATGTAGGTTTGTAATATAGTAGTTTATATAACTCTCTGTTCATATTATTTTAATAACAGTACTAGTTATTTGAAAAGAAAAGAAATCTGAATCTACACAGGAGATCGCAGGAAGAAAACCTGGTATGTAGGCAAAATATTACATAATAAATTAGAAACTAGTTATTAAAGTTTTGAATAAAATTATTTTTAACCCTTTTTAATATTATGCCCAAATATAGACCTAGATTTTTTATATAAAGGTATATGCTAGTGCCTGGGGGAGCCAGCATGAGGTTCAACAGGCCTCCTGGGTGACTGTGACACACACCAGGGCAGACCATTCATTCTCAACAGGCAATACCGCCTAGAAGGGAGCTGGAAATTGTGTCCTGGGAGAGGAAAAAACCGTAGGCACTGTAACGCTTACACAAAGCTACACCCTACCTAAAAAATAAAGGTAATAAAAAATGTCTACGGCTGCCATTAAAGGTATGGGTTGGAGAAAAGTGAAAGCACAAGCAAAACCACAAGATGACACCATGCCACACCCACCAAAAAGGTTAAAATGAAAAAGAAAATACCAAGTTTGGTAAAGATACGGAGCCACTGGAACTCTCGCACACCGCTGATGCAGTGCACATTGGCACAACCACTTTGGTAAAGTGTTGGACAGTTTTGTCAAAGTTGAACATCTGCCTGCTTTGTGACCCAGCACTTCCATTACTAAGTATATACCCAGTGGAAATGCACACATATCCCACCAAGACACACATGTGAATGTTCATAGTGCACCATTCAGAACAGCCCCAAACTCAAAACTACCCGAATGCCCATCATCCAGTAAAGGGATAAATTATGGTACATTCACATAATAGCATACCATTCTGCAAAAAGGATGAATGATAAACAACCAAACACAACAATATAGGTAAATCTCACAATAGAATGTTGAGCAAAAGGAGCCAGTCACAAAGAAATGCATGCTGTATGATTCCATTAATAAGAAATTCAAAAGCATGTCAGGGCAGAGATTATCTTTGGGGAGTGGGAGTAGAAACTGGGAAGGGAGCTTGTGGGGTATTTCAGGTACTCGTAACATCCTATTTCTTTTTTTGTTTGTTTTTGTTTTATTTTTTTAAATAAATCTTTATTACTCAGATTATTACAATTGTTTCTCCTTTTTCTCCCCCAAAGCTCCCTACCACCCAGTTCCCTTCCCACCCTCGGCCCTTACCCCCTCTCTCCCCAATTGTCTTCATCCATTGGTTATACGATTTCAATCCAGTCTCTCACTGCTTCCCCACCCCCTTATCCTCCTGATAATTATCAGTCCACTCCCCTTCTTTGCCCCTGATTCTACTATATTCACCACTTTATTCTGTTCCTCAGATTTTTTTCCCTTCTCTTTTCCTTTTTTCCGTATATGAATTTCAAGTGGGACACTCTCTCTCATTTGTTTTTGTAGGGAAATACAACAGTGTTCTGTAGCTAATGGCTGCAGACTGTCCAAATGTCTCAGGACCACACGAATAGAATTCGCTCTTCCTCCGGTTCACAGCGCCCCCTCCCCCCGGGTCCCACCGCCCCGTTTGGGCACATGGCCCCCTAGGGCACATGGCTCTCCCAGGGCACACGGCCCCCTGGGGAACACGGCTCACCCAAGGCACAAGGCCCCCTGGGGCACACAACACCCTATTTCTTGATCTAGATCAGTTTCTCCGGCACTACTGACATTTTAGACTGGATAATCCTTTGTTGTGAGGGTCTGAGTGTGCATTATAGGATATTTAGTGGCATCCCTGGCTTCTACCCACTAGATGCCAGTACCACCCACACAGTTGTAATGATAAAAAATGTCTCCAGACATTGCCAAATGTCCCCTGGGAGGCAAAACTGCTCCCAGTTGAAAATCATTGATCTGTGATATAGTTACAAAGGTATATTCAGTTCATGAAATATCAACAAACTGTACACTGCCTTTTTTCTGTATGTATCGATATTTCAATGTACAGAAGCAGGAAAATATTTAGGAGATAACTATCACAGGCATCCCAGTGAGAGGTGACATTGCCTAGGACTTGGGTGATAATAGTGGAGAGAAGGAAAAAGATTCAGGATATGGTATAGAAGGTAAGAGTTGACAACTTCTAGAGAATGAGAGAAAAGAGAACCAAGGAAGACCCCACTGTTTTTTTGTCCAAGCAACTGACTGGTTGATGATGTCATTTACTAAGATGGGGCAATTAGGGTCAGAGCATCTTGGGGAATGGTTAAGGAGGGTGATAAAATCACAAGTTATCCAGAGGCAACCAATGTGCTGTTCCCATACAAGAGAATATAACATGTACTCTCTACTCTTTCAAATAGTAAATCTTCAATTTGGTTTCTCGATCTCTCCCCCCCATTGTACACAAATAAACTTGTCACTGGCCATCTCTAAGTTGTCAGACCCTGGGAAGCTCCGTGCTACTTGACAGACCCCTGGCCATCCTGACCGCTGCTCCCGGAGCTGAAGGCAGAGGCTGTGGACACAGAGGCGAAGGGAGGGGCTGCAGCAGCCGGGGGAAAGGGCAATGTTAGCAAGTCGCTTTGCATCTCCACTTTAGAACCAGCAAAATGAAGACTTTTATAATTAACCTTTTAACATTTTTGTAATAGAGAAATAAATAATATTACAGCAAAGTGGTTTGGGTTACAAGTAACATTTAAATAAGAAAGGGCAAGCATCGGTCGAAGCAAGAGATGACTATAGCTTGAACTAGAATGGGGGCAATGAGAAGACAGTACAGAGAAGCTGTGGAGGAGAGATGACAGGACTTGAGGTTAAATTAGATATGAACGACAATGAGTCTTAACTTTTGGTTTGAGCAACTGGGTAGATCTAAGGAAGTGGGGAAGACTGGGGAGAGGACACTTTCTGGGGAGCGGGAAACAAGAAGACCATCTTGGACATGTTAAGTCTAAGGTGTCTCTAGGCATGTTGGGGGTGGGGAGAGTTATGTCATGTCTCTAACCTTCCATAGTTATTGAGAAAAAAAGGCTACCTTATCTCAGAGTGTGAATTACCCTCACTAAAGCCTAAGAAGAGTTCGATTGATTCCCATGAATAAATGTGAGCCTTCTCCTGTACATGACTGTTGATTTAAAAAAATATATATATTTTATTGATATTTTTCAGAGAGGAAGGGAGAGAGATAGAGAGCTAGAAATGTCAATGAGAGAGAAACATCGACCAGGTGCCTCTTGCACACCCCCTACCGGGGATGTGCCCTCAACCAAGGTACATGCCCGTGACCAGAATCAAACCCGGGACCTTTCAGTCTGCAGACCGACTCTCTACCATTGAGCCAAACCGGTTTTGGCGACTGTTGATTTTTTAAATGTGCTTCTGAGTATTTTATCTGCACATGAAATGGTTATCCATTTAAGACAGGAGAAGTATTCTTTTCTGTAGAATTTTTTAAATAGTGTATTAGTGTTTTTAAATTTAAAAAAATGCATGCTAACATGTTTTGTTTTTTAACCTAGAAATAAAAACACATGCAAAAAGAACACAAAACCTTTTTCAACTTGGCTTGATATTTTGGCTCAAGTGAGGAAATATATAGGACTCTTTGGAAATGATAAGATATGAGACATTAATAATACTGACATGTGTAAACAGGCAGCAAGTAATTCTCAAATCTATAATTTGTAAAAAATATGTAAAAATACAATCCAGTAATAGTTAGGATTTTTATCCCACTGATCTAATAGGGGAAAAGGCAATAAATTACCTGCATGATATAGAAAAAGCAAGAGATAACCAACCCCAAATGACATTCCAAATAAATGATATAAACCAGCACTATTATTTAGAATCAAAGGACTCACCATAGAAATGGTCCTCCTTTAATAGATCTAAGGAGGACCAGATTTCTGAACCTGGAAAGAATCCAGGGTTACTTTGATACTAGAGACCCAGTGCACTAATTCGTACATGGGTGGGGTCCCTCAGCCTGGCAGGCAACTGAGGCCAGGGGGAGGGACCCTGGAAGGCTGGCCTTCCGGCCTATGTGTGTGTGTGGGCGGCCAGGATGGGGAAGGAACCTCGGGAGGTTGTTGGGCTGGCCCCCCAATTGGGGCCATTGGGGAGGCTGCCTGGCCTACGGGGGGGGGGGGGGAGGTGGAAGAAGGGACCTTGGGAGGTTGGCTGTGGGAGCGGGTGGAGGGCCGATTGGGGGGGAGGGACCACAGGCGATTGGCCAGCAGGCCCCACCCCCAGGTCAAACTCCAGGTTAGGGGACAATTTGCATATTAGGCTTTTATTATATAGGACACTACCAAACCGCCCTCCTTATTCTATTGTATCAAGTTACTTCTCAGCCAACAATGTGAGTTTCTGCTTTCTATACCTTTGTCATCATGACATATTTTTAAACTCTGGTCTCTCCCAATCTTCTAGATGAAAAACTATTTCGCCTTTAGTTTTAATTGGTATTTTGTTTAGTATTAATAGGGCTGTGTCTTTTTACATATTTAAAATTCATTTTCATTCTTTTCTGTGAATTGTCTATATTCTTTGCCAAATAGGTTACTGGGATTTTTCTCACTGATTTTGAAGGCTCTTTATATATTAAGGAAGCTAGACTTTCATTTTCATACAGATTGCAAATTGTTTTCCCTAGTTTGTTTTTGCATATTGAGTTTTAACCAATTTTATTTTTCCATGGAAAAATTTTCTATCCAACTACTATACTAAAGTTTTGTTTAATTACTTATAATTGCTTTTCAGCTGATTCTTTTGCATTTAAGATATAAAATCATATCACCTGCAAATAATAGCAATTTTGCTTGCTTGCTTGCTGATATCTTCCTCTAGTTAATAACAACTGTGACAGTATACATCCTGTACTGTTCCTGATTTTAGTAGAAATGCTTCCAAGATTTCATAAGTGAAGATGATGCTGGCTTTGGCTTGCAACGTGATTTCTCTAACGAACTTTCTGAATGCATAGAGAATTTAACAATTTGTTCTTGAGCATTACTTTTCCATGTTTACCAATAGGTTCTACAGTTGTTCTTCAGTGTCAATGTACATTCTTAATTTTAGCATTTACATGATTATTTAGGAATAAGAAGTATCAGGAATCTAGGATTGTATTTCCATTGCGCTACTCTATTAATAATTCATAACTACTCATCAAGCTATTTAATTAATATCAAGTACTTGTGCAATATAAAAAGGCAGGCATATTGCATTTTGAATAGAAAAACTGAGTCATGAAAAGATTATAATTCTACCCACCCTCCTCTCTTCTCTGTGGCACTTTTGTGAATAGAACTCAGACCTTCTGATTTCTAATCCAGTGTTTCAGCCACCAGAAAGCACTGTAGCCTTTAGGGGATTTAGCCATGCCCAACACACGAAGAAGAAAGCAGGCTGCCATCTACCACCCGCAGGGTCACAACCTCCTCTTCCAGGCTCCGGGAAGCAACCTCCAAGTTGGACTCGGGAGCTTCAAACATCTGAAATGCATCACCCAGTAGCCAGCACAATAGGTTCATGCTCAGTGATACACGATGTTGCCGACATTCCTCAGCCAATTAGAATTCCTTTCAGCTGCAATGGAGGTGAACACAGCTGGAATTACAGAGTGGGGTGCATCGCCAGCCGCACTGATTGTACATTATTTAAGCCTTGTTTTAAAACAATAAAAGGATTTTCCCCCTTTCATCTAGAAATATGGAAGCGTCATTCCACTTAGTTAAATATCTAAATGGAGCAAATTGCATCTGTAGACACAACAGTAATTCTAACATTTTAAGAAGATTTGCCTGATCTAGACGGCTCGGAGCTTTTGTTTTCCCAACATAGCTCTGCAGCTCTTCTTTGACTAGATGGCCTTAGGGACCAGTCAGCGGAGTCAGTGCTGTGGACAACAAGCCAATCGAAGGTAGGGGCTTTCTCTCAATGAAACTCACCTATAGCAAGCCAGCCAGTAATTTAACCTGCTCAGTGACCCAAACCCCACACAATTTTAATTAATTCTCTATTTGTTAAAAAATATTTAACCTCTAAAATAGTTTTGAAATTATAAAAGTTTGACTCAAATAAGAATCCTAAAAATTAGGGTTTCTCAACTAGAAAATACCAAAATTATTTCATCATGTCAGGTTTTTTGAACTTCCTTTTCAGCCTAGCACGCACTAAAATAGATAATTCAGCTATTTTAACTTTTAACCAGTGCCCACAAATGTGTTACACAACAACCAGTCAAGTTAACTGGATCATTAAGCTGATGTTGAAATATTATGGGTCAGTCTTTCTTTTTTGTATTCCTGGGGAAATAGTTCTTCACCAGTGACTCAGCCCCCTGCACCTCCCCCGTTCATCCAATGTTCCACACTAGAACCTGAAAACGTAACCAAACAGAGAAAATGAAAACCTGTAGAAGAGAAGGAAAACTCGAAGTTCAGACACCACTGGCAAAATTGCAAAATAGATGTTTTGAAATCTGACAAATAAATGGACTTGCAGTAAAAAATTCAACTGGGACACATCACAACTACTGCAAAAATACAGACAGAAATAAAGTACACGAGTTATTTCATTTCTCAAGTCTGTTAGTTGGACCAAGAAAATGAAAAAGCAAAAATGGATTTACAAAAGGTTTTCCTTAAGACAACACAGATGTGATCAAATAACAAAAATCTATAATAGCCCTGTATATGGCAGAATGTGAGTCCTTTTAAAGTATAATTGCAGTTTAAGTTTTGCAATAAGATTTGATTTAACCCATTTCACATCCTTAAACAATTCAGCTCAAAGAACTGCCTTGACTGTACCTCATACACTTGAGGCCAACCTTGAGGAAAGTATGAAAACTCAGGTGCAGTGCAAGGCTAAAAACTGATGGCTAGCAATTCCGTCTTATCTGAGTGGCAGCTATTAAAAGTTTTGCCTGCCTTGTACAAGGGGGGTTCTTTGCTGGTACAAAGGCGACACTCTTAACAGCTTTATCTTTCTTATGAGAAACGTAACTATTTCAAATCAATTAGGTGACCTGTTATTGGCCAATTAACGTTACTAACAGCTATTACTACTACTATTTCTCTCCAAGTTGCCTCACCCGGATGCCAAACACAAGCCAGCCTTACATCCCATGAGCTACAACTTATAAAATAGCCTCCATTCCCCTATGGCATGCCATCAAGGGAGGTTTCTCCCCCCACCTCTAAGTGGAATTAGAATTTTCTCTCTTCACAATACACAGTCACAATTCAAGAAATAGAAAAACACAAAGAGGTCTTGAGAGTATTTCAAGGCATAAAAGCACAGAGAAGTTTAGGCATTTGGTATTTCAACTAACTGGTTAACATTAGAATAAGAATACAATTTAATTTGTTTGAAGAGCATTGTGGAACCCATAGAGCTCAAAATTCCATTCTTTTACCCAAGTGGCCCAAATACCATATCTGGGATTCATTTATGTACCACATAAGAACAAAGTTTTTGAAAATCCTGCTTGAATTTAAAATAAAAAGGTTTCACAAGTGTTTGGCCAGTGAACTCTAAAATGTCTGCAAGATAATGCTCTTTAACAAAGATCTCTCTATTTTGAAAATATTGTGCCCAAATCTACTGATACCTTTAAAAACTATTACCCTGCTAAAATACCACAAAGACATTCTTTTAAATTATATTCTTTTAAATATAAAGACTCAAACATTCTTCTACTGTTTAGGCCAGATTTCCAAAGCAGTTCAACAGACTACCTAATAGTTTTGGGTTTTTTTTTAAAATAAAAGGGATTCCACAGAATTTTTTTTTTAAAGAAGAAGTCATAATTGTAATCAATACAAAAAAGTAATACTTGGCATAAATCAAACACAAGTCATGTGTTTTAACACAATTTTCTGAATATCAGGATTGAGACTTAACAGAAAACATAATCACCCAACAGTAATTTGGAATAAGTCAAAATTGACAGATCCTGTAAGAAGGAGAATCAAATAATGGAGTTAAAAATGGAGTTAAGATCTCATTTTATATATTTGGAAACTAAGACCTAGAAAGGCTATATAATTTGTTCCATATCATGCAGTTTATGGCAGATCTGACCAAAGTAAAATCTTTTAATTCTAAATCCAATGTTCTACTCAACACCAAATATAATTATAGACCCCAAAGTTGTAAATGCTCTTTTATAACACCCATGTCTTCAGATTTTGCACTGAATTACCCCGTGTGGTATTCACTTGTTAGAATAGCTCTCATTCTAAAAGGCATTTTTTCAAGTATCAGACGTGGAAATAAACTCTAAAACCTGTAACAAGAGTACACGCTCTTGAAAGATGGCTAGCCGATTTGCTAAAAGTGAAGATATTTCAAACTTCCTGACAAACTTAAAGATAGGGCCAAAACCCAGTCTATCTTCAACAAAATACCTCGTTCCAATGATTCTGCGTACATTCACATCAACAGACAACTGGCATCATGTGTGTCTACAATCATTCCTAAACTCTGGATGTGGTTGCAGCAATAACCACACTCTGTCGTGTCATTAATAACATCAACTGGGACAAGGTGTTTTGGAAAAAACACTCATCATCTGATCCTTCACTATCAAATGAATATAAAAACTCTTTGAATAATTTTTGAAGCATTTCTACATCCATGACATCTACATTCCTGAATCCAAAAATAACTTGGGAGGACAAACCGAGCCTTCCCTTTCATAAGGAAAAAGCCCACACCCAGACCTGCCTACTAGGATTAATACATATTATACACCTGACACAAACACTGTAATTAAAACCTATTACTTCTAAAACATTAATCACATTTCTACCCCCAAATCACAAAATCAGTTACTTTGGCTTTTAACAAGAAAACAAACCAATCTGATGTCAATTAGAGATTTAATTTGTAAATGAAAACCAAATTAAAGTTGTCAGTAATTAAAGTTTTACAAGCATTACAAACTCAAATACGTGGCTTTTATGTAACCATAAAAATAACAATGTATAGAGTAAGAAGTGCTTTCTACCAGCCCCCAAATAAAGGATTGTTTCTCTAGAAGCAAAGATCCCTGGGCTATGCGGCTTACTTCACAAAACCAAGGTCTGGGTTTGGGACCAAATCATCATCTGATCTGGTCAGATTATCTGATCATAACCTGATCAGGCATTTTTATACCTACAAAGAATTATGACCCTCTTCTTGAAACAAAAAATGGATCATGCAACAATTATGGATTTTCAAAGGAAAACCATCACCCATTGCGGGTTTTCACAGATTTATCAATGATTCAGGGCTTTGCATCTGCCATGAAGTGTCCCCCAAACGCTCACTTGTCTCTTTGAAAGGGACTCTGACTGTGGAGTCCTCATCGGACTGTTCGCTGAAGAGAAAAATCCAGGGGGAAACCCCCTTACAGGGATCAGCCCGAACTTTTTACTTCCTCTTCAGAGCTGGAAATACTCGAGTTTGGAAAGTCCCCCAACAGAGCGGTACTGGCAACGCGACAACCCGGCCTCCGCTATACACTGGGACAAGGAGCAGCCGCCCACAGTGATGAGGAGGAGGGTGAGAAGGGGCAAGTGAGGATGCGGACTGGTCCAGGAGCCCGCTAGCTAGCGAGGGGCACCCCCAGCACGCACCGTTGGCATGTGCACACACACACACACACACACACACACACACGCACCGTTGGCATGTGCACACACACACACACACACACACACACCCAGCCACCGCGTCGCAGGCCCCCAGCAGAGCTTCGCGCTCACCCTGGAAGGTGGCACTACAGAGCCACCTGGGAGGCACAGGCATTTCATTGAAGACTACATGAGAGTGAAGCAAGGAGCCTGCGGCAGTGCAGCTGCCAAAGCCAGTGGTGTGTGCGGTGGCGGTGGTGGTGGTGGTGGTGGTGGTGGCGGTGGTGGTGGTGGTGTTGGTGGTGTTGGTGAGGGAGAGGGGGCGATCCACACCTCACGGCGCCTCAGGGATGGGGAAGCCAAAGGGGGGACGCGATGGTAAAGTGCATGCAATGCAGAGGAGGAAAGAATGCGAGCAGCACAGTCAAGACTAGACAGTGCCCGGCCTGGGAGAGAAAGGAAGTGGACGAGACCGAGGAAGTCTGGCCCGGAGCGGGAGTGGGGAAGAACGGGCCCGGGAGAGGCTACCAGGGAGGACGGAGGACCTGGAGGCTGAAGGAAAGGGTGGAGGCCGCGAGGCCGAAGCAAGAGGCAGGGCTGGGAGGTAAGCGGGGGCGGGGCTAAGGGGAAACGAGGGCGGGGCTTCGGAGAGAAAGTGAGGGGGCGGGGCCAGGGAGAAGAAAGGGGCGGGGCCCGGGGAAAGGAGCTCGAGGGGGCAGCGAGGGGGCGGCGAGGGGGGACACGGGAGGAGGTGGGAAGGGGGGCGGGCGGGAGGGGGAGGGTCCCGGCAGGTAGGGGGAGGCAGGGGAGGCAGAAGATGGGAAAGGCGGTGGGAGAGAGGGGCGGGGCTGGGAGGGGAGAGCGAGGGGCAGGTGAGGGGGCCGGGAGGAGAGGGGAGGAAGAGGGCCGAGCAGCGGGAGGCGGGCTCAGGAGGGGGGACGCGAGGGGACCCCGGGGCGGGGAGCAGGGGGACGGGAAGGAGGAAGGGGGTGCAGCCGGGGGGCGGGGCCAGGAGGGGAGCACCGAGGGGGCAGGTAGGGGAAGGAGGGCGGCGTGCAGGCAGCTGGGGGGCGGGAGGGGGGAGGGGGGGGGAAGACGCGAAGGGGCGGGGCCGGGAGAGCGAGGGGGCGGGGCCGGGAGAGCGAGGGGCACTCGCCGAGGGGGGTGCCGAGGTCCCGGGACAACGGCCGGCCGGCGTGGGGGAGGGCGGCTCCCGCGGGGCGCTCTGCGGGGGGAGCCGGGGCGGCCGGGGGCGGGCGGTGGGCGCTGCGCGGGCGGCGCGGGCCTCCCCCCCCGCCGTACCTGTCAGACGGATCTTGATGCTGGAGCCGTTCCTGCGCGTCCCGGGGTTCGACATCTCCCGCCAACGATCGGGCAGCCGGGGATCCAGCGCCGCCGCCGCCCCCCGGCCCGGCCCGGCCCGGCCCCGCCGCCGCCGCCGCCGCCGCCGCCGCCGCCTCAAGGTTACGGCTCCGGGCTGGGCGCCGGGGTCCGAGCCGGGACACCAACTCCGCGGCCCAGGCGTCCGGGCGGCGGGCGGATGCTCGAGCCGGGAGATCCGCGCTGGACCCGGCGCCTCGGACCCCTCGCTCGCTCCCAGCCCAACCCAGTCCGGAGCCGCCGCCGCCGCCGCCGCCGCCGCCTTCACCACCTCCGAGCCGGACGCCTGCCGCCCTCGCCGCTTCCGCCGCCGCCACCGCCGCCGCCGCCTCCCCGAGCCGCGCGCGCTCCCGCCGCCGTGCCGGCTCGGCCCGCGCGCGCCCCGGAGTGCGCCCCCGCGCCGGCCAGCGTGCGCGCCCCCGCGGGCACGTCGGGGCGGGGCGGGGCGCGCCGCGCGGCGGCTGCGTCGCCCGGCCCGCCTCGGGCGCGCGCGGGGTCTCCTGTCCCGCGGCCCCGCTTCCTGCTTCCTCCGGGGGCGGGCGGCCTCCCTGGGATCCCGGGGGGAGGTTATCCGGCGTCGGGAGCGGAGCGCACCCCGCAGCCCCGCGCCCGGAGGCCAGTGCACGGAGCCGGGGCCGCTGGCCGCCGGCACCAGAGGTGCCCCGAGGCGGGCGGGCGGGACGGCGGTCCCGCGCACGGCCGCCCTGGGTCTCGGCCACATCCTCCCCGGGGACCTACCTGCAGAGGCGGACACACTGAGGTTCGGAGAACCGCGCTGGTTGGTTTTCCAGGTCCCTGACTCACTGCTCTGGGCTCCTGAGAGTTACTGAGAGAGGGTTATTACAGGAACCCCCCTGGCCTGCGACTGCACTAAGCACCTTGCACAAATAAGACAACACCTTTTTTTTTTTAATTTTGTGTTTTATTTTAGTGGAGAGCCTTTAGATAAATGCAATTTTTTAAGGGATGACCTCCCCCAAAGACAAAGTCCCCCCTGGGTGTGTTTTTTGCCACGGGTGCTCTTCATTGACCCGTAACAAAGTTGCTAGAATCACAGGAACAAGGTGAGCAACGTTGGGAGAGAATCAAGTGGAGGGGGGAGATGTGTGTTGGTGTCCTGTCCGCATGCAGTTTAAAACGAAAAAGCAGTTTTACAGCCAGTGTTTCCCCGTCTCCTGCTTGTATTTCCCTTCCTCCCTGAGTTGCAGGATAAAACTAAAAGCTCTGATACCTTTATCCAGCAAACCAACTTCACCCCGTTAATCTTTATAGAAAGGAAATAATATGCTAATGAAGAGGAAGGGCTGAGTTTCAATATCAAACTTGTTTTTGTCCAACCACCTAATTCTTTCAGTGCCTTTATTTCGTGTGTATCCTAAGGAAGCCAGGTTCTGAGCCATTGCTGCCACCCACTGCCGCTGTGGGCCTTTCCTGGGGTGGCAGTCCAGGACAAACAGCCGCTTGGCATGCCTGCCCACCTGAGCCCGAGTCCTGTGAAAACAGTCTCTCCTGGGCTGGATTCAAGGCTTCCTTGAATCCAGCAACTAACGATGGCCTACGGCATCTCTCTGGCCCTTTGCAGCTCGGACTTTCAATGAGTCTAGTGGAATACCAAAGAATACAAGCTATGTTTAAGCAGCAGAGCGGTAGATCCAGGATCCAGCTCTGTTTCCCTAAGCCTGAGTCTCAGTCTGAAAAGATCCATTTGGAATCTCTGATGCCCTCAAGAAATTCCCGTTCTTCTCTCAGTGCAGGTAGTATTCTCTCCTCTTTATTCCCGTATCCAAGTATCTTCTCTCTAAGCCAGACTAAACATCTCTCTGACCCCTGCTCTGATAACCAGCTTGTTTCCCTGACCTAAAAACCTTTAGTCTATTAACCTGTTTTCCTACCTGCCTAGACAGCTGTACTTTCCTTTGCTTCGTTATTTCTTCAACACCTGAGTCAGGAGGTCACTTCTGGAAGTTACCAAAAGGCATTTCAGTTTACTCATTAACAAGTAATTGCTGTTTCACGAGACACATCTAACAGTGTCTTTCAACACAACCTTCACAAATAGGACCTTCCTAAATGAAAGAGAATGTTTTATTCACCAGCCGGCGCAGGCCACCTACTATGTATCTAGGGGCAAGGAACACAAATAAATCATAGCGACAGCAATTCGGAAGCTCAGTTTACTGGATGAAACAGACATGGACAGCTGACAATGATACAGTGTTGGAGATGTGTTCAGAGGGCTAGAACATAGGCTGCAGGACGATTCTGCCTGGGAGCAGAGATACGGGCAGATCTGAGAAGCATCATAGAAGACCTGATCTGGGACATAGAGGCAGAGTTCAAGTTTGTTGGGCCAAGAGGCGGGGAGGGGCACTGTAAACAAGAGGAAACAGCTTATACAAAGGCATCCTCCATCCCTATCCCTTAACTCTGTTAGAAATTAGAATGTTGTGCTAAGGCGTATCATCGCACTTAAGGCGTATCTTCATATCCTTTCATCATGTATCAGATTTATCTTTTTTTCTTTTTAATCCTCACCGGAGGATATTTTTCTTTTGAGTTTTAGAGCGAGTGGGAGGGCGAGATGGAGAAACATTGTGTGAGAGAGGCACATGAATCGATTCCCTCCCACACACAAGCATAGCTCCTAGATTAAGAATTCCTAATCTAAAGGAAACGATCAAGCAAGTAACATCGGGGATGTCCCATGTGTTAGTTTAGGAGCCAGCACACCAAGTCGCCGCCTTTGAAGACAGTGGGTATGCCGCAAAGAGGACAGCTCTGACCCGCCCAGACCCACACTCTGTCACATTACCAGCCGCACTGGGGCAAGTTCATTAAACCCTCCAAGCCTCACTGTGAAAATGGAGATAATGCCTCTCACCCAAAGTTTAAAATAAACCATGGATTTATTTAAATTCTTCCTCTACCTGAAATCATGGGTTCCGATGGAACCATGGGCACAGCCTTAGCAGGCACTCAATAAAGGACGGCTCTTACTAGTACCAGTGAAAGGTGCGAGCTAGTCTTTGCGGAAACCTGCTGGTGCTATGACTAGGGCAGTGGTCGGCAAACTGCGGCTCCCGAGCCCCATGCGGCTCTTTGGCTCTTTTAGTGTGGCTCTTCCACAAAACACCACAGCCTGGGCGAGTCTATTTTGAAGAAGTGGTGTTAGAAAGAAGCTTACGTTTAAAAAATTTGGCTCTCAAAAGAAATATCAATCGTCGTTCTGTTGATATTTGGCTCTGTTGACTAATGAGTTTGCCGACCACCGGCCTAGGGGAATCTGTTTGGGATATCGTCCCTGGTGGGAGTGGATGTCTCTAACAAATACCTCTTGAGAGCACATTGCTCTACCTGGTGCCTCGGTGCTGGTGCCTCGGTGGCCAGTGGCTAGATGAGATCAGCCTTTAAGGTCTTTTCTAGATCTGGAATCTTGGCTTTTTTTTTGCTCTTCATCTGAACATCAAGTTTTCCAAACAATTGGAAGTACAAAATTGTGATTAATGAGCACACTTATTTATTCTTTTATGTCTGGAAGCCTTTAGGGTCGTCCTCTAACTTACAACCTAAACTTAATACTAGCAATACGCAAGTCTTACGATAGCATTACCATTGGTAGGGTTTATTACTTGGGTTTTTTAAATTAAAAATTTTAATTGAGATAATTGTAGATTCACACGCAGTTGTAAGAAATTAGCCCTAACTGGTTTTGCTTAGTGGATAGTGTGTCAGCCTGAGGACTGAAGGGTCCTGGGTTCGATTCCAATCAAGGGTATGTACCTCGGTTGCAGGCTCAATGCAGGAAGCAACTGATCAATGTCTCTCTCTTACATCGATGTTTCTCTCTCTCCTCCCTCCATTCCTTCTATTTTTTTTAATGGAAAAAATATCCTTGGGTGAGGGTTTACAAATAAATAAGCAAATAAATACAAACAAATAAAATTTTAAAAAATAACACCAAGATATCCCTTGCCCAGTTTCTCCCAATGATGATAATTTGCAAAACTGTAGTATAACATAACAACCAAAATACTGACACTGATGCAATCCAATGAGATTCAGATTTCCGAAGTTTTACTGTACATATTTGTGTGTGTGTGTGTGTGTGTGTGTGTGTGTGTGTATGTGTGTGTGTGTGTGTGTGTGTGTGTGTTTATTAAGTTCCACAGTTTTAACACCTGTGCAGGTTCAAGTATCCACCTACAAATACTGAACAGCCCCAACACCGCATGAATCCCTCATGTGTAGAACCGTACCTTTTGCCCCATCCCCAAGACCTGGCAACCACTCTGCTGTCCTCCACTGCTAAAACGTTGTCAGTTCAAAAATGTTTCATATATATATGGAATCACACAGGATGTACATCTTTTGGGAAATGGCATAATTCCCTAGAAAGTCTTGCAAGTTGTTACATGTACCAGTGGTTCATTCCTTCCTATTACTAAGCAGTATTCCATAGCATGGACGTATACGTTTGTTTACCCATTCACCCTTTGAAGGACACCTGGGCTAACTCCAGTTTCTGGCTATTACAGACAAACTGCTGTGAACGTTCGTGTGCAGGTTTTGGTGCGAACATAAGTTTTCCATTTCTCTGGGATAAATGCCCAAGAGTGCAATTGCTGAGTCATACTGAGAATTGCATGTTTAGTTTTATAAGAAACTGCCAACCTCTTTGCCAGAGAGGCCATAGCTTTTCCCTCTCCTCCCAGCAAGGTTTCTCAGCACCCCTGCCAGCATCTGGTGGTGTCACTGTGATTCCTTTTCACCAGCCTGGCACGTGTGTAGTTGTTGTGTCCTATGGCTGTGGAATTAATTTGAGGGATAGATTATTTCTTCAAATATATGCAGCCAGGTAATTAGGGACAACTCTAGAAAAATAGTCTCTCTTTAGTCTTTTAAAATTTATTATTATTATTAATTATTATTATTATTAGCAGAACCGGCTTTATTGAGAGCATCCACACGAATGACAGTCTGTTAGTCCGTGCATAAGCATTGTGGGCAGCGGGCTGTGCTACCCACCACAGGAACGTCAGGAATCCATCACGTGCTGGGGAGAACTCTTTAGTCTTTTTTTTTTTTTTTTTTAAAGTCTCTCTTTAACTATCCTAGTCAACCCCACTCCCCCCCCCCCCCCCCAGTCTATGCCAGAAATAGCTACGGTCATCAGTGAAAATGAGAAAATTGCTGAACTGCTATTATTGATTAAAAATGTAATTTTGTTTAGAGAACAGTTCTCCCTTAGATGAGCAGTGCTTTAAACAAATTTATTGTCCTAATAAAATAATTAAGACACAATTAAGAATATAATAAGCTCAATTGAAAAAATTCAGACATGGCCATTTTATTGTAAATAAGCAAAGGCTGGTGTGGCTCAGTTGGTTGAGCATTGTCCCATGCACCAAGAGGTCACTGGTTCGATTCCCGGTCAGGACGATTCCTGGTTGTGGGCTCAATCCAGGTGGGAGGGGGTGTGTGTGCAGGAGGCAGCCAATCGGTGTTTCTCTCTCTCTCTCTCTCTCTCTCTCTCTCTCTCTCTCTCTCTCTCTCTCTCTCCTTTCCCTTTCTCTCTATCTAAAAAAAAAAAAAAAAAAAAAAAAAGTAATAAAAATATATTTTTAAAAACGAACACAGGAGGTGACCAGGCTTACACCAAGATTTTCCCATTTCTATTGGTTCAGAAAAATAAGATAACAATTTCTCCAAAATTTTATACCTCATCTATACTAGATAAGCAATGATAACCAGGGAAGTCAACACATCAAAGACAATTCCAAGTGAGACCCCGCGTCACTGTTTTTTGGCTAACTATTTTTGGTAGTTTGGGGGCAGCGTTGGAGGAAATTGTCACATGCCAGCGCAGCAGCGTCGCCTGGTTAGAGACGCAGGTTCTGAGTTAACCGCCCAGACCCAGCGCATCAGAACCCGGGAGGTGGGCCCGGCCCGCTGCTGAACACGCCTCCTGTGACTCTGAAGCAGGCCTCCGTCTGAGAATCCACCCTCTGGGCGGCATACGGTTTCCTTCCTGTTGTCCTAACTAAGGGAAAAGAGCAGCGATGTCCAAAGCACAGAGCCAAGGTGTTTTGGCCAGGAAGTTAAACACAACTCTAGGCAACTTAAGCACAAATGGGATGTATTAGGAGGACTTCGGTGGACCGTAGAATCCTTGCTAGATTTTATGGTAGAGCTGGGGCCGTGATCAACACATGTGAACAGCCAAGGAGCAGAGGCTTCCATCAGAAACAGTATGGCCAGGAGGCCACCCTGCTCTCCTCGGAATCAATGCCATCTGTCCCGTCACCTTAGGGTCCCTCCTCAAGACTGTGAGCTGGGAGGGGTTCCCCTTCGGCCGAGTGCAGTCCAGGCCCTGACTGCCTGGGGACAGCCAGAGGGCAAGATGAAGCCCCTTTTATTTTATTTATTTTCTTTTTTAAAAAAAAATATATTTTATTGATATTTCACAGAGAGGAAGGGAGAGAGATAGAGAGCCAGAAACGTCGATGAGAGAGAAACATCGACCAGCCGCCTCCTGCACACCCCCCACCGGGGACGTGCCCGCAAGCAAGGTACACGCCCTTGATCGGAATCCAACCCGGGACCTTTCAGTCCGCAGACCGACGTTCTACCACTGAGCCAAACCGGTTTCGGCGCCCCTTTTATTTTCGTAGTGGGAACAGGGGCCCTGCCTCCTGCCCAAACTGCGCATAGTAGGCTTTTCTCTGCAGAGTAGGCCTTTCTCCGTAATAGGAAGAGAACGGAACTGTCCTGAAATGATGAATGTCTGTCTCAGGGATGTGACGAGTGAAGGAGGGCAGCAGATGAACATTTCCTATAATTTGATCAAACGGATACCAATCGTTTAGAGTTCAGGTTTTATTCCCCAACGTCACACTGGCTTGAACGTGATGACGGAGGCAGCTAACGAGAGGGGAGACGGAAGGAAGTCTGGGATTTAAAACAAACTGGAAGATTCACGAGTCACACACTCTTGCCCTAATTACCCAAAAAGAGCTGCAGTAAGTGCCCACCTGTGGCAAATATCAGCCATACTTCCTGCTGGCAAGGAGGTGACCCCATGCCCCCAGTCCTGCAGATGCGCTAGACCAGTAAGCAAACCACGCTCCGTGCGTTCTGCCCAGTGTTTAAGTCGAACTCATCTTTCCACTGAGGTCCGGCGAGGCTCTTATCTTACCCTGATGGTGCAAAAATAGGAAGGAACAAGAGCAGATGAAAGTGACAAAGGTTCCCCTTGAACCAAAAGGGGTGGGAGCCGCACCTCATTACTTAAAGGCATGACTCTAAACAAATTAAGTTAATTTGGGGTTCTGGTTTGTGTGAGAAAGGGCTGCTATATAATTACCAGCTTCTATTCCTACTCAGTGAACACGATACAGATTTTCAAGGATAGCGATCTCAGATCCAGGCTTATCTGTTTTTTTTTTTTTTTTTTTTTTTTTTTTTTTTGTGTGTGTGTGTGTGTGTGTGTGTGTGTGTGTGTGTGTGTGTGCCTGTCACGGCGGTGTGGTGTGCAGAAAGCTAACCCTTTGTCCACCTGTCTGTCTCTCCAGTGTGCATCCGTCTCCTATCTGCCCAGCATCTCCCCAGGTGAATGAGGCTTAGGCCACACAACAGCTTTCAGATTTCACTTTTTTTCCTTCCCAGGAACAGACTTTTAGAAAAACTTTTTTTTTATTTGTATGCACCAATTTATACATTCACGTTTCCTCCGTTTTGTACTATAGAATATTGAGAAAACACGTATCAATATGTTAATGTGCAAAGACATTCTATTTGCTATTGAAACACTTTCATTGTGAAACGTGACACATTTCCAGGAAAGCGAAACGCCTGTGCATTCATCACGAGGTAAAGAAAGAGATAAAGCATTGCCAGGCTCCTGGAGGGCTCACATCAGCTCCCCTGATCCCAACCGCTGCCGCCTCCTCCCCCTCCACCCCCCACCTTCAGGAACCACTCTCCCGGACGGATCCCTAAGCATACCCTTTTCTTTGGCCTGCGTTTGAACTTTATATAAATGGAAACATGCAGTATGTGCTGCTTTGCATTTCTTTAAAAAATATAATTAGTCAACGTTATGTTTTTGAGTTTCATCCGTATTTGGGGCTGTGGCTACAACTCGTTTATTTGTATTGTTTGTATAAGATTCTATTGCCTGACAATACGTCAATTTATTTATCCGCTCACGGACATTTCGATTACTCCAATTCGGGGCTCATTATAAACATTATGTTAAATTGCATTTCCTGATTACCATAAGGTATATTAGAAGTTTGGGGTATTGTCGTTGTTTTTTTCATCCATTTTTCGATGGGATTTTTTTTTTTTTTTGCCTTTCTTACTGACTTATAGGCATTCTTTTTTTTTTTTAAATTTTATTTTATTAAGGTATTTTCTGTGTACATAGTTTACCATTGCCCCCCCCCCCACCTCCCATTTATGCCCTCCCTCCCCAGAGTTCTGTGTTCATTGGTTGTACTTATGTTCATGCATACCAGTCCCTCGGTTGTTCTCCTATCTCCCCCCAGGTCTCCTTCCCCTCCCCCCTGTCATTTGACAATCTGCTTCTTTTATGGTGACTATCTCAGGACCCCATGAATAAAATCTGCTTGTCATTTGGCAGTCTGCTTGTTTTATGGTGACTATCTCAGGACCATATGAATAGAGTCCGCTCCTCCTCTGGTTTTCACCGCCCCTTCCCCTGGGTCCCACTTCTTCCCCTGGGACACACGGCTCGCCCGGGGCACATTGCACCCTGGGACACTCGGCTCACCCGGGGCACTCGGCCCCCTGGGACACACGGCTCACCCGGGACACCCTTCCCCTTTGGGGGGTACGGCTCACCCGGGGCACACGGCCCCTCTAGGGTGTTGGGGTCGCATATTGGAGGCGCCGCGCTAGCTCCTTGCTAGCATGGCGGGCAGGCTGGGACAGCTGCAGTTGGGGTGAGATGGTTGCAGGCGGGGGGACCACCTTCAAAGGTGTCTCGTTCGGTGTGGAAGCGGAGCAGCTGCAGACATGGAGGCTAAGTTCTGAGGTCGCCCACTCCCTGAGCCCAAGGCGTGGTGAGCTCTGTTCTTGGTGGATTTCCTTTATTCTCGGCGGCAGTGGCGGGTGGTGGTGCCAGGTGCAATATTGACGCTCGCTCCTGTGGTTCAATTACCACTGTAGTTTTAAGGTTCACATGGCGGTGGTGGTGAGAGCTTCGGCTTGGCCATGTGGCATCGGAGGATAGGCTCGCCTGGGTGGGTAATGGAAGGCACCGTGCCATTTCCTCACCAGCGCGCTCCATCTCCCTCCCAGCATGGTGGGTGTGCTGGGAAGATTGTGGGCGGGCTGTGATGGCTGCATGGGGAGAGTCTGCCCTCAATGGTGTCCTCTTTGTTGAGGATGTGGAGCTGCTGTGGATGCAGAGGCTAATTTCTGAAGCCACACTCTCTATGAGCCCGGTGCGTAGTGAGCTCTGATTTCGGTGGATTCCCATTCTTGGGGGCGGCGGTGGGTGCGGCAGCGATGGTAGCTCCTGTGGCTCAACCTCCCCTGTAGTTTCAAAATCCGCATGGTGGCAGTGTCTGATGCTTTGGCCTGGCCATGTGGCAGCGGAGAGAGGATTCTCCGGGTCTGCCAATGGAAGGCGCAGCGCCAGCACAGTGCGCGCGAAGGCCTGGCAGAGCAGGCCGCGGGCGGTGGCGGAGAGTCCCCGCGATGTCTTAGTCTTTCAGACTTAGTGGAACGCTTCCCCTGAGCCAGGACAAGCAGCACCACCACAAATATTGGCCAGCTCAGCGCTGCCCCTCTACAGGTGACAGTAGGGGCATCCTCACCTCGGTAGGCCTTTGCTCTTGGAGGTCTTAACCAGTGGAAGGCAGCACGGTACAGAACTGCCCCACCTTCTCAGTCCTCCGCGACTTATAGGCATTCTTTATGTTGTTTGGATAAGACCTCTCAGTCAGTTTTCTTTTCTCGTATTGTTTTATTGTGGCAAAACGCACATAAACATAAAGCTGACCATCTCAAACACTCTGAAATGAAAAGTCAGTGGGATTAAACACCTTCGGAATGTTATGCTACGTGACCAGAACGCCATTCATCTCCAAACTCTTTTGATTTTGTAAAACTGAACCTCCCCATTCCTCACCTCCCTCTCCGCCCCTGGTAATGTCCATTCTACACCCTGTTCTTGTGAATGTATTTATGTGGCCTATCTATAACAATAAAAGCATAATATGCTAATTAGACTGGATGTCCTTCTGGATGACCTTGCAGTCGTGGCCGGGGCTGCGAGGGAAGCCCGGGTTCCGGGTGCCAGAGGGAAGCCAGTGCCGGCAGCCAGCGGAAGGAAGACCTACTCTTGCATGAATTTCGTGCATCAGCCCTCTAATCTTATATAAAAGTATGATCATATAATAGTTTTCTTTTCATGACTGGCCTATTTCACCTAACATAATGGCCTCACGGTTCATCTACATCATAAACTGTGTCAGCACTCCCTTCCTTTCTAAGGCTGAATTGCATAGACAGGGCACCCTCTGCTTCTTTATTCATCTGCCGACAGACACTTAGGGAGCTCCCACCTTTTAGCTACTACGAATAATGCTGCTGTGAACACTGGTGCACAGATATCTCTTCAAGACCCTGCCTTCAGTTCTTTTGGGTGTATACCCAGGAGTGAAATTGCCGGACCACGTGGTAATTCTGTTTTTGGTTTTTCAGGGACCCCCCCATACTCTTCCATAGGAGCTGCACCATTTTACCTTCCCACCCACAGTGCATGCACAAGAGTTCCAATTTCTCCACATCCTTGCCATCACTTGTTTTCTGTTTTTTTGTTTGTTTATTTGCTGTTGTGGGTTTTTTTGTTTTTGTTTTTGACAGTTGCCACTTTAGTGGGTGTGAAGTGCTAACTCACTGTCATTTTTATTTGCACTTCCTCAATGACTAATGATGTTCGGCACATTTTCATGTGCTTGTTGGCCCTGTGTATAGCTGCTTTGGAGAAAAGTCCAGTAAAGTCATCTGCCCGTTTTTTGAATTGGGGTGTGTGGCAAGGAATTTTAAAAGTCAGCTAGGGCCGAAACCGGTTTGGCTCAGTGGATAGAGCATTGGTCTGCGGACTGAAAGGTACCAGGTTCGATTCCGGTCAAGGGCATGTACCTTGGCTGCGGGCACATCCCCGGTAGGGGGTGTGTAAGAGGCAGCTGGTCGATGTTTCTCTCTCATCGACGTTTCTAGCTCTCTATCTCTCTCCCTTCCTTTCTGTAAAATATCAATAAAAAAATATATTTTTTAAAAAGTCAGCTAGGTATGGCCCCTGAATTCTGTGGCTCTCATCTAGTCATGGGGAACAGCACAAACGCAAATCATTCAAACAATGTGCCCATGGGGCAGGAGAACCGACGGAGGGCTTCCCTTCCTCACGGACCCCAATGCGCTCTTGGTGTCGTGAACAAAGGGAGGAGTTCAGCGGCCGCCCCTGGAAGCTGGCTGGGCACCTCTGCGCCACACCTTACACAGCCAGTTCCTGCAGAGGCTCAAAGATGAACAGCAATTAGTCCAGGAGTGTCACCAATTTACATATACTTGGGACAGATGGTTGGGAATTTTATATCTCATAAGGCAGCCCCAACTTTTGCTTTTTAAAAGGGTTAGGCAGCCGAAACCGGTTTGGCTCAGTGGTAGAGCGTCAGTCTGAGGACTGAAGGGTCCCGGGTTCAATCCTGGTCAAGGGCATGTACCTTGGTTGCGGGCACATCCCCGGTAGGGGGTGTGCAAGAGGCAGCTGGTCGATGTTTCTCTCTCATTGACGTTTCTAGCTCTCTATCTCTCTCCTTTCCTCTCTGTGAAATATCAATATATTTAAAAAAAATAAATAAAAGGGTTAGGCAGCTTTCTCGACAAGCCACATCTATTTCCACTGTGAGTTTTCATCTTAGGTTGTCACTTAGAGGTGTAATAAATATAGACACTGCAGTTTGCTCCAGAGCAAAGTCGGAAAGCACAGGACAGGGCGACCATGCCTCAACTAAGCGAGAGTCCTTGATTAAATGGGAAATGTTTTATTTTCACTAAGGAAAGTACTCTCTGCGAAGAAGAAACACTGCACTTATTACCAGGGAGTTTATGAGTTGCGGTTGGATCCTCAACTCATTGATGAAAATTAAAAGACTTGAATGTTCTCTGTTATTCTAAATAAACCACGTCGCATCTCAATGAAATATTTTGATAATGACGGGCTGGTCTTGGGAGAATGTTTCCCTTGGAAGAGGGGAACATGTCATTAGCGCCCTTTCATGGAAACCATGGGACAGCTCATCCTTCCCCTGGAGGAGTTTCCCCTCCCTGCGCAATCCTTTGCAGAATGAGTCCTGTATAAGTGGGAGGGGAAAGGGGTGTCAGGAGCTGGGCGCCAACGATGAATCACCCAGGAAAGTTATGAGCCTGCCAGTTGCCTGGAATACGGTATTTGGGTGGCACTAGGTTGTTTTTTTTTTTTTTTTTTAAATATATTTTATTGATATTTTCCAGAGAGGAAGGGAGAGAGATAGAGAGCTAGAAACGTCAATGAGAGAGAAACATCGACCAGCTGCCTCTTGCACACCCCCCACTGGGGATGTGCCCGCAACCAATGTACATGCCCTTGACCGGAATCGAACCCGGGACCTTTCAGTCCGCAGACCGACGCTCTACCACTGAGCCAAACCGGTTTCGGCGGCACTAGGTTGTTTTGCCGAAGAGTTATTTCTCCTCTTACCAGGGAGAGTGGGCTGAAAGTTCAAATGAGAGTTGCCGCCTTGACCTTAGGTCACTCGGATTAGGAAATTCCTGGGGTTCTGACAGGAGAAGAGAAACTACACGTAGAAAGCCAGATGTATGGCGTGGGCAGAGAGAAAGCCCCTGTCTCTGTATACCAGGGTTCTTAGGGTGGCTGCACTCCTTGGAAATCCTTCTAGAGAAGTCCCAAAAAACTGCTTTCAAGCTTCCTTTGGATTCTAATTTCTTTTTTCTTTTTTTTTTCCAGAGAGAGTGAAAGGGAGGGGGAGAACACACACACACACACACACACACACACACACACACACACACACACACACATCAACGTGAGAGAGACACATCAATTGGGTGCCTTTCACATGTGCCCAGGAGCGCGGGATCAAGCCTCCAACAGAGGTACATGCCCTTGACAAGAATTGAACTCTGGACCCTTCAGTTCGTGCGTGGATGCTCCAACCCCTGAACCAAACCAGGGCATGGATTCTGATTTCTTGATCACCTAAACATTACTTTCCCCATCTTTCCTCAAACCTAGAGACATGCTATCAACTGTTTAACAACCATTTGTTTCTTTTCCCCAAAATGCAAAGGAACTAAAAATCCAAGGCATATAAGATCCAGACTAAACCCTAGAGCAATTGTGGGCAAACTATAGTCTGTGGGCCAGATGCGGGCCAGATCCGGCCCCTTCGGCTGTTCTATCCGGCCTGCGAGCCGATAGAGGGGAGGGTTCTCTTGCTCTCCCCTCTGCTCCTTCACCAGCAGCCCAAGTCTTGGGCTGGTTGCTTTTGTTCCGGCCCTCCGGTCCAGTTTAAGAACCCATTGTGGCCCTCGAGTCAAAAAGTTCGCCCACCCCTGCCTAGAGCAATGAATTCCCTGGCAATCGCTGCCTTAGGGCTACAACCTGGAGCAGATATGGCATCTGCAGAGTGTGCTGAAACACTCCCCTGTTTGCTGGCTATCTGATCATCATGGGTGATTCCCTTAAGTCTCTGAGCTTCAATTTCTTCACCTATAAAACAGATAGAGTATCAACATCAAACTGTTATTATAGGCTTTACTAATATGGGAGACAATGTTCGTGTAAAAACACTTCGTAAGAGTGTCACATGAATGATCGTTCTTAATCTAGAGGCACTTGTATCTGAACCTGCAAGCTTCCAGAGAGGGACTTGTGTTTAACTTCATGTACTTACTCAACTGAATGCAGATGTGGTGACCAGACCTTTATAAATGATAAAAGTTCCCATAATTTACACACACACACACACACACACACACACACACACACACACACACACACTTAAAGGTTTTCTAAGCAATCACATCTCTCAAAGATGAGCAAATGAGGGTTATGGAATATTTTCCCATTTATGACTCACCCAAACTGAGTCAAAAGGTGTTGACTTTGGAGGTGAGGGGAGACTCACACACCGAAACACCTTTTTTTTTTTTTATTACTGGTAACTCCCAAGACATTTGTCAGACTTTCATTGTATGTAGTTATGCTTTAGGAATGTAGGACTCAGGTTCACAGTCACGCGCTATATCATGGGATGACACAATTCTAATGTATTTGACAGTTTTTTTTTCATTTTTAATAATTACTAAAAAAAACTATCAATGACAAAATTTGACTCCCTTCTATTCAATTTCCCAGCCAGAGGTTGGCAGTTCAGTGAAGAGACTACCATAATTTTTTCTATACATATACTGTCAGAAAATTGATGTTAATCTGATCTCATTCTTTTGCAGGTAACTTATTTTTTTTCTGTCTAGAAAGTTTTAGGATCTTCTGTATATTCTTGGTGTTCTGAAATTTCACAACACCGAATGTAGGAATTAACCTTTTCCTCATTTATTCTGATTGGCATTCAGTGAGCCCTTCAGCCTAGATATTCCTTCAATTCTGACAAATTTTCTTTTATGATTTCTTTGATTAATGTCTTTCCCTGTGTTTTCTCTTTTGTCTTTTTGGGAACTCCAGATACTCAGATAGTGGACTTCCCAAATTAATCTTCTCTTTTATTTTTCTCCCAACTTTATCTCTCTGTAACTTTCTAGTCCATATTATGAAAGATTTTCTTACCTTTATCTTCAAAATCTTCTTTTTCTTATTTTTTTCCTGACAATTGTTTAATTTCTGAGATTGTTCCAGTTTTATAGCATCTTCTTGTGTTATGGCTACACTATCTATGTTCTCAAATCTGTTGAAAATATAAATTAGAGTTAACTCCCCTACAATCTCTGAATTATATTTGTTTCTTCTGGGGACAGTTGTTTTATTCGTCTTGGCCTTTCTCTTGTATCAGGCTGGTTTTCTTCTTGTGCCTGCTCATGCATATTTGATAATGGGAGTCTGGGTTAGTTTTTCTGGACAAAGGGTTCAGGTTTCCTGCATATACACAGCTTATGCATTCCTATTAGGATTCTCCCATAAACAGATTTGCTAACGGGGTGTCCTATGTTTGTGCTAAAAGGTTTCTTGACTGGCATTGAATATGAAAAAAGTCATTCTGATTCTTGATCTGTTTTACATGACTTGCTTTTACTCTCTGGGCATTTGTGAGCTCTTCTTTTACCAGAGTTTGGAAACTTGGCGATGATGTGCTTTGGAATAGGTTAATTTTCATCCATTTTTATGGGCCACTCATTGGATCTTTTAAATTTGGAAATGTTTTCTTTTGCTTTGGGAAATGCTCTCAAAATTAGTACTTTTATCATTTTCTTTCCTCATTATTTTTTTCATCCTCTACTTTTGGAATGCCTGTATTCAGATTTTGGACCTCTTAGACTCCAAGATTTATACAGGGCGGGGCAAAAATAGGTTTACAGTGATTTGTATGGAAAATAATATAATAATTCATAATATGAGAATAAACTCGGTTTTGAATACTCATAACTGTAAGCGTCTTTTTGCCCCACCCTTATCATCTCATCTTTTCTATTTAAAAAAAATCTTTGTCATTTTGCTCTACTTTATGGGAATCTCCCCAACATCATTGTCCAACCATACTGTGGAGTTGTTCATTTCCACTAGCATATTTAAAAACTTCAAGTCCTTTTTGTTCTTCAACTTAAAAAAAAATAGCATTTTTGCTTCATGGAAGCAATATCTTATCTCTCAGGTATGCTAAGGTTGTTTTTTTTGCTTAATTTTCTTTTCCTTCCATGGCTTTTCTTCCAAATCCTCCACCAGCACCGTTTGTTTTTATCTCTATTATGTCAGAGGCCTTCCTCCAATGTCTGGCAGTTGTGGTTTGCACATTTAGGAGTGAGGTGCCCAAGACCTGCCCAGAAGCCCTGAGAACCTGGGGTAAACCGACTGGGTTGTTTCCTGGAACCCACCACGTCAGTGTCTTTAGGTCTTTCCTTTTGGGACGGTCAGACTTCCCAGATAAAGATCTTCTCTTCTCCTGCCTGGAGGATATAAACCTGGCTGGCAGCATTCCATTTACCCTGTAGGGCATGGGATGAGGGGAGCTCACCATTCCTTATGTAACTCACTTCATCCCCTTGTATTCAGCATGATAAATCTGCTCCCCCCCTTGCCCAATATACATATTTCAGTACAGAGACTTTTTTTTTTTTTTAGTCAATTGCAAAAGCAAACATCCAGTTTACTGCCAGGTTGAAGGGGCAGATGATCAGCTTCCTGCAGTATAAAGTTATAATGGCTTCTTTTTTATCTTTTAATTATGGAGGACTTCAAACTTCCACAGAAGAAAAAAAAAAGTATAATAACCCTCCACAGACCTTTCTCCAGCCATCATCACATTGCTAATTCTGACCAATATGTATGTCTATCTCTTCCACTTCCTTTATTCCATATTACTTTGAAACAAATGCCAAAAATCATTTTATCTGTAATCATTCCATGCATATCTCTTAAAGACAGAGACATATTTAATTAACATAACCTTGATTATAAAACCTAACAAAAATGAACAGTTCTTTAATATTATCAAACCTCCACTCAATGTTCAAATTTCCAATTATCTCATAAATGTCATGTGTTTTATTTTCACATTTGTTTGTTGCAATCAGAATACAAATAGAGTCTGTCCACACATTCTGGCTGGCCAATATGTCTTTTCTGTCTCAATCTATAGCTTCCCCCATGTGTAATTTTTAAATTGGAATGTATTAGATGAAGAGACAGACGTGTTTGTTCTAAATAGTTTCTCACAGTTTGAATTTTGTTGATTGCATCTCTGATGTGTTATCATTTTTCTGTCTTCTGTATTTCCTGTAAATTAGTAGTTGGATCCATGTTTGCTTCTTTCCATTGTTCTCTCTTCAAGTTCATCGATTCTTTCCTCTCTCTACTCCATTCTGTTGTTGAGTCCATCTAGCAAAGTTTTAATTTCAGATGTTGTATTTTTCAGTTCTAAAATTTCCATTTGATTCTTTCTCTCCTATTTCTTTGCTGAGATTCACTGACCCTTTGCTATTATTTAAATGATTTCTTTTAAAATGTGCACACATAGTAGAGGGCAGAATGTGTTAGTCAGCCTCCACAGTGGTTTTCCAAAATATCTGCATTTTGGTTTTCACATCCTGTGTAGCCCCTCTGAAATTCTACTAGGGATAGTTTGTGTAACCAACAGAATATGGCAGGAGTGATATCATATCACTACTGAGATTAGGTTATAAAATACTGTAGCTTCTGCCTTGGGCATGCTCTCTCCCATGCAAACATACTCAGATCACTTGCTTTGGGAGAAAGTGAGCTGCCCTGTGGTCAGGAGAGTTAGGCAGTCTTTGGAGGCACCCATGTGGTGGGAAACTGGTCTCCAGGCAACAGCCACAGAAGAACTGAAACCTACTACTTATTACAAGTGACTTTAGAAGCAATCCTCATCTGAGTCTTCAGATGAGTCGGCAGTTTCAGAACCACCAGCTCAGCTGTCTCCAGATTATGGCTCACTGAAACTATGCGCTAAGTATTTTATTTTATTTATTTTATTTTATATTTATTTCAGAGAAGAAGGGAGAGGGTGAGAGAGATAGAAACATCAGTGATGAGAGTCATTGATCAGCTCTGACAGGGAATTGAACTGGTGACCTCTTGGTTCCTGGGTTGACTCTCAACCACTGAGCCATGCTGGCTGGGCTGCACTAAGTATTTTTAAAAGCTGTTTAGTTTTGAGAAAATGTGTTATGTAGCAGTTAACTAGCACATTGGGGTCCCTGCTCAATTACTTACTAAAAGAGTTAGGACAAGTTGAATAAGCTCATGATCGCCCGTTTCTTTACTTGGAAATTGATGACCATTTTTGCCTCATCTACTTTTCAGGGTTGCTGAGTCTCACATAAAACATTGTACAACTATTAATTTTTCAAACCCAACCCCCCCTATTTTACAGATGAAAATGGGAAGCCAGAAGGAATGAGAAGAGCTGACTGATGAGGCTAAATTAAGGTACAGAGGAATTACATGACTTTGCCGGGCTTCAACTATTTAGAAAAAGAGCAAGGACTAAAGTATCACATGCTATTATCATTAAACAGTCACTCCATGATTCAGGAAAATAGTAGTAAATATTATGCATTGTATGTGGTCAACTGAGAGAATTGCATTTCCTCCATGGCACATAACAAATGTGGAATAAATGCAAGAGAGCCAGAGTTGTTCCATCGTAAAGACAACATACAGCCAGTTACTCCTTCTTTCCACCCTTTGTTGCTCTGCCAGTCATCCCAACATGCTGAGTCCAAACACATGGGCACCCAGCCAGGTGACTAACACAATCTCTTTGCACCCAAACCATGTACAATAGGCAAATAGCTCCTTTCTTTAAAACCTTGCTAGGCAAGTTAGTATCAGTATCTTTAAACTATAAATGCTCCTTTGTTATGCAATTTTAGTAAAAAAAAAATAGTTGACTGACAGGAGAAAAAAGAGGCTAACAGTATTTTGAGTCAACAAGGGCAGACCATTTAAGCGACCGTGATTAACTTTTTAATTAAAAAACAAATGTTTTTCCCTCAAAGAAGTATTTGGTAAACAATCTCACCTTCTGCTTTCTCCTCAATTTTGGTTTAATGACAGGGGAGAAAAGTGATGTTTTAAAATGTTGAAAATGAACTAGATAAATAAAAACATGTATGTTGACTCAAACTGGAAAGTGCAAACATAAAAGAGTTGTGTTGGACCAATAAGGATTACCCCCCACCACACACCCATTCTTAGTTTTGTTTTTAATTAAAAAATATTTGTAAATAATATATATAATGTAGTAACATATTTTATGTGTAATTAATACCATATATTTACATTGTTTTTCATTTAAAAGTTCAAATTTTATACCATGTCTGTCTTGACAGAATGAGCTCTAATAGCTTTCTTGGGTTTAAATAATAAGTAGTTATATTTTAAATTTTCATCCTCATGTGTGGGTGTTAAGATTCTTTAGCTGCAAGTAACATAAACTAACTATGGTTAAACAAGAAGAGAATGCAGCCGGTTTGCTCAGTGGATAGAGCGGCAGTCTGCGGACTGAAAGGTCCCATGTTTGACTCCTGTCAAGGGCATGTACATTGGTTGTGGGCACATCCCGGGTAGGCGGTGTGCGGGAGGCAGCTGGTTGATGTTTCTAGCTCTCTATCCCTCTTCCTTCCTCTCTGTAGAAAATCAATAAAATATATTTTTTTTAAAAAAAGAAGAAGAGAATGCATTAAGAGAGTATGAGAGGGAGTATAGAACCCTTAGGGAGGCCCTGGAGAAGCAGGAAGCAGGCAGCCTCTACGTCATCTTCTCCACTGAACCTAAGGTCCTGCCACGGGAGTAAGTACACGAGCCAACTATGTGTGTTTTCTGTCCTTGGGTCTAAGAGGCAAAATCCTTGCAGGATAAGAGTTTTGCTTGGCAAAAGATGTGCCATGCTAGCATGTCCTGAGCAAAGAACTAAAGAGGGAGTTGAGAGGAATCTCCCAGGTCCCCTCCATTTCCATGGAGGAGAGCAGAACACTATGAGGACCCCATCTCACCAATGCAGCCCTCAGCAGCAGGCAGAGAGAGTCACCCCAAAAGGGACAATACTGATTGGAAGGCCCAATGTCCACTTCATTGCCAGTTTGTTCTCACCACTGAACGAGAAGTTTGTGAGACATGAACTGTCTACTAGTAGTGTTTTTGATGGACGCCCACACATCTTTCATCACTTAGCAAGGACCAGTAAAAGTATGATTTGGGTCTGACATTTTGGTGTGATGCTTTATATAACTTGGTATAATACCTGTACTCAGATTACATGAATCAAGTCCAATCCTTCTTTTAACATACCCCACATCCGTTACCAATGCCTAGTACTGTGTGTCTAGGTCCATTTCATCCCAGCCACCCTCTCTCCTTCTCTCCGCCTTCAGGTGGCCCACACAGCTTTCTCTGAAGCATGTTCTATACATTAATAGTGTAACCTAAGCTGTGTAGAGGCACACACACATTTTCTTCCGTACTTCTACTATCCCCGCCTTTGACAGTTACCAGACCTGTCTTTTCTGGCAGACTCCTGGGAGTGATTTGCAGAACCAGGAGGCTAATCTGGCTCAAACTGCCAGGGACTGGCTGAAGTGGCCTAAAAGACCCTTTATTGACCTCATCATGGACTTTTCTCATTATATCTTCATTACAATATGAAAATCTCCTCCTAGGGGTGGAGATTTCCCACCATTTTTAAACATGCGACGTATGTGTAGGCATGTTTGCTAATTGCACAGGTGCAAGAATGTCCCCACCCATACATGTGATGACGAAGGTTACCTTGACGTTTATGTAGGATTTCCCTCAATAAAGACAAATGCAATCTTTTGTTTGGGGACACACTACTCTGGGAGCTATCCCCAGTGTATTCCTTGCTTGCTGGCTTTCGATAAAGTTCCTTCTCGTAAAATCTTCTTGGAGTTGTCTTTTGTCTGGCAACTACTGAATAATTGGACCCGATTTGGGTCTGGTAACAATAGGGATTACATAAAAATGAAAAGGGAAGTGAATGCACAGGCTTAAGAAATACTAGCTAAATCGAATCTACAAGTCAAGAGTTCGTCTAGATAGCTAATAGACCATTCTACTCCATTTTGAAGATCTTACTTTACGATCCTTAAAAATAACCATTAAACAACATATTCTTAGGACATGAATTCCACATGGATTTTTTAAGACACAATTGGTTTAACTGCACTGATCTTTATAGAGGTGAGAGTGTGAAAATTTTTTTATTAGCATTCAGTTTTAAAAGCTTTATACCCGTGATACACCAAAATATAGGAGTGCTGCTTCTTTAAGAAGTTACCCTTTAAGGTTTGGTCCTTGGTTTAGAAGTTGTGGAGCTTTGGTAGGACTATTTTAAGTGCTTTATGTATTCATGATCTTGGTCCAAGGATTGCAACAGTGGGCCAGCTTCTTCTTCCTTCAGGGGAGAAAAGACACTATTATACCTCCAGGCTCTCAATACATTACTACCACCCCATTAACTCCTTAATATATGCAGTGGATTATTATTTGCTCTAAATTAGTCTCAAGGTTCCCTCAGAGAATAATTTGAAGGAGGGAAGCATGAAATATTTCTCGATATGGATCTTAAATGCAGTTTTTTTTTGAATGCGTGGTAAAACATACATATCAGAAAATTTAACACCTTTGATCACTTTTAAGTGGACAGTTCAGTGGCATTAAGTACATTCACATTGCTGTGCAACCACATCATCCATCTCCAGAAATTTTTCATCTTTCCAAACCAAGACTTTGTACCCATTAAAAACCCCCCATTCCATTCTGCCTCTCAGCCCCTGGGAACCAACACTCTACCTTCTGTCTCTATGAGTTTGATTACTCTAGATCCCTCATGTAAGTGGAATCATAGAGTATTTGTACTTTTGTGTCTGGCTTTTTATTAATTTATTTAAACCTTTATTATTGAGTATTACAGGAGCCCCCCCCCCTTTTTTTCCCCTCCCATTGACCCCCTCTGTCTGGTTCCTGCCCCATGCCAGGCCTTTACCATCCTACTGTCTGTATCCATAACTAATGCATCTATGCATAAGTTCTTTGGTTAATCTCTTCCTGGGCCCTCTCTCCCTTTCCCTCTGAGTTTCATTGATCTATTCCTTGTTTCCATGCCCCTGGTTCTATTTTATTCATTAGCTAATTTTGTTCATTAGAGTCCTTGTTCATTTACCTTGATTTTTACATTTAGTTGTTGATAGATATGCACTTATTGCCCTTTATTGTTCATATTTTTGATCTTTGATTAATCTCCTCCTCCCCTTCTTCCCCATCTTCTTCTTCTTTAAGAAGACCCTTTAACATTTCATGAACTACTTGTTTGGCGGTGATGAATTGTTTTAGATTTTCCTTGTCTGGGAAGCTCTTTATCTAGCCTTCAATTCTAAATAATAGCATTGCTGGAGAGAGTAATCTTGGTTGTAGGCCCTTGGTTTTTATCACTTTGAATATTTCTTGCTACTCCCTTCTGGCCTGCAAAGTTTCTGTTGCAAAACCATCTGGCAGTGTTATAGGAGCTCCCTTATAGGTAACTGCTTTTCTCTCGCTGCTTTAAAGAGTTTCTTTCTTTTTAACCTTTTGTATTTTATTTTTAAATTAATTTTTTATTGTTTAAAGTATTACATATGTCTACTTTCCCTCTCATCGACCTCTCCCTGGCCACTCCCTCCCCTCCCCTCCCAGGACAAACCTCTTGCATTTTAATTATGAAGTGTCTTGGTATGAGATTCTTTGGGTTCCTCTTGTTTGGGATTCTCTGTGCTTCCTGGACATGTATGTCTATTTCTTTCACCAGGTAAGGGAAGTTTTCTGTCATTTTTTTCAAATAGGTATTTGATTTCTTGCTTCCTCTCTTCTCCTTCTGGTACCCCCATGATGCAAATGCTGCTATGTTTGTAGTTGTCTGAGAGGCTCCTTATACTATCTTCATATTGTTGGATTCTTTTTTCTTTTTACTGTTCTGACTAGGTGTTTTTTCCTTCCTTATATTCCAAATTCTTGATTTGTTTCTCAACATCCTCTGCTCTACTGTCAATCCCCTGAAAATTCTTTCAATTAGTGTATGCTTCATTTCTAATTGGTCATTTTTATATTGTTGATGTTCTCACTAAGTTCCTTGAGCATTCTATAAGCATTGTTTTGAACTCTGTATCCGGTATTTATCTTGCTTCCATTTCATATAGCTCTTTTTTCTGGAGATTTCTCCTGTTTATTTTTTTATTTGTGTGTGTGTGTTAATTGTTTGTCTCCACACTTGACTGCTTCCCTGTGTTTGTTTCTGTGTATTAGGTAGAGTTGCTATGTCTCCTGGACTTGATAGAGTCACCTTGTGTAAGTATACTTTAAGGCCCACGGGCTCGGCCTCCCAAGTCACCTGAGCTGAGAACTCCTTTGTGAATTGGTGCAAGCCTGTGTGAGCTGTGTGTACTGTCCTATTGTAGCTGAGCTTTGATTTATGTTGGTATCACTGGGAGGGGTTGACCCTCAGGCCAATCAGTTGCAAGGATTAGTTGCAACTACAGCTGAAGAGCTATGTGCAGGAGGTGCCCCCAGGGAACAGGACTTGCTCCAGTGGGGCTTTGGTGCTCATCGAATCCATCCCTTGAGAGGTAATTGGCATGGTGGAAGTTGACCACTGGGTGCACTGGCTCTGGGGCTTCCCAAGAGGTGAAAAGTCAGCCTTTGCCTGTGTCCTGCCTGGGGCCACCCAGCATGAGCTACAATGTTCTGCAGATGGCTGCTACTTGTGTTGAGCTTGGAGGTGTTCAGGAGAGGCCAAACTGTGAACCAGGCTGGGCTACTGCTAATGTCAGGCCTGGGGCCACTTATTGATAGGTTTGGGGTCACCCTGAGGCTTGTTTGAGAGATTTTAGGAATGTCCAAAGCATGAGGCAAAAGAAGCCAGTGATATGGAAAAGCCACTGGAAATGGCCTGGATGAAATTACAAGTAGGGAGGGACAGAGTCTCAGGGAATCACCAGGGCAGGGTGAAAAGTGTGAACCAGGTTGATGGAGATTCAGATATGGCATAGCCTGTGAGCTCTGTGGCAGGGAGGTCTCAGCAAAGGAACACTGGCCTCTGTCAGCACTTCTCTCTAGGAAAATGCTGCTCCTCTAGCTGTTTCTCTGATTCCAGACAGGTTAGTTCCTCCCTGAGGTTCCTTTAAAGCTTCTGCCTCAGTGCTGGAGCTCAGAGGGAGTTCGAGTAAGCCCATGTGTGTGGGCCCTTTAAGAGGAATTGCCTGGGACTCTCACATCCTCAGCGTCACTTAGCCACAATCCCCATTGGTTTTTTACAATCTGAAGTTGTGGGGGGGGTTCTCTTCCTGGCACTGATACTTTGGGCTGAAGGCCTGGTGTGGGGCAGGGATCCCCCTTGCTCCTCAGAGAAACCTCCATGGCCAAGATATCCCTCCTGATTTTAAACTGCCACATGTGGGTGTGAGATCAGGTGGTCCTGCAATCCCACCCCTCCTACCAGTCTCAATGTGCTTCTTTTTAAATTCCCTAGTTGTAAGGCGACCGTTCAGCTAGATTTCATGTGGTTCTGAATGATAGTTGTCCTGTATTTCAGTTTAAATTTTGATGTGGTTGTGGGAGGCAGTAAGTGCCAAGTTTACCTATGCCATCATCTTGACCTGGAAGCCTGCCTGGCAGTTTTGATACACAGAATACTAGCTTTACTGTGAGTAAGGATACAATGGGTGTAGCTGTTACTTCTAGAACAGAAGTACTTGACCTGGAGCCCTTAGATGAGTCCTGTGGATACAAACCCTATTGAAAGGACAAGTCTCCTAATGACAAGCTTTTCATAAAAGCTTCAAATTCAAAAGATGCTAATCATTGTTCTGGGTCTTCTCTGCTCTGAGAGCATCCTCTTGGTTCCAAACCAAGATTAGCTGCCTCTGGTTAGCACCAACCACCACCATGATCATATTTATTGTAAGGCTCTGATTTTGCTAATGAATTTAGTCCGACACCTAACAGAGTGCCACTCTCTCTGTAAACTTCTAGCCCCAGGCTTACCTGGCCACTTAGGAACTTTGAGCTCACTTTCCTCATGAAAAATATCTCATAAAAATGCAAATCAAAACTATAATTGGATACTACTTCACACACATTAGAATGGCTGTGATAAAAATAAAAAAGAAATAAGTACTGGTAAGATTCTGAGAAATGGGAACCCTTGTGCACTGCCGGTAGAAATGTAAAATGGCATATCCACTATTGATAACAGTAGGTTATCCATAAAAAATTAAAAATAGAAATACCAAATGATCCAGCAGTTCCACTTCGGGGTTTATACCCCAGAGAATTGAAGCAGGAACTTTAAATAGATATTTGTACTTTCATGCTCACAGCAACAATAGTCACCATAGCCAGAAAGTTAAATACCTCAAGGGTCCATTGGTAGATAAATGGATAAACAAAGTGTGGTATATCCATACACTGCAAAATTCTCTGGCTTTAAAAGGAAGACATTTTAACATATACTACAATATGGATGAACCTTGAGGACATTGTTCTAAGTGAAATAAGCCAATCATATAAGGACGCATACTATATGATTGCACTTAAATGAAGTACTTAAGTAGTCAGAGGCAGTAAATATAATGGTGGTGCCCAGCTGGTGTGGCATGGTGGTTGAGCATCGATCTATGAACCAGAAGGTCAGTGTTTGATTCCTGGTCAGGGCACATGCCTGGGTTGCAGGCTCAATCCCCAGTAGGGGGTATGCAGGAGGCAGCTGATCAATGATTCTCTCTCATCATGGATGTTTCTATCTCTCTCTCTTTTTCTTCCTCCCTCTCTGAAATCAATAAAAATATATTAAAAACAATAAAAATGGAAGTAGTCTAGAAAGTAAAATGGTGGCTACCAGGGCCTGTGGAATGGGGGGATGGGTACAAAGTTTGTTTTGGAAAGATAAATGAGTTCTGAGATGAACAGTGGTGAAGTATATTCATATTATTGAGGTGCACAGTAATGGGAATACTTCATGCCACCAACTGTCCACTTAAGAGTGGTTAAAGTGCTAAATTTTATGTTATGCATATTTTACCACAATAAAAAAAATGTTTTAAAGAACATCTAATGCTATCTGATAATTACTCCTGGCTCCTGCAGAAAACTTAGAAACCTTTTGTAGAGTTGATCCCCAAACACCGTATTCTAGAAAGAGACAAAAAATGCAGTAAACAGCAAAAACGATTTTTCAAAAGCTGGGGCCTGCCTTAGTTGCCTGCATTTTTTTCAATAAAGAGCCACTTTCACATCCTATCCCTTCCTGTCCTACTGCCCTCCCTGCAAAAGAGTCAAGTAGGGGGGAAAGTAATATTTGAAGCCAGAGGTAACAGGACAAGCTTCTAAGGGATTAGAGCCGTTTCCAGGAGCCAGAAAGCGGCTCCTCAAAGGCAGACCCTGCACCCCGGCTCCGTCCCGAGAGGACCCGCCTGTCCGATCACCCGCCTTCCAGAGGCAGCACGGGCTCCTGCCAGGTCATCGCCTGGGAGGCGGCCTCCCAGGAGGTACGGACGCCACGTTATACTTTGAAGTCACCTACCTCAGAGAAGTAGTTCTCAATGATTGTCAGAGCAGTCATGGACACGTGATGGTTCTCATGAAATTGCAGGGTTTTGATTCTTTCAACCCCACCAGGTTCCTCGATCAGGAGACACAGGTATTCCTTCTTGGAAAGCTTCTCTGCTGCCTGGGGGCAATAGGAGCGAAGGTGAGGCCTGGGCAGAAGCCTGGGCACAGGGCGCCTCAAGAGCGGAACCCGGCCAAAGGCTCCCTGTACCAGCACGGGCAGTCGCAGCTGCGCTTTTCCCAAAGTGATTTCAACTTGCATGTTCTTCCTCCACTTTGGGTATTTATGTAATACATATGTGCGTGTGTGTGTGTGTGTGTGTGTGTGTGTGTGTATATGTAGGTTTTTTTCTTCATTGCAAAAATACAATATTTCTTTTGCTGAATATGCTGCCATTCATAAGCAAATCTCTACCACTATTCGGTAGACATCCCCTTCTAACAGAAATTGCTTTAATACGGAATGGTTAAGTGAGGCTGTGTAAATACAGAGGGTCTGGCCCTGCACTCCCTGAAAGCCTTGAAAGGCAAGCCAGGAGACCCTCGGTAACAAGAGCCGCCATAGGAAGTGACGGAGTTCCTGGAGACAAAGAACGCGAGAGGATTTAACCCAATGCTGGTCGCTGGGCTTACCACCCGGGGCTCTTCATTCACTCACACGTGTGTACACGCATATGATGGGCAAGGCGCACGAAACTGAGATACAGGTGTGATCTAGAGAAGGCCTTTTGTAACCAGCACGTACTCTCAGGGGGGACAAGTAAACAACGGTTATGGTGTAGAAAGTTTAATTTGGTAAATGAGCAGAGGTTTAAATGATAGAAGATGTGCACAGAATGCTTGAAAAGTAACAATACTGAGACCGGTCAATCATAGGGAACGGCATTCCCAGAAGAAGAAACAGCGAGGACAGAGTTTGGAAGGAATGAGGGCTGCAGGTTATGAGAAGAGGGAATACCAGCTCAGCTAAAGAGCAAATCAGGATGTGGAAGAAGATGAAAAAACTTGGATGTCATATCTGGAAGGGCTCTACTTGCTATTTTGTGAGCAGTAATAAAAAATGCTCCTCTGGGTCAAGTTAATTCATTAGGCCACATTATTTACCTGATGACCCTTTGCACTGTCTGTCTAAGGCTTAATGCCCTCTCATCCTATGAGTTGGTAGATTTGAGTAGAGAAAGTAGGGCAGGAATCAACATGCTAGATTAGCTTCAGAAAGCAAACTGGGCTGTGGGCAGCAGGAGCGCTGGCCAAGGATTTTGGACCTTAATTGTAAATGGCCCCAAAGTTACTTCAAAGAACCTCAACTGCATCTGCTGCCCATTTGAACGTTTTCCTGTCTCATCTTGACTTTTCTAACCTACGGCCCCTCACGGCCTCCATCTGATCCAGGGGGTGCAGTGGTCCACCAGATGGGATTTGCCCAGACTCTTCTGAGAAAAAAATCCCAATGCTTAAACGAAGCAGACGAATCTCTATATCTCAAATTTGCATTTACAGATTTGTTATGTCCAACTTAGTCTATGGGCTGTCAAGTCTCTACTCTTTGTCTGCGTGATTTGCTCAAGTCTTAGTGGCTAGCTGGGCAGTGTTTCAAATCTGTTCTTGACTCAGGTCAGTTCTTTCCAAGACAGTTACATGAAAAGAGTGCTTCGGGTGCGTTTTCAAAAGGGGTTCGCTTGTGCTACTTTGAAACTTTCTGAATGGCTTAGCTGAATATAAAAAGACCTTAACCAAGATGGCCCCAGGTGAGCCCTGCCTCCTGGTATTTATGCCTTTGTGTTAGAGTGTTAATAGGGCTGATGTGTGTAACCAATAGGATGCTGTTGAAGTGACCTCCTTTAAAGATCCTAAAAGACCTGGGGGCTTCCACCTTGCTTTCTTAGATTACTTGCTCCAGGGGAAGCCAGCTGCCATCATGTAAGGACACTCAAGCCTCCCCGGGAGAGGTTTGTGTGGTGGGGATAACTTGGCAGGCACATGAGTGAGCCGCCATCTTGGAAGCTGATCCTCAGCCTCTATCAAATGTTCAGATGAGACTGAAGCCCCCAGTTGACATCTTGAACCTCATTAGAGACCCTGAGCCAGAACCATTTGGGTAAGCTGCTCCAGATTCCTAACCCCATAAATTATGTGAGAAAATAAATGTTTAAATCACTAAGGGGTAATTTGTTATGCAGCAATACAGAACCAAGACTAATAGTATAAAAATATTGCCTTAACTTACCTTTCTTTAAGAAATCAGACTTTTTTAGAATTCTAATTCAGGGCTTTGTAGGCTATTTTCCCAGTCACATAGTTGAATATAAAAGGAATTCTAGTCTGGCCTCTTAACATATATCCCTGCTAACTTCTTGCTGCTCCTTCAAGTATATCTTATGTTTTAGTCTTCTAAAAGAGTCAGCCATGTGGCTCACTACTTTTCCCCTCCTTCAAACCTTTGTTCTTTCCCTCTCACTCAGATAAGTCAGAGTTCTCACAGACCTTATGTGATCTGGCCCCTAGGTGCCATGAGCCCGATCTTCCACCACCTTCCATCCATTCACTGTGCTCTGGCCATACCACCTTTCTTGCTTTTTCTAGAATGTTCTTCCCCAGATAGCCACAAGACCCACTCATTTCTCTGGGGCCTTTGCTCAAAAGTTATTCCTCAGAGGAGTTTCTCCTGCCTAACGAATATAAGAGATCACCTTCCCCTCCTCACTCTGAGCTACCGGTGACTACCTCTTTGTCAGATATATTTCCCTCTAACTCCCCACCTGATGTGTCTGTTCCCCTCCCCACTACTACATAGGCTCTGTGCGAGCCCGGGCTTTCGCCTGCCACATCCTGAGCATCTGTAGCAGTGCTGGGTACAAGACACTCATTTGAGAAAATGAAGATAACGAACCTTCTTTGAAAGGCCTCTTATTATCATTCATAGAACGTGTGCACAAGAGGGAGGAGATAGGGGAATTGGGAAGAAAGAGAGTCCTACTTGGGTTTTAAGAATGAAATTACATGTCTTAAGTTTGGAGACTGCTGCCTAAGAAACCAACCTGTCCAGAACAGCTCACCTGGAGGAGAAAAGAGATGACGTCAAGGATGATGATAACAAATCTGGTGTCTGGGATGGTGAGCAGGTTCACCAGCGGCTCCAGGACTCCAGAATGAATAAGGTGGATCAGCTGGTCCATGGTGCCCCCATTTGTGAAGTTAGCCACCATCCAGAGAGCCTCTTTCTGGACTTTAAACTCTCCCTGCAGAAAGAGAACATTTGCATTCTTTACAGATCCCGTAGAACTTAAATATTAAGGATGCTAACGTGGTTCGGTGTCTAGGCAGGCTGGGGACAGTTAGGGCCATGTGTGCAATTTAGAGAGAACTCCTTGGGGACTTAAAGTCAAGAAGAAGGCGGGTAGACCCATCTGGGTGTTTAGAGGGAGGTTCTAAGTTCAAACAGACTCAGTTCATCAACTCAGGTTGTGGGGAAAACAGAAACAACATAAACCAATACAGGTAGTCAGCACAGATTAGGAATTATGCTCGGAATTTTAGGTTTTAGGGGCCAATGTCCACGTTTCTTGTCTTTTTGCCCTAGTAAAAATCTGGAGAAGAAGCTCCATAGATACAAAGCTAAGCACACAGATGTGATCTGAGTACCTGAGATAGCCCAGAGGTTACCGAGGAAGGCCACTGAAATATCACTCAATGTGTCCTTTGCATTAATAAAAAGCATTTGACACAGAGATATGGGAGCAATTGATCATGGATCCTACTGCCCCTGGGTAGGAGACATTATTTTGTGGCTGAGAGAAACTGTGACCACAGTTTAAAACAAAAATAAAAAAACCCCAAACAGCTTATGGCTCTAAGCAAGTTATAGTTCAAAAGGCACAGTTTGAACTAAGATCACTTCTTGATTCGCGACTGGATACTTCTGAGTAGAATCCATACAGATTCACGGTAGAGCACAGATAGGAGGTGTCTAATTGCCTGGAAGATGCTATGATTTGGGTTGCACACCTGGCCTAGCTTGTAACACTTAATGAAAACCTGGGAACCAACCATCCAGCCTCAGAGCAGAAACACATAAGCAGGAAAACATAGCCCGTCCATTTAAAGGTGGCAAAAAGAAATGCTGATGATAGTAGTTGTCCTGGGGAAGGGAAGGGGAATCAGGAGGAAAGAGGAAGGCATACTGGATTTCTACTTTTATATTTGGATTTTCTGTGTATATTCCCACTTTAAGCAATGTGATTGTGTGCGGAAAAGGCCACCATTCTTCAGTGTATAATATCAGTATAACTGGATATGGTTTTCCTCCTAAAAGAAAACAAAACCTCTTTTGGCAAGTAGGGAGTAGATGGCACATTCTTTTAACACTATTTGCCAGCGCAAAATTTTTTTTCTGGATATTTGAGCCGTGGGCCACCTTTTCATTCCACAATGCTTGGTTAGTCTTCTGAATTTTCCATGGGTTGTCCAAACAGGATCCACCCCCCCCCCCTTTTTTTTAAGGGAGAGCTGGGGTATTAATGTTTCATAGTTTTGTTGTGGTCTCAATTAATTTGCTTCAGAGCCCGTGTCTGAGCTACTGAAGGAGTTCAATACCGGGCCAGTTGGACAGTGGCCTTTTGCCGTAGACACAGAGTGTCTGTCCCACTTACGTTTTTCAGCAGAGCCAACACGGGAGGCAGGGCGTTGCAATCAATCAGCTCCTGGATGTGCTGTTTCGGCCCTGCGGCCACATTGCTCAGGGTCCAGGCTGCCTCCTTCTGGATGGAGGACTTGGGGTACAGCAGGAGCCGGGGCAGCACCCTCAGTATTCCCGCGTCAATGGCCAGTTGGGTCTGGTGATCGGTTCCTGTGACGATGTTCCCCACAGTGCGGAGAGAGGGGGTCTGGAAGAACAAGGCTAGAGGTGTAACCAAGTATTGCAAAGGTATCATGGTGGAAGGCGACAGTCACACAAGATCTGTGCCCTCCCAAACGTTAGTCATGCTTTGCTGATGGCTCTCTGGAAGCCTGTGGACAATGATGATGGCTGTTTATATAGCTTGAAGGTAACTGCCAGCTTCTAAGCAGTGGGATGATTCAAGGGGGATGGAGATCAAGGGATACCTGTATGAAGAAATGATGCTCTCCCTTTTCTTCCCCTACATTGGGAAAAGTGCTGATTGTGGTGTTTCTAATGTAATTATGTCTATTGAATTTATATTTAGCACTAGAGTCAACTTTCTGTTGTATACATTATTGGAGCCAGTGAGATCCCAATGGCATTTTAAAAAATATATTTATAACCTTCTCAATAACTCTGACGGTTCCCAGGATGGTTCTAGGATTGGGCTCCAGACAACTGTCCTTGGAGGGTTGATTTGGGATTTATTTTGGGTTTCTTGCACTTGAGTGAGAGATAATAGTTATAGAATTTTCCTAGTCTATTATGCTGGTTGTCTGCTACTCAAGTGAGACGCAGAAGTAGTACTATAGGCCAATCACAGCCTTGCCAAGCCTGGCAATTTGCCCCAAAGCTCCCAGGATAAGCGAGTTCTTATAGATATTCTCTTTGCATCCTCCAAGTTACCAGCATTATCCCCAAAGTAACTTTGACATCTGAGGAATTCTATGCTAATCTCAAAGCAGATGATCATTAAGGCTGCATAATACATAGTGTTAGGCATAGAAGCCAGAAGGGGCAGCCACATTTTAAATGACATTTTTGAGAAATATATTATGTAAGTGACATGTTGGTTTTATTTACTTTTCACTTATATGTGAAATAGTATTAGAGAACAATCTTGGGAGAGGATCAGAGGAATCTTCTTTTATACTTGAGTAAGCAATTCAAATGTTACATGGGCTTTACATTCACACACACACACACACACACACACACACACACACACATTCTGTATCAGTCAACTTGTTAATGTCTATATACATAGACCACTAGAAGAAAAGGCCACAAAAGGGTAGTTCATGGGGCAAATGAATTATAGTCAATTTTAATTTGGTGCTCTCTATATTTCTAGTAGTCAAGATGAATAAAAAATAGGATTTGGGGTCAAAATAGATTCAAGTGTTTGGCTAGAGAGTACCAGAGAACAAGGAAATGCAGATAAGCTTTGTTCTAGGTCCGTGGTCAGCAAACTGCAGCTCTTTGGTCCCTTGAGTATGGCTCTTCCACAAAATACCACGGCCATATTTTGAAGAAATGGTGTTAGAAGTTTAAGTTTAAAAAATGTGGTTCTCAAAAGAAATTTCAATCATTGTACTGTTGATATTTGGCTCTGTTGACTAATGAGTTTGCCGACCACTGTTCTAGGAGAAGGATTAGAGCTGAGTGTGGAAACCAGGGGGTGAGGAAAGGGTAGAACTTGCTAAAGTAAATACGACTCGGAAGGCCCACAGAGAGACAGACAAGACCTGGGACATTTACCAAGACATTGAGCTCTGAGCTGGCCATGAGCTGAACCAGTCTGGGCAGCACCCCCACGTCCACCACTTGGCCGATGTGCTCGTTGCAGCCCTCGGTGAGGTAGGACAGAGCCCAGCAGGTGTCAGAGAGCACCTGGTTGTCGTGGTGCTGCAGGAGCTGGGAGAGGACTGGCAACATTTGCTCCACGGCTTCCTTGCAGGGGTACGGGTCATTGTTTCGGCACAGGTTGGACAGGGCCCAGGTGATGTTCCGCAGAAATGTAATCTGTAACAAGAGACTGCGTCTAGCATCAGGTGCAAAGAAGAAAAAATGCAAATGGCAGTGTGTCCTTGCCATCATTGATCACTGGTATTGACCTGCATGAACCAAAGAATTTGAGCTACAAACAGCAATTTGTTCTAGGTAGTGATGTATAGATAGGGTGTCCCCAAACCTGCATATACATCTTTTGAATAATTATAAAGGCAGTGTTTATTAAAATGTATTTCACTTTCCAAAATGGAGATATCAGCTGTTAAAGTGTGTACACGAGGACCAGAGAGAATGAGCTTTTTGCTTCCTATTCAAATGCTAGGTGGATATTCCCTTACGTTCTTCAAAATATCCTTCCCCTTGACTCATCTGACGGCCTAATTTCATTTCTCACTGGCAAGACAAAGAGGCTTCTTGTTCTTCCCAACAGTCTAGAACCAACATGTCATAACCACGTTTCCTATCTTCTATTCAAGAGTTAGTCTTACCCCTGCCTTGCCTCTGAATTCTATCACTTTTCACCGTTACAGATTCTGTCCCCAGCATCCCCCCTCTCTCCTGGATCACGCCCACCGCACAGAAACACTGTGACCTTCAGCCCTCACCCCTGGCACCGCTGCAGCCATCACCTCACTTCTGTGTTTCAGTCTATCCTCAAGGAGGCATCTGCATCCACTTTCTACTGTGTGCTTCCCATCTGTGCTTGTACTCCTCCTAGTCTGGTTTCTGCTCCTGCTTCTTTACGGCTAGTGACAAAATCAACTTCTTCCAAGTCTCTAATCCCTCAGCTGCTTTCTTTCCTGTCCCTCTCGGTTGTATTTACTCACCAGTTGTTTCCTTCTTGGCATCTGTGACACCAAACCTGTTTTTTTTTTTTTTTTTTTAATTGCTAAATGGGATGCTCCTCCTCAATCTTCCTGGCATGCGCTGCCTGACTTCTGAATGTCAGGGACCCTAGAACCTGGTCCTGGACTCACCTCACACTCGAGGTCAGAGATTGGCATCATTTTCTGTAAGGGCCTGACAGCAAAGACAGTAAACATTTTCAGCTCTGTGGGCCCAGAGGGCTCTGTTACCACCAGTCAACGCGGAACTTGTAACACCATAAGAGACACAGAAAATTGTGTTTGTGTGAATGGACATGGCTGTGCGCCAGGAAAACTCTATCTACAAAAGCAAGCAGCTGACCCCTGCTCTTGATCTTGCCCAGCTGGATGACATATGTGTACATGGGTGTCTAGACCCGAATATCCACCTACCTCACGTTGCTGCAATGGTGCTTCTCAATCACTTTAACCTAATGTGTACAACTAAGACTCTGATTATTTAAAACAAAACAAAACATTTTATTGGTTTTTTACAGAGAGGAAGGGAGAGGGATAGAGAGTTAGAAACATTGATGAGAGAGAAACATCCATCAGCTGCCTCCTGCACACCCCCTACTGGGGATGTGCACGCAACCAAGGTACATACCCTTAACTGGAATTGAACCTGGGATCCTTCAGTCTGCAGGCTGACACTCTTCCCACTGAGCCAAACCGGTTAGGGCCAAATATAATTTCTAATCCAAAGACTCCTCTATTGTTTCCACATCATTCCACTTTTTAAAAAAATTATCGCCTGAGGAAATGTTTATTGACTATAAAGAGAGGAAGGAAAAGGAAGAGGTAGAGGGAGATGGAGGGGAAGAAGGAAAAGACAGATTGATATGAGAGAGAAATTATTGATCCATGGCCTCATGCATGCACCCTGACAGAGGATTGAACCTGCAATCCAGGTATGTACCCTGACCAGGAATAGAATCCACAACCTTTTTCATATATGGGAGGAGGCTCCAATCAAGTGAGCCACCTGGCCAGTGTGCCACATCAATTGACTTTGACTCTAATCTTCAAACCTAAACTTTATTACCTAGGAACAGAACTGGTGAACCACTAATTCATTTTGTGCTCCTTGAAGAGTAGAGTTTAGTCATCTAATTTTGCAAGATTGTAAACTGAGAAAAATCTTAGCAGATTTTTTCCCCAGTGCTTTCAAAAGAATGATCAGCACTACTGCCTACTGAAGATAAATTTGGGTTAATTTTCACTCAACATGATATTCAGTTCTAGGCCTTGTGTATAATTGCCATAATACGGGGCCAGTCATTGATTTGGGGAACTTGTTACCAGCTAGGTTTTCTAATTGAAAGGCACTCACTGGTGTGGTTGATGAAATCAGGGCCAGTAGACGTGGGATGGCGTTATTCGAGATAACAGAGTCTCTGAATTTTGGGCCATCACCTACAAATAGATAAAAACAGGACATTCAAAGAGGGAACAAAGAGAATCCTGGGATAGGTGACTAATTTTTCAACGTCTGTGCAAAAGGTAAGAGGCCAAAACAAATTCCCAGGTTGGGCAAGTCGAGAATGCAGTCGTGAACTTGATCCTGAGTCTTGAACATGTTGGTTGGGTGGCCAGGCCTGGTGTGAAAGCAGGCCCCACACAGCAGCAAATGCCGTAAGTAGTCTGTGGATGCATAAAGGAGCCCGCCAACTGGGCCCAGGTGGAGCTTTCTAAATGCTAATATAGTTTTATAGCATGGTTCTTAGGAGGACCAAGGCCATTGTAGACCAAATTGTCTTCCCAGAAGACTTTGGCACAGGGCAGTAACTTCCGGATGTGACTCAGAACCAAGTCTGGGAGATGCATTGGTGTTAGGCACCAGCTCTCTGTGACTTTGGCTAGAATGCCGGATTTCTGGACCAGAGAAGTCCCAATTTGTAATTCTTCAACCATCAGGCAAGGCGTTAGTTACATTATACCTCCCAGTTTTGAGTGTTCCTTATTGAACTAGTCAAAATGAGAGACAAAGCCTTTGCAGTGGGTGCTATACTTCTGCAAGCATTTCAAAAGCAGATTTATTTTATATTTGGTGTTTGCTGACCCCAATATCCGAAGTCCATGGAGTTATAATTGAATGATTGTTTCTACTAACTCAGTCACGAGGGGTTGTTGATTCTCTGAACTTGAAATTGCTGATATTTGGCTGATCTTTGTCCAAATCCGAGGGACCCAGTTGAGTTAGTTTCTCCCAAAAAGCATTATATTTCTAACCAGCCAGAAATCAGGGAGCTCCCAACCCTGCAGCATCAACTCCCCAGCTTTTGCTTTCCTGGACCTTGCAGAAATACAGCATCAAGTCCCAAATCTGTAAGGCCAATCTTAGGGTGTTTTCAGGGGAAACTTTTACTCCAAACTTTTGTATGTTCCACTGGCAACTTTCTCTCTAGAGGCAGACTTTTTTTAGGGTCTGGATTACATAAGTGTCTGCCCAAACCCTCTACACTGAATAAGCCCAAGGCTTGTCCTTGGTTCCTGAAGCCACTGAGACCTAAGTGTGTAGGCCCTGGTATTGGTAGATGTCCCTACAGTGTGTCCTGTAGCTTCAGAACACACTGCATTATCTGGCTTCAGCTTCAATTTATGACCTCTGAACTTGACTCTGAATTTTGGAGAAGCCTGTTGTGCTTGCACCAGCATTTCCAGGCATTTCCACGTAGAGTATCAAGTCTACAATGTTACCCAAAGAACTCCTGTAGCACGCCGAATGCCTGGCCCACTATTTTCTTAGTCCCCTGAGGGAAGAGTCTCACCTGCTATATTACCAAGGGCCCACACTGCCTGTTCACACACAGTTAGGTTGGGGGAAGACAGGAGCTCAACCAAGGGCTTGATGGCACCCCCTTCCACGACAGCTTGAGTCTGCTCTGAAGTCCCCGAAGCAATGTTGGTCAGAGCCCACGCTGCCTCAAACTGCAAACAGGGATGAAATGGTGACGTCAGGAATTCCACCAGCTTTGGAATGAGCCCTGCATCAACAAACTGTGTGAGAGGAGGGTTCTTTTCCCGGGACAGCATTCTCCTTTGCAATGGAAGAGAAAAAAGAAAAAGCAAGTCACACGAGGCAGATATGAAGTTCCTGGCATTCCTAACTACGTAACATCCTAGATAAGAGTTTAGCTCATAGCACTTTGCAGCGATGAAGCAACATTTTCCCCTTCAGGTATTATCTACCACGAAGATTCCTGTAGAGGCCAATTTAAATGAAGGGGTTCACCTCTGACAACACTTGTATATCTTAATTTGTTCTCAAGGAGAGTATAGAGGAGATACTGAGTCTCACTTTTGGATGGACTAGCCTTTTCTTATATTGTGTGGGCATTTCGCCGCAGCCAAGAAACCAGACGGGTCATTGGAGCTCATTTCTAACTATGAACCTATAAACAGCAGCGGTCTGGTTGGTGATACCTGGCTTCCTGGGTGGCGTGGAAACACATGATGGGATCTGGGGCATTCATACCACTGATTATTTCTTCCAGCGTGAGCCTGACCTGCAAGGAGACACACATTCAGGTCAGAGTCTCTGCTAAGAGGAACCATGAAGGTCATCTAGTCTAGCCATCTATTTGATTAGAACAGGCTGGGTTTGGCATATGTCCCAATCTGAAGGCTGGTCTATATTAAGGGAGAGAAGGGTATTTGTTGGTCTCATAGATCTCACAGACCTCTGGGATATTCTTCATGTTCTGGGGGGAGAGGTAATTCCTACCATCACTTGGATCCCAGAACCTTTTTATAACATGCAGTAAGAACATGCTAGTGGATGTCCGCAAAAATGACAAAGACCTCCAAAAATGGTGTAAGTAGGGGTCTAATTTCATTGTTTTGCATATGTATATCCAGTTGTCCCCACTGGAAAGGACTATTTGTTGAAAAGACTATTCTCTCCCCATTAATGGTCCTAACACCTTGTCAAACTTTGACCATAAATGTGATGGTTTATTTGTGGACTCTGTATTCTCTTCCACTGATTTACATGTCTAATCTATGTAACAGACGTGATTACTGTAGCTTTGTAGTAGGCAATGGAGTCATAAATATGACATCTAAAGAACACACAACCATCCTAGCCAGTTTGGCTCAGTGGATAGAGTGTCGACCTGAGGACTGAAGAGTTCCAGATTTGATTTTGGTCAAGGGCACATGACCCGATTGTGGGCTAAATCCCCAGTAGAAGGTATGCAGGAGGCAGCTAATCAATGATTCTCTCTCATGATTGATGTTTCTATCTCTTCCTCCTTCTCCCTTCCTCCCTGAAATAAATAAAATTACATAAAAAAGAATAGGAATTGTTTAAAAAAAAATAAAGCACATGCAACCACGGAAAAAAGATAAATTGAAATGTTTCAAAATTAAAAGCATTTATGCTTCAAGGATTCTACCAAAAAAGTAAAAAAAAGGTTCATAAAATAGGATGAAATATTTGCAAATCATGTCTCTGGTAAGGGTGTAGTATCAGAATATATAAAAAACTTTTACAACTCAAGAATGAAAGACAAATTACTTGATTTTTTAAAAATGGGTAGATGGTTTGAATAGACATCTTTCCAAAGAAAACAAACAAATAGCCAATAAACACATGAAAAAATGTTCATTAGTCATTAGAAAAAACAAAAATCAGAACAATATAGCCCTTTGCATGCACTAGAGGCTACCACCCCAAAATGGACAATAACGATAGTTGGTTAGAATATCAGATTGTACAATGGTGCAGCTTTCTTGGGTAAATAGTTGGCAGCATGTTTCCTATTGCTAATGTAAAAATTGCCACAAATTTAGAGGCTTAACACAAAACAAATTTATCCTCTCACAATTGTGGAGGTCAGAAGTTCATCATCAGTTTCACTGGGCTAACGTCATGGTGGTGGCAGGGTTGGTTCCTCTGGGAGCCTATGAGGGGAGAGTCTGTTTTCTTGCCCTTCAGCTTCTAGTAGGGCTGCTGTGTTCCTTGGCTTGTGACTTGGGCCTCCATCTTCAAAACCTAGCACACCAATCCCTGCTTCTGTCATCATATCACCTTCTGCTCTGACTTGTCCTTCATCCTTCGTATTTTGAGGATTAATGTGATTGCACTGGACACACTGGAGAATCAAGGATAATCTCCCCATTGCAAGATCCTTAACTTAATCTTATCTACAAAGTCCCTATCGTCGTATAAAGTATGATGGGGATTAGGAGGTGGGGACATTTGGAGGTAGGCATTATTCAGCTTACAATAGGCAGTTCCTCAAAGTGTTAAATATAGAGTTTTACAATAGTTTTACAAAGTGTTACAATAGTTACCATATGGCCCAGTAATTCTTCCCCTGGGTATGTACCCAAGAGAACTGAAAACATGTTCACATAAAAACTTATACACAATCTTTATAGCAACACTACTCATAATAGCCAAAATGTGGAAATAGCTCAAATGTCCACCAGGTAATCAATGGATAAACCAAATGTGGTATATCCATACAATGAAACACTATTCAGCTATAAAAGAAATGAAGGACTGGCACCTGCTACAACATGGCTGACCCTTGAAGACAGTGTGCTAAGTGAAAGAAGCCAGGCACGAAAGGCCACATATTCTATGATTCCATTTATATGAAATAGCTAAAATAGGTAAACACAGAGACAGAAAGTAGATTCCTGGTCACCAGAAACTAGAGGGAAGGAGGATTAAGTGACCGCTTATTGTGTATGGGGTTTCTATTTGAGGTGATGAATATGTTCTGAAATTAGCTAGTGGTGATAGTTGTATAACCTTGTGAATATACTAAAAAACACTGATTATATACTTTACAAAGGTGAATTCCAAGGTCCATGAATTATATTTTACTTTTTAAAAAGGCATAGTTACAAAGGATAAAAAAGAAAACAAGCCTTTCATTTCATAGTTCCATCTTCCTTGTATGGGGGACTCCTGGGGACTATTCTAGATAAATGAAGCTAAGTAGAGATATGGTTCAGAGTCCGACAGCAATTCAGAGAATGGTTACGGCTCTTCTATTTGATGGCCGGTAACACATCATTGAATCCACTTGCCCGGATTGAACCACTCTGCCTCTAAGAGCCCTAAGCTGAGCAGAGTGCAGGGATGACACACACAGAGGTGGGTCATAAAAGGCATGTAGCTACAAAGGCATGTAGATATGACACTGTTGGGGTTCTGAGGGAAACCTCCTGGTCAGGCTATTCTGGGAAGATCACAAAAAAAAAATAGTACTGACCTCAAAGTCAACCCAGGATTTAGAATGTTTTTTTCCCCTCTTAAATCCTCATTTAAGGATATTTTTCTATTGATTTTTAGAGAGAGAGAGAGAGAGAGAGGAAGATAGAGAGAAAGACTGAGAGAAATATTAATGTGAGAGGAACACATAGATTGGTTGCCTCCTGCACGAGCCCCAACCAGGGCCCAGGCCAGGGAGGAGACTGCAACTGAAGTACATGCCCTTGATTGGAATCGAGCCGGGGACCCTTTAGTCTGCAGGCTGATGCTCTACCCACTGAGCAAAACCAGCTAGGGCTCAACCCAGGACTTGAGTTGAACAAGATTAGGGTGGACGGAGAAGGGAAGACAGGGCAGCATTCAAGTCCTAGGCAAGACTTTACATGTTGAGTAACTAGATGCCTCTGCCGAGAGGTAACCTGCATGACCCCCTCGTTCCCTGCTTTTGGCTCAGTGGCAGCAAGTGAATTTTCAGTTACAAGCATCACTTCCCCCCATTAGAGCCTTGATCTCAGACTACAGCCACACAGGAAATGACCCCTCGCTTTCTGACAACACCAGTTTAAATCTAACCATGATCTCTCCACCCCTTTCCTTCAAGACCCTCAATTAGAGCTTGCAAGTTCTGAACCAAACTTTTAAGCCAGAGAAATTTACTAAGGATGTGCTTTATACACAACTGCTCTCAACACCACATTCCCAACGTACCTCTTCGGTCCATTCTCCAGAAGCTGGGTCAGAGCAGAAATTGATGTTTCTTCTCTTTAAGACCTGCTCCTCTTTCTTGGCCTTTCGGAGCTGCACGTTGACTGCTATCCGCTGTTGCCGCATCATCTAGTGAGGGAAAGAAAGAACTGGGGCGCTTAGACCTGGGAGGTCAGGCTGCCACCATGTTAGCCCTTCGGACACACTTAAAGCCTCTGATTTCACTTTACAGATTCAACAGGCTGGAAGAGTTAAAGTCACAGTTAGTAAATAGGCCCAGTTCGATTGGCCTCCTCTGCTGTCTTCTACTACACCATAGCTACAAGAATAGTCAACCTCCCTCCCAAAGTGAAGGAAGATCGCTTATGCCCTTAGCAGACCAGGATTATCAGCTGTAGAGACATCTAAGAAAAGGGTCCCATTGCCCTGAGTCTGAGCATGTCTTCATTGGTGCTGACTAGATCCTGAACAGCAGGCCGGGGACTCCCAACTGTAGGGATCCAGTTGGGCTATCCCGAGGCCCTATGTCGCTGGCCATTTCCACTGTTAGGGAATCAATCTCTAGGTCGTTCAAATATATATATATATATATATATATATATATATATATATATATATATATATATTTAAATGTGTTCATTTATTTTTGCTTTAAGAGAGGAAGGGAGAGGGAGAGGGAGAAACATCATCGATGAGCGAGAATCATTGATTGGCTATCTCCTGCATATTCCACACTGAGGACCGAGTCCACAAGCTGACCATGTGCCCTAGCCGGGAATTGAACCATGACCTCCATGGTTCAAAGGTTGATGCACATCTACTGACCCATGCCAGCTGGGCTAGGTCATTCAAATCTTAATCCAGTCTATTGAGTTTTACTTGGACACCAAACTGAGGGAGAATAAAATTTAAAGTAAAAACAACCCTTTTCTCATATAAAGAGAAACTCAGGCTTCACAGTATTGAGAATCCTAGAGAAATGATCCAACTTATACAGATGGATGAGTTTCAGGTTGAAGACTTTCTTAATTTAAAAAAATATACGTGTATGTAGTAGATAATCCTTAAACAAGCCTTGTAATTCTTGCTGGAGAGCAGGGTCACTGTGGTGTTAGACCACAAGGCAGGAATACCTTCAGGCCCATTGAATCAATTGTACTGCTGCCCCACCGCTAAGTGGCCCCTCGCTGTGAATTCTCCCTTCCCATCTCTTAGCCCTTCCTGCTGCTTCCCAGGTAGAGGGTTCAAATGCTTTGTTCTAATTGGTTTCCTTTTAATCTGCACTAACCTTGGAAGCCGGACAGCCATGCTTGTTGGAAAGGGTGTTAAGAATGATTTGGCTTTGGATAGTGCCCTAACCAGGTGGCTTCTCCCGTCCTCAGCTGCCTGTCAGATTTGTAAGGTGTACTCAACAGTGTATGATATTGCAGCGAAAGTACATAGATGTAGGACACAGAGCTAGAGCCGGAAAACTGAACCTAGAGGAGCTGAGAGTTAGAATCCACACACAGCTCAGGCTCCCTGCCCCAGGCTCTTGTGCTCAGCCCAGCAGCTATAGAGACAGAAACATTGATGAGAAACATCAACTGGCTGCCTCCCACATGCGCCCCACTGGAGATCGAGCCCACAAGCCAGACATGTGCCCCGACTAGAATCAAACTGGTGACCTCTTGATTCATTTGTTGACACTCACCCACTGAGCCACACCAGCTGGGCCACATTAAACATTTCACTATATTTGCTTTGTCACTCCCTTTCCTCACTCTCCACTCTCTATTTGATGCAGTTCCGCCATGTAGTTTTACTGCACTAGTCCTGGATAAAGTGAAGCTGTTGCCTCATACTTACAGATGCATCTTTGCCTCGATATTTAAATTTTCTCAGCCTCTCTTCTGGAGCTTCTGCAGTCTGCATATTGATGGGAAGAGGTAAATCACCTGTAGGTACAACAGTCACAAAGCGATGTTCAGTGTCCAGTGTGCTAAAGCCACCCAGGTTCTAAGCCCTTAAAGGGTACACAACTCGGAGAATTCCATAAGTGAGTAGAGAGCCAAACAAGAGAACAGAACAAGAATTGTGTCTTGGTGACATTTATATTAGGGCCCAAGACAATGAAGAACCAGCAAAAGACCAGGAGAGAGAGGACCTGGAGACAGACCAACAGAATCTAGTTTCAGAACTACAGGCACTCCTGGCAATAGCTGGCTACTGAGCCAGGGACAAGACCCAAGGCCAAAGCACCACCAGCCACCCTAGCAAGATAGGAGAACAAGTTGACTGAGGCTTTGTTGTGGTGCCTTTACCTGTTTTAAACATTAGTCTCTTTAGGAGCTTGGGCAAGGATAGCCTACAATTCGTCTGCAAATCTGCAAATGAAAAATGCAAATTACTTCTTGGAGTTGACCAATCCCTCCCACTCTGCCCAGCACCGCTCAATCTGGAGAAGTGGAAAGTGATACAACCGTTCAAAGGACATTAAAGAGGGTCATTCTGTTGACAGGGTCACGTTGGCCACTTCCCCAATCCCCACCTCCCATGTGAAGAAGAGGGGCCACTGTGGCGTCCATAGTCCTCCAGTTGCTGTATATTAGCAGGAGAAGCACCTCACAGAAATTGGCTTAAAACACTATCAGATTTCAGGTTAATTCAACTAAAAGTTCAACAGGAGGTACCTTTATCTGTATTGTAGGACAATCTCAGCCCTGCAAGCTCAGGCCAGAGAGTAACTGTGTCCTATCCTCTCATCTACTTTTTTTTAATGTTAATCCTCACACAAGGATATTTCTCCCCCCCCCCATTGCTTTTCAGAGAGAGTGGAAAAGAGGGATTAAAAAGGAGAGGAAAATATCAATGTGACAGAGGCACATCAATTGGTTGCCTTCCCCATGCACCCCCACCAGTGCCAGGGATTGAACCTGCAACCCAGGTTCAACATGCCCTTGACTTGGAATCGAACCCACAACCCTTTGGTACATGGGCTGCAACACTGGCCAGGGCTCTCATCTACTCTTAAGTAATCTCAATTGTGCCCCATAAAGAAAAGAGATTATTTTTATGACTGAAAGGTAAGTCATTGCTACTAATTCTGACCCCCTTTAAAACACCATCTCAAACAAGTTTTCTAGTTATTGTAATATCCAGTTTCAAGAGGATTATTAGAGGGAAACAGATTTAGATTTATTTTTTAATCTTTTTTAAAGAAGATTATAGACTTTATTTTTTAATACCATTAAAAAAAATTAAATTATTATCTGTGTACATATCTTACCATTGCCCCCTCCCCCCATACATGCCCTCCCTCCCCAGAGTTTTGTGTCCATTGGTTGTACTTATATGCATATATACAAGTCCTTCGGTTGATCTCTTATATTTCCCCCAGATCTCCCTACCATCCCCGCTGTAATTTGACAGTCTGCTTGTTGCTTTACTGTCTCTATATCTATCTTTTGGTTCATCAGTTTATAATGTTCTTTATTATCCATAAATGAGTGAGGTCATGTGGTGTTTCTCTTTCATTGATTGGCTTATTTCACTCAGCATGATGTTATCCAATTCCATCCAGGTTGCTGCAAATGATGAGAATTCCTTCTTTTTTATGGCAGCGTAGTATTCCATTGTGTAGATGTACCATAGTTTTTTGATTTAATTATCTGCTGACAGGCACCTAGGCCATTTCCAAATCCTAGCTATTGTAACTTGTGCTGCTCTGAACATAGGGATGCATATATCCTTTCTGATTGGTGTTTCTAGTTTTTTGGGATATATTCCTAGGAGTGGGATTACTGGGTCAAATGGGAATTCCATTTTCAGTTTTTTGAGAAAGCTCCATACTGTTCTCCACAGTGGTTGCACCAGTCTGCAATCCCACCAGCAGTGCACGAGGGTTCCTTTTTCTCCACAATCTTGCCAATACTTGTCGTTTGTTGATTTGTTGATGTCGGCCATTCTGACAGGTGTGAGATGGTACCGCGTTGTTGTTTTGATTTGCACCTCTCAGATAATAGTGACTTTGAGCATGTTTTCATGTGCCTCTTGGCCTTCCTTCTGTCTTCTTTTAAGAGGATTCTATTTAGGTCCATTGCCCATTTTTTAATTGGCTCATTTATTTTCCTTTTATTAAGTTGCATAAGCTGCCTGTAGATGTTGGAGATTAAACCTTCATCAGTGATAACATTTGTAAATATGTTCTCCCATACAATGGGCTTTCTTGTTGTTTTATTGATGGATTCTTTTGCTGTAAAAAAAGCTTTTTATTTTGATGTAGTCCCATTTGTTTATTTTCTCTTTAACTTCCATTGCCCTAGGGGCAGTATCAGTGAAGAAGTTCTTTTGGCATATGTCTGAGATTTTGCTGCCTGTGGATGCCTCTAGTATTTTTAAGGTTTCCCATCTTATGTTTAAGTCCTGTATCCATTTTGAGTTTATTTTTGTGTATGGTATAAGTTGGTGATCTAGTTTCATTCTTTTGCATGTATCTGTCCAATTTTCCCAACACCATTTATTGAAGAGACTGTCTTGACTCCTTTGTATATTTGTGCCTCCTTTGTCAAATATTAACTGAGCATAGTGATTTGGGTTGATATCCAGATTCTCTATTCTATTCCATTGATCTATATGTCTGTTCTTGTGCCACTACCAGGCTGTTTTGAGAACAGTGCCTTTGTAATATAGCTTGAAATCTGGTATTGAGATACCTCCTACTTTACTCTTCTTTATCAGGATTGCTGAGGCTATTCAGGGTCTTTTATTGTTCCAGATGAATTTTTGGAGAGTTCTTTCTAGGTCAGTGAAATATGCCATTGGTATTTTAATGGGGATTGCATTGAACCTATAAATTGCTTTGGGAAGTATGGACATTTTGATGATGTTGATTCTACAAATCCATGAACATGGTATGTTCTTCCATCGGGAAACAGATTTAGATTTAATGAGGAGCTATAGCCTACATCTCCAAGACAGAAGATGTATGGCATTTTTAAGTCTGGAGTACACTAGGATTATGGGCCTATTTCAGGAAGCAATGGCCCATACACATTGATTACATGCCAGGAGTATTGGACACTTAGGATTAAATGAAGCGATATTAATAGTAAGGTAGAGACAGTCCTATTTTGCAGGTGGGGAAACCATCTGACAGGTGATTTCCTACAGAAACACAGAGTTCCTCTAGCTCAGGGGTGGGCAAACTTTTTGACTTGAGGGCCACAATGGGTTCTTAAACTGGACCGGAGGGCCCAGAACAAAAGCAACCTGACCATGCTGGCACTCTCATCTTGGGCTGCTGGTGAAGGAGCGGAGGGGAGAGCAAGAGAATCCCGCTGCTCTTTCGGCTCCGCAAGCCAGATAGAACAGCCAAAAGGGCCGGATCCGGCCCGTGGGCCGTAGTTTGCCCATAGTTACTCTAGCTGTTACACATCAGGGCCAGGACTTCATCCTAGATCTGATTCCTGCATCAATGTTTTGGATAATTAAGCAAACAATCTATAAAAAAGGTCTGATTAGGAAAACACTGATTCACCACCATGGCTCTTAACGTGTAGGATGAAAAGTTGGAAAATAGAAAAGCATGGGTTTTAGGGAATGGAAAAAGTGAAGGTCAGCTCCGAAATACTCTGCTGTGTATTGCCACTCATTGCTGCTCACTCACTGTAAGTGACCCAACCAGCTCAGTTCATGGGTGTCTGAATGCACATGAGTAGGAGGCCAGTTTGGTGTCAGGAGATAAAATACTTTTGCTTCTGAGGAGGCCCAAGGCAGTGCCTAACTCTAGGACCATTCATAGCTTCTGCCACATTCCAGAACATGTAGCCACAAGGAGCCTTGGAAGTGGATCCAGGGGTTCAGATGGCTGCCACATTCCTTCAAATAAAATTTGTGCACTCACCGGGGGGGGGGGGGTGTCCCTCAGCCTGGCCTGTGCCCTCCCAGTCTGGGAGCTCCTGGGGGATGTCCAACTGCCAGCTTAGGCCTGCTACCCATGGGGAGCAGGAGAGGTGGAGAGGATCCTGCCACCGCTGTTGCACTTGCCACCGTGAGTCTGGCTCAGGGCTTCTGGCTGAGTGGTGCTCCCCCTGTGGGAGCGCACTGACCACCAGCAGCTCCTGCATTGAGTGTCTGCCCCCTGGTGGTCAGTGCTCATCATAGCAACCGGTCGTTCCATTGTTTGGTTGATTTGCATATTAGGCTTTTATTATATAGGATGAGATGGCATAAGCAGAGAAAGCTCAGCTTCAGATCAGACAGGGTCCTCTCCTCTCCCTGAGGTGTCTAGAGGGAACAGATTGAAAGTCGTAGATCTGGCAAACCACAACATCGGGGGGCCATCCTGCACAAACAGCTGCAAAGCAAACCCTTTTTTCACAAGCTTCTCTAGACACTGCTCAAAGTGTGCTTCCTTCCCTCACATTGCTGTTTGCAGCATTTGGGAGAGCTGGCTACTCTGTCATTCTCTACCAGTAGCTTCTAAATTTGAGTTCCATAGAAAGCCAAACTTTTTATTTAGACAAATGCCACCAATGCCATGAACTAAAGGGCTTTACACACACACACACACACACACACACACGCACACACATACACACACGCCCAGCCTCAGGCCAGTTCTGCTGCTCCCTACACAGAGACCCCTGTCCTGGGTGTCAGGTCGCAGAGACCTAGCCAAGGGACCCTGGCCAAGGGACCCTGGCCAAGTCTTGCTAATGGTCCTGAGTTAACCTTTTCTAGTTGGGACATTATAGGACATTAAAATATATTTTTATTGAGTGTTAGAGAGGAAGGGAGAGAAACACCTATGTGAGAGAGAAACATGGATAGGCTGTCTCCTGCAGCCCCCACCAGGGATGGAGCCTGCAACCCAGGCATGTGCTCTGACCAGGAATCAAATCAGCAACCCTTTGGTGCATGGATGACCTCCAACCAACTGAACCTCATTGGCCAGTGACAGGACTTTTTTTTTTTTTTTTTTTTTTTTTTGCTTTCTATGAATTTCTTGATGGAAGCAAGCTTTGACTCTGAGCATCTTTCAGGAACTGAGAATTGTGTTAAATTAAGATATATTTCACCATCCAAGAGCTGGCTTCCCTCAAGCAGTATTTTCCTGACTCTAAACGAACACAGCCTTCAGAAATGTGTTGAGCATTAACTCCCAATAACCCCACTCCTCCTTCAAGTTAACTTTTGAATATCGCACTGCCTCTGGTGCTCCAGTGACCTGCCTGTGCCCCGAGGGGCTAATTACAGAAGGGGAAGTAGATACAGTTTTGGGACCCGTTTCTCCTCTCTGCCTGGACTGTGGACACGCCCAGGTGCCCAGGTCAGCAAGCAGACACACCAGGGTTGGGCTGGGCCTTCTGGGCAGGGTTTGCTGGCCCCAGGAACAGGCATTCCGTGGCTCCCCGCAGGGCTTTGCTAACATGGGTGGGATACATGCAAACACCGCGTTTGATGCTGGGAGGCGCACAGCCAGGCCTCCCTTAGGGCTCACACTGGCCCAGAGGGGAGGCAGGTGTCACCGCAGAGGAGGAGGCTGGAGACTGGCCCTCTTCCCGGTGGTCCCACCTCCCAGGCTTGGGAAGGCTCTGGGGGAGGGGCCACGTTGGGTGAAAACGCCCAGAGGGTTCTTTCTTTCAGGAAGAGAGAACACAAGGGAAGGCACAGGGCACACAGATCCCCAGGCTGCTGTGTGGTCACCCTCGGCTCTACGCACCCTGCAAGCTCCCACCGGGCTCTACAGAGCAAACAGACACCCGGCATTTGCCACATCCCCCTCTCCCATCCTGGCCCCCGAGCACAGTTTCTGTAAACTGAGGCTGAGTTCCACCCGCTGGGGCCGCCTGGGAGCCCCTGGCCCTGGGAAGGGAAGACGGCAGCACCCTGCCAGGGGCCCCAAATAGCTCCGTGGCTCATTACCTGAACAAGAGCAAGGTGTCCGGTCAGTCCCTAGACAGAGGGTTCAGGGAGGACACGGCCACCCCGGGAGCCCGGCACCTCACACAGGACGGGCCACCGTCCGCTTATTACCCACCTGCAGGAGCTGCAGCCCACACCCTTAAATGCCCTCAGTGGGTGGCAGGTGTTCTGAGGCGTTTGGCCCTCCCCCACGGGGTTGGTTTCTGACTGAAGTCAATGGTTCTTAGCGCTGGATGCTCATTGGAACCACGTGATGGCGCTGAGCACTCTGCACCTGGGAACAGGCCTCAGGTGATTCTTGTGTCCCGGTGAGGTACAGGCAGGAGCCTCAGAGCTCCAGACTCTGCAGCTGAGCCTTCCAGACCCTCAGACAAACTACTAGTAAAGGTGAGGGGCAGCAGCATCTCCCTCCAGGGACAGTAGCATTGTGGGAGTTTAAGGCTCGCGGGATGGCTAGATTGGGAGGCCTCTTCCAAACACTAGAATATTTAGCTTGAAGCTGATGTTGAGTAGTTAGCAAATGTTTATTCCCGTGGTAGGCAAGGGGAGAAAGTGGTGGTTTTGCTTGGTATTGAAATGGAAATAAGAACACATTTTCATGCATTTTTTAAACAAATATTTGTTGAGTACCCACTGTGTGCCAGGCCCAGACATGTGAGAGGGACAAGATGACCTGGTTCCCGTCCTCCCATCTGGAGCAGAGAGGGGTCCTCCCAGCACAGTGGACACAGGACAGCAATTGGGACGACACAGGGCCGGGGAGGGTTCTGTTCCGAGTAATGTATTTCATTAGCATAATGTCCTCAAGGTCTCAAGGTTCATCCATGTTGCAGCATGTGTCAGAATCCCCTTCCTTCTGATTTCTTTCTGTCAAACAAGGACACATTTTCTCCCCCTGCCCCTGCAAAAAGCTTTATTGTTTCATTTGGTCCAATGCAGGGGAGAGGGCTTCAGAACTGTTAAAAGAATGGCTAGTGGTTTTGGGGAGAGGCTCAGGTAAAAGCCAGACCCCAGGGGATGCAGAGGGCCCCTCAAAAGCCTTGGGGCTCCGAAGGCTCCTAGTCGTGCTCGAGGTACGTGCCCAGCCCAGCCTGGGGGAGGCCAGTCTGCGGAGGTGAGTCAGGTGTCGTCCCATCTTCTTGATGAGTTTCACCTCTTCACCCGGAAGTGGTTCTCCCCGTGAAGGTCACAGAGGCGAGGGTCACAGAAGGTCTGCGTGGGTAGAACCCAAGACCTGCAGCTCCAAAAGGCCTGGATCAGGCTCCTCTCGGAGGCCAGGGCGGCTTCCATGGCCCTGACCTTTGCCCACTCGCCCTGGGGAGGCCTCAGAGTGTCCTGGAGAGAATGCAGCCACTGCGCTGGTTTTGCAACTTTAAGAGCCGCTCATTGCCCTCGCGCTTCTTCTCTGCCAACTCCAACTCCGGCAAGAAGTGGCCCCTGCCCTCCAGAGCCACATCGTCAGAAGCCCCGAGAGAGGTAGGTGTGGGGGGCCCCGCAGAGGCAGCTGGCCAGGCGGTTGACCGCAGCCTCCACCTGGGTGGAAAAATTATGATGAATTTGGGAGCTCATGGTTGTTTGGCAAAGAGGAGTTAAGGTAGAAAAAACAAACAAACAAACAAAAGACCCCAAAAAAACAACAGCCCGGTGTGCTGGCTGGTCTTGGAGGTGGTTGTGAAGGGGGTGACTGGGTGAGACGCAGGAGAGGGGCCGGAGGCTGGAAGAGGGGGTGTCCCTGGGTCTGTTCCGTCCAAACACTGTTGAAGCAAGAAACAGATCTGGGACGGCCAAGGGCCCTGCCACATTGTCCTTGTTTTTGTGGTAACGTAAGTCCTTCTATGTACAGTGGCACCCCACGCACGTGGTGCAGGGGGCACGGTCCCCCTGGCAGGGAGGAGAATTTACCATTGACATTGTTGGAAATGCTCTATCGTCAATGCAGCCTCTTGGGACTCCACCGGCTCCTGATGAAGGCTTCCGAACCAACAAGTTTGTGTGTGTGTGTGTCTGTGTTTGTATATGCGTCTCTCTCTAGGTCTGTGTGTTTCTCTGAGTCTGTGTTTGTATATGTGTCTCTCTAGGTCTATGTGTGTCTCTGTGTCTGTGTTTGTTAGTGCGTCTCTCTGGATGTCTGTGTGTGTGTCTCTGTGTCTGTTAATGCGTCTCTCTGGATGTGTGTGTGTGTGTGTCTGTGCTCACATGTCCCCAGGTTCTGGAGGCATTTTAAATTCTCAGGTGCTAACCCTTAAGGAGCTAATTTTAGAATCTTGGTAGATGCTATCTGGCCCAGAACCAGGCGGTCAGGAGGAAAGGGGATATCAAGGAAAGAAAAAGGCAGCTGGAAAGACAGCAAAGGAAACAGAGGGCTGATTGTTTATCAGAGGGATCTCCCGTAAAATCACAGCCCGAGTTCCGTATTTAGGAAATACGGTCGTTATTTCCCAAAAGCATATTCTGTTTTGTGGGCTGTGAAGGCACCTTCGCTCCCAGTTTCTCTTCTACCTGATTGCCTTACGCATTTTCTTCTCTGGAGGTGTGGGGGCAGTCTACAAAACTTCTCTTCATTGGGGCCTCTGAATAGCGGAAGCAGAAATCATGCTCAGAGTCCAAGGTCATGTGTGGCCTTTTCCTGACACCATGTACCTAAGGAGCTGGACATGGCCAAGGCTCCATCTGGGAGCAGCCAGTGGACACCCCTCTGTGCTGGCCTCCTCAGAGTCCCGGAGTGAACCAGGCTGGGTCCCTGCAGCCACGGAATCTAGAACTCACAGTTGCCACTGTTTGAGTGTCTAGGCCAGCCATGGGCAAACTACGGCCCATGGGCAATCCAGCCCGTTCGGCTGTTCTATCCGGCCCGCGGAGCCAAAAGAGCAGAGGGTTCTCTTGCTCTCCCCTCCGCTCCTTCACCAGCAGCCCAAGATGAGAGTGCCAGCATGGTCAGGTTGCTTTGTTCCGGCCCTCCGGTCCAGTTTAAGAACCCATTGTGGCCCTCCACAGTCAAAAAGTTTGCCCACCCCTGGTCTAGACGCTGATAATCACACAGGGCCTTTTTGTGAGGCAGGTATTCAAAGACATGAGATGGCCACTCCCTGCTATGGCTCTGCGGGGGACATGCCATACTCACAGGAGGAGAAAACCCCCCAAAGTTTGCTTTAGCCCAGTCCCTGGTCCCAGACGGAGTAACATACATATGTGCTGAATGGATGAATGAGTGGATAGGTGGATAGATAATAATGATGGTTGGATGGATGGATCTATCCTTTAGAAAAATAATAATAGGTACTTCTTGATGAAGGGAATGGTACTGGAGGGTGGGGTAGAGGGAGAGATGAAAAGCTCAAGATTTTTGAGATAAAATGAAAGGGGCATTTAGTGCCAAATAAAATCAAATTGAGACAGAATTTTAAATGCAGCATGAAATAGAGAGAAATGCAGCTGGAGAAATCCATCTCCAGCAACTTTGACCACCATGTTTCTGGGATCCCGTGGAATTCATAAGTAATTAGAACACCTCCAGTTGGCTTGGTAACCCGAGACTTTTCAAGCCAGGCTGAGTTTGGAGAATTCCTTGCCCAGGTCCCAGCTCATCTCTGGCGCAATTCCAGAGCACTCTGCTCAGAGGACGCCTATTTCAGCCTATTCCAGAGCGTCTGGTCCCAGCCCAGGCCCAGCACACTGCAGGGAGTCTGTAGCTTTGGCTTCCTGGCCCAGGGCTTGGACAGGGGTGCACGGTACTTTGACGATTCTTGACTGAGAACTGGGTTCCAGCTGAGGTTATGGCCCTGGACTGGGGGCCCTCCAAGGGCACAAAGTCTGGGGGTCTCCAGGTTGGCAGAAGGAGAGGAGGGCACAGGATTGATCATGGTGCCACTCCTCCACCTTTAACTCTTGTATCTCCGCTGCCCTTCCCAATCCATTGCCCATTCTAGCACTCAGCACCGTGTTTCCCTACCGGAGGACACGAGGCAATGCTGCGGACTCCTCAAAGGCAGAGAAAGTGTCTAGTTAACTGCATACCTTTGCCAGGGTCTAGCCAAGAACTTGGCACAGGGCTCAAGGAACTGGGGAGAGGAAGGAAAAAGAGGGTGTGGTGGGGAGAGATGGACACAAAGACTAGCAGGTCTGTTTCCCAAGTTGGCAGTTTGGGTCAGGGCCCAGCCCTCTGTGCATGCCAAGACCAGGGATTTCTGCATGTGGATGCCAGGGACAATTCCCATCTCAACTGCCACCCGCACAAAGTTCTGTGCTTGCGGTCTTTGTTCCCCTCACACGGCTCTGGCTTTCATTCATTCAACAAATACTGAGAGATCATCCACGGGGGTGGGGAACCTTTTTTCTGCCAAGGGCCATTTGGATATTTATAACAACATTCGAGGGCCATTCAAAATTATCAACTTAAAAATTAGCCTGCTATGTTTGGTCAAACATTTAATTAACTCACCCCTAATGCCTTGGCAGGGCCAGACCAAATGATTTCACAGGCCTCATACCACCATGGGCTGGAGTTCCCCACCCCTGACCTAATAGGCATTAGGCGCTTTACATATATGAACTCACATAATTCTCATAACAAGCCTATTTGGTAAGTACCATGTTTATCCCCATTTTACAGGCAGGAAAATGGAAGTATGGGGAGGCTTTCGAGGGGCAAACCCACAGAATCTGGCTTTACAGGCCAAGTTCTTGACCACCACACTGCTGCCTCCCAGGAAAGAGATCAGGCCAAGCCCCTGCCCTTGTCATGCTAACATTCTATGGGGGAAAGAGCCCAGAAATCATCTGGTAGATTATTGTTGGATAGTGGTTAAGTGCTAGAAAGGAAAAAAAGGCCACGTGTCAGAGGCTAATTTGCTGTGTGTCTTTGGACAAATTGCTTCACCCATCTGAGCCTCTGTTTTTTTTTTTTTAATTTTCTAAAAGCAAATTGTGTTGTTGTTTTTGCATATATCTATTCAATTTCCCCAACACCATTTACTAAATAGACTGTCTTTACCCCATTGCATGTTCTTGCCTTCTTTGTTGAATATTAATTGACCTTAAAGGCATGAGTTTATTTCTGGGCTTTCTATTCTGTTCCTTTGATCTATATGTCTGTTTTTATGTCGGTGCCATGCTGATTTGCTTACTGTGGCCTTGTGGGGTAGTTTGATAACAGGTGGCGTGATTCCTCCAACTTTATTCTTCTTTCTCAAGATTGTTGTGGTTATTTGGAGTCTTTTGTGTTTCCATGTAAATTTTTGGAATATTTGTTCTAGTTCTGTGAAATATGCCATTGGTATCTTGATAGTAATTGTGTTGAATCTATAGAGTGCTTTGGGTAGTATGGACATTTTAATGATGTTAATTCTTCCTATCCATGAACAAATTCTTATCTTCTCCAAACTCTTTCTTCAGTGTCTCATAATTTCCTAAGTATAGGTCTTTTAGGTACATCCTTGATTAAATGTATTCCTAGGTATTTTATTTTTGGATGCAATTGTAAACAGGATTGATTTCGTAGTTCCCCTTCCTGATAGTTGATTACTGGTGTTGAAAACTGATTTCTGGATATTTATTTTGTATTCTGCTACTTTACTGAATTCATTTATCAGTTCTAGTTATTTTTTGGTAGAATCGTTAGGGTTCTCTATACAGTATTATGTCATCTACAAAAAATGACAGTTTTTTTTACTTCTTCCTTTCCAATTTGGGTGCCTTTTATTTCTTCTTCTTTGTCTGCTTGCTGTGGCTAGGACTTCCAGTACTATGTTGAATAAGAGTGGTGAAAGTGGACATCCCTGTCTTGTCCCACATCTTAAAGAAAACACTTTTAGTTAGCAGCCATCCCTGTCTTATTCCTGTTCTTAAGGGAAACACTGTTAGTTTTTGCCCATCGAGTATGATGTTGACTGCGGGTTTGTCATATATGGCCTTCATTATATTGAGGCATGTTCCCTCTGTTCCCACTTTTCGGAGAGTTTTCTGCTAGATGTCTCTATTAGATGATGTCTAAGGTCTCTTCTGGGTCTAAAATTTTATCTGGTAGCTCTTCAGATAATTGGATTGGACCACATTGCATCTATGTATAAAATGAAGATCTTAATACCCATCATTTCTTTTGCATAAGATTGTGAAATTTTTATGCAAAAGAAATGCAGGAGGAGGGTAAAAAGACATATTGGGATACTTAACTGTCTTTATGTTCCTTATCACAAAGCTTCCATAAAACACAATGGGATCAGAAAAATCTTTATTTGAATATGCTGGGAAATCCTGTGATGCTTTAATAATAGCTATCCCAGGATTAATTTGCGATGCAGAGAAAACATTCACCTAAAAGTATTGCTTTTGACTGAATATGACTTTGATTTTTCAGTGTAGTAAGCTTGAAGATATAGTCAGTGGAACAACTATTCACCAAATGTTTGTAGAGGCTGCTACGTGCCAGAGAGTGTTCTAGGGGTTGTAATACAATAGCAAACAACAGAAGCAAGTTTCTGCCCTCACAATGCACACAAATGGTGATATATGTTAGGAGAGAAGAAAAATGAAGCAGGAAATGGGTATAGCTTGTGATTACAACGACCTATCTTCTATAATAATAAAAGTGTAATATTCTAATCAGACCCGGCATCCTTCCAGACATCCTTCTGGATGAAGCCAAGGTGGCTGCCAGAGCGGGCGGGGCCGAGACCGAGGCGGCCACCCCGGCAGCAGGGGCCAAGCCCCTTGCACGAATTTTGTGCACCGGGCCCCTCGTGTTATAGAAGATGGTAAGGGCGTACCTCTTTGCCTTGAGGCCCGTATTTGAACACACACCTAAATTAAATGATGGAGCAAAAACTCCTATAGGTTCCTGTATGGCTATGTGAGAGGACAGTAGTTTGCAGGCAGAAAGAATAACAGGTACAAAGGATGAGAAATAACAAAAGGGTCAAGAGAGTGAGTGGCAGAGATTAAGATCAGAAAAATACTATATGACATTGGATTGTACCTCGAAAATTGTTTTATAAAAGTATTTTTATGAAAGTATTTTAACTTAAGAGTTTATGTGCAGCAAAATGCACAGATCCCCAGGACACGAATGAATTACAGAACATTTCCATCAGCCCAGGAAATTCTGTGACCCCCTCCAGGCGTTCTAGTCCTCCCATAGGAAACCATTGTTCCGATTTCTTTCGCCAGAGATTAGTTTTACTGGTTTGTGAACGGCACTTGAAAGAAATCACACAATATATACTCTTTTATGTCTGCCTGCATGTTTTTTTTCAGACTCATCCATGTTATTATGTGTATCAGATACTCATTATTTTTTTAAAAATGTTTTATTTATTTTTGTTTAAAATGTATTTTTATAGATTTTAGGGAGGAAGGAAGAAGGAGAGATAGAAACATCAATGATGAGAGAATCATTGATCAGCTGCCCCCTGCACGCCCCACCCTGGGGGCTGAGCCTACAACTTGAGCATGTGCCCTGACCGGGAGTCGAACTGTGACCTCCTGGTTCTTAGGTCGAAGCTCAACCACTGAGCCACGCTGGCTGTGGCTCATTATTTTTATTTCTGTGTAGTATTCCATGTGTGACTTTATCACCATCTATTTATAAAATCTCTTTGATAATTGGGTTATTTCCAGTTTTGGAATATTGTGAATGGAGCTGCCATGAATATTTGTGCATCCATCTTTTTGTGGACATACGTTTTAATGTCTCTTGCATAAATACTTAGGATTGAGATTTTGTGGTTAAAGGACAGGTGCATGGTTCACTATGTAAAAAGCTGCCATGTCAATTTTTTCAAAATGATTGTGACATTTTACACACACACTGTACCTCTAAAAAAGCTCTAGATCCATGTTGTCATCATTGCCTTTTTAAGGTTAGCTGTTTTAGTGGGTGTAAAGTAGTGTTTCTCCTGTTGGGTTTGACTGGTATTTTCCTGACAACTAGTGATAAGCCCTTTGCCATGTGCTTGTCCGACCCTGGTTTACCCCCTTTTTATGAAGTGTCTCTTCAAGTCTTTCCCCCATTTTTACTTAGTTGTCTTTATAACATTGATTAGTAAGATTCCTTTATATATTGTTTGTCTACCTGATGGTATAGGGTCTGTCCCGTAATGGATCCTTGGGTGAGCATTATCATGCAATCAATAATATAGCAACCACTATGTATGTGGTACCAGGTGGGTACTAGATTTATTGGGGTGATCACTCCATAAGTATATAAATAATCACCTTGTTCTAGACCTGAAAATAATATAATAGTATATGTCAACTGTAATTAAAGATAAACTTAAAAATCAAATCAAATTGAAAATGAAATGGAGAGAATACCCACCAAATCTTTCTGTTCTTCACACTAGATAATTTCAATTAATCTGCTTACAATTTCACTAATCACATCTTCTGCAACCTACAATCTGATGTTTAGATTATCCAGCAAATTTTTCGTTCCAGCTTTGTACTCTTCAGTTTTAAAACTTTCATTTTTTTGTGATTTTTATTTCTCTGCTGATATTCCCCATTTTTACACTCTTAAATGTACTGTAACAACTGCTATAAAGTTTTTTTTTCTCTCTTAATTCCAACATTTGGATTTTCTGGAGGTCTGTTTCTATGCATTGAAGAATTGCATAGAACAGAAAGTGATGCACTCTGAATTATCTTTAAAAAAAAGTACTACTCTGATTGCCTTATGGTCAGTGGACTTTGGGAGAACATAAACCAAAGAATGGGCAAAGTTTCTGAGGAGAGTGTCATAGTCAGAGGGGCAGTGGTGGTTTGGTGGTGGGTGGTAGCACTGGTGGGGATGAGAGGGTTCTGACCACCAGGTCTCTCTGACAGACTGGAAGGAACACTTTTATAATTAGTCTGCCCAGATGGGAACCTTTTGTAATCAGTATCCCGGAGCCAGTATTTTTGTCTTATTAGCACAGATTTGTACCTCTGCGTGTGGAAGACCTTTCAATAGAGTGGTAACCGCAAAAATATAATTTTGGGTCTGATGCGCTCAGCCTAGAGTTTTAAGTGGAATCTCTCTAATTTTGATGAGAAGCTAGAAAGCAGACTATTTTCCGTAGCTTGGGTACAAATGAGCAATAAAGGCCCAAGGATGCTCTTAGCATCCCTTGAAAACAGTGGTTCTTATTCAGGGCAGATTTGCCCCCTGGGGGTATCTGGCAGTGTCTGGAGACGGGGTGGAGTGTCTAGACTGGGCAGGATGGAGTGCTACTGGCACCTAGTGGACAGAGGGCAGGGATGCGGCAAAACATCCTAAAACATGCGAGGTGGCGCCCCAGGAAGAAGGAGCATCCGTCCCACATGCCAGCAATAACAGCGAAACCCTGCCCTAGACGTTATTGTTTTGTTAGAAGGGGAAACCCCTAACATCTAAAGTGTGATTTTATGTTCAGACTCACGCGCCTATCTTCCGAGGACTCATTGCTAAGCAGGCTGTGTCCACAGTGTATGCTTGTCTAACTCCAGTTAACTCCGGTGCCTTCCAGTGCTCATAAGGCAGAGGATTAGAAAGCCCTGCTTTTCAGTCCTAAACCTCTCTATATATTGCAATCCCCAGCCGGAATTCTCCTGGAAATTGGGTTCAGACACAGGGAGGTCTCTATTTCACCTCCATTGCTGGAGATGTGGTGTTCCCTGGTACTTCCTGGAAATCCATGGCATTCTGAGCCTCGGATGGCCCGAGGGACGGGTTTAGACTCCGCTGCTCTTCCTGGAATATGCACCAGCCCGCCGCGGGTTTAACCTTCTCCCAGGGCTGCGGCCTCCGCACGAGGCAGGCAGGTAACCAGGGCAGCCCTGTACCCCAAGCGGGACTCTGACTCCACGCGGACACCGCCTCCGAAGGTGGGGGACCCGGGAAAGGGGTGCCAGCCCCCTCCTGGCCTGGAGCGAGCGCAGCCCGTGCCCGCGGTGACCAGGCTCTCAGGGTGCAGCCACGGGGCTGGGGAGGTGGGGCCGCGGGGCGCGCACATGCACATCCCGCACCGCCAGGACCCCGGTCTCCGCCGCCCCAGCCCCATCCGTGGGCCCTGCGGGAGGCGGGAGGGCGGCCCGGGAGCCGCAGACGCTCCGGGAAGAGGCGATGCCAGCTGCTTCCCGGGGGGCCACGGGAGCGCTGACGGACGCTCGGCCCTCGTCCTTGCCGCAGGGCATGGCTACCAGCTGCTCACCCTGGAGTCCCCAGCCTGTGGGGCTGCCGGCTTGACGTGCACCGCAGGTTCAAGCCCGTGGTGCGCTCTTGGCGGAGGGAGGAGCGGGCCAGCGCGGGGGCCTGCCTGGGGGCTGCAGGGGGCGCTCCCGGCCCGGTGTGGCGTCCTCTCCGCACTAGGCACCCCCGAGCTGCCTGGGCGCCGGGCACTGCGGGTCTCACTGGCTGGGAAGGACCAGAAGCCTTGACCGCCGGAGTGTGTGCCTGTCCGAAGGGGAAGGTCACTGCCCCCCTCGGTGGAGGTGGAGGTGGGGGAGGGCGCGGGCCGCCCCGCCGGTCCGCAGCCGCCCGGCGAGCGCCCGGTGTCCCGGAGCACCGGGCTGTGCGGAGGCGGCTGTGCGGTTATTTCGGGGTGCTGCCCCACGGGACAGAGACTGCGGGAGTGTTGGCTCTAGGATGTGCTCCCTGGAGTTGTGTTCAGCACGTGGGGAGCGCGAACTTCAGGCGTGAGACCCAGCCCCCTCCTCCTGCCCAGCGTGCAGCCTCTGGAGCTGAAGCCTCTGGTAGCTGCGCTGGCCCCGCTGAGGACACGGGTGTCGCCTGCATTTAAAGCGTCCTTTTCCTCCAGACGGCCATACCTCCTGAACGTCAGCTGGAGCTACCAGGGGTGGGCAAACTTTGTGACTCGAGGGCCACAATGGGTTCTTACACTGGGCCGGAGGGCCGGAACAGAAGCATGGATGGAGTGTTTGCGTGAACTAATGTAAATTCAAAGTAAACATCATTACATAAAAGGGTACGGTCTTTTTGTTTTTGTTTTTAATTCAATAGTTATATTCACCGGATCCGGCCCACGGGCCGTAGTTTGCCCCTCCCTGAATGATTTCCTGGCTGCGCTGGCTGAGAAAGTTGAGGTGTCTGGGGGTTATTTTATAGCTTTTTAAATGTTTGTTAAAAAGCCATGATCTCATACCGCAGTGGGCGGGTCTCCTGTCCTCTTGGCACGCTCAGAGGATTCAATGGAGGATTTATATTTTGAATAGAAAGAGCATAAAGGTATAGTTTAGAGACTACCTCATCAACGTTTTTTCTTCCTTCAGTTGAGAGACTAGATGCCATTTCTTCAGAAGACCAAACTGAAATGTGGAATTTCGGGGTGAGAAGGCATTTTACTATTCAAGTGTCATTTTTTGAGGATTATTAAATTAAATTAAATTAATTAATCTGTAATTGGCTGTGGAATTGGTACTGTTTCCCGGCACCCAGCACCCAAGGCAGAAGCTCCCAAGGCAGGTCCATTAACCTGAGTAAAGGCCCCGTGTTCAGAGGACAAAGGCTTTGAGAGTCCACTGTCCACCCAGGATGGTCTAGAGAGGGAGCTATGGTACCCGAAGGAACCCAGTCAAGTGCATGACCAAACAAAGGCCACACGGGGTGGCTAGTACAGAGATGAGGATACAGCTAGGGAGATGGCAGACGACGAATTCTCCCCTGGTGGGTTAGGGGTTTTTAAGTCCAGAAGGTGGTGACATTTTAATTCTCTCTAGTAGGGTTTTTTGTTGTTGATTGGTTTGGGCAAAATATTTTCTGACTCTTAACAGAATAGGAAAGTTTGCTCCAAGCTTGTAGTCCCTTGAAAGAGTTCACAGCACACTCTAAAAATTGCCCCCCAATGCGCAGTGGGCGTACCCAGCTCCTGCGCCCAGGTGGCGAGCATAGGCTCCACGTGGGTAGTGAGAGCAGGATGACACTGATTGAGCCTTTACTACGAGCCTGGCATTAACAGATAGAGGCTCTGGGTCTATTATCAAATTCTCATAACCTGCCAGGTTGCTTCTGTTATCCTCACGTGCCGCGGTTCGGTACCTGGAACTGGGAGCGGGCACCTGTTTTGTGGGTCCCTCACTAACTGTGTGACCTTGAATATTTCTAAATATAAGGTGGTGAGGAATGACAGCTGTTTAATGCATATACCAAGGCAATGTCTACAAATTCTACTAAGTAGGCTAATTATTAATTTTAGGTACAATCACTCTTGATCAAAGACAGCTCTGCTAGGGAGTTGCTAGTCAGGCATTGCTCAACCAGAGCTTTCAAACTTGATTTCCCCCGGGGGTGAGGCAGGGAAGACACATAAATGGAATGGGAGAGGTCGGTTTGGCGCAGGGGAGAGTGCACGTACCTTCTAAAGGGGTTGGCCCTGCTTAGTCCTGCCACTGCAGGGGAATGCAAACCCAAGGGTGGCAGAGCTTTCCAATCTTCTAGAGCAGTGGTCGGCAAACTCATTAGTCAACAGAGCCAAATATCCACAGTACAACGATTGAAATTTCTTTTGAGAGCCAAGTTTTTTAAACTTAAACTTCTAACACCACTTCTTCAAAATAGACTCACCCAGGCTGTGGTATTTCGTGGAAGAGCCACACTCAAGGGACCAAAGAGCCGCATGTGGCTCATGAGCCACAGTTTGCTGACCATGGTGCTAGAGAAAATGAAAAGCCTGACTTAAAAAAAATGTTTTTTTAAAATTGATTTTAGAGAGGAAGGGAGAGGGAGAGAGAGAAACATCAATGATGAGAGAGAATCATTGATTGGCTACCTCCTGGGGATTGAGCCCAAAACCCAGGCATGTGCCCTTGGCTGGAATCAAACCTGGGACCCTTCAGTCTGCAGGCCGGCGCTCTGTCCATTAGGCCAGACCAGCTGGGCTGCTGGTCCATAGGCCATGAGACCTGTCTGTAGCTACAGCTCATCCCCTGCATGTGGTGCTCTTCAAGTTCCTCCTCCTCCAGTTTTACTGGTGGTCTTTATGCTCAACCAGAGCTAAACCAGTTCTACTGGTGTAGGCTGTCTAAGGCAGTGGTCTCAGACTTTGCTAGAATCACTTGAAAAGCTTTGAAAGCTCTGATACCCAGAGCACGTTCCACACCATTGAAATCAATCTCCGTAGGTGGGACCCAGACATTATTGGATTTTTTGTTTTAACTCCTCAAGTGATTCCAGTGTGCCACCAACTCAGAGTCCTTGTGCTCAGTGTGATCCCCCTCACCATCATGTCGGAGTGCGGAATCTCGAGCCCCATCCGGTACCACCACGACAGACCTGCACCTCAACAAAACTCCAGGTGATTCCAAAGCGGGTTAAAGTTTGGGAAGCATTGCCTAGTAATTACCAAGTGGCAGGGATACCCTCACTCTTAAGCCTTAGGACAGTGGTTCTTAGCCACAGTTCCACACTACAGTCAGCAGAGAGTTTAAACAGTGTATTCATATCCAGGCCTGTCTCAGGAGATTCTAACTTAATTGATCTCTGTGGTAAGTTCTGGGCATCAGCCAGTGTTTAAAAAACTGTCCCAACGTGAGTCGAATGTGCTGCCAGCTTGGAAAACAACCAACGGCTTTAGTTCAGTCTTCTTTATCCTGTATTTCTGTGAGCTTGTCTTCACCCAATAAATATCCCTACCATGGAGTTAGTTGATAATTATTTCACATTGAACAAGTTGCTGGGAGAATTTTGCCTGATAACAAAACGTTGTCAGCAGTTATATCTAGGCCTAAATGTCTTCTTTTAAAAAATGCTCAAGTAATAATTTTGAAAACATTTTATTTTTTTAATAACAAAATAAAACAATGATGTAAATACATTTAAGAAAATAATGCATTTCTATGACACAGAAGAATGAGTAACAAAACTATAGGAGAACTAGTTAACCAGGATACATTGAATCTACTTCTTCCCAAAGTAGTTTCTTTGATTTCAGTGAGCATCCATAATTGTGAAAATTATGCATTTAATACAGCCAGATACAGGTCTTTGATATAGGGAGACCCAACATAATAATAAAATTTAAGGGATACTGATAAATGCAGACCACTATCAATTAGCTAATGCAGGCCACTAAGCTTCTGTGTAATGAATTATGAAAATTATTCCTATGGCTGGCCTAAAAATGTACTTTAGAAGACCATTTTGTAGAAGACAATTTTGATAATGCCTACTCTGAATGTCTGAAGATGGGAGTAAGAGTTAGCCAACTGTAGTTTGTAAATAGACAGTCCTTCACTCTTCACTTTCTTTTTAATTTTTCTACACATCAAAACCATCTGGGACCTTTTCAAAAAATAACAATGCCTGGATGCAACCACATTTACCGTGCTTTCACAGAACTCAAACGGATATCTCTGATGGGGTGAAGGGCAGAGTCACCCAGACATAGGCCCTTAATGAACAGCAGGAAAGGCTCCATCAGCCAGGTGTCTTACCTGAGGGGACTTAGAGATCACCTGGAATACACCGAATTCTGCCATCACTTATTCCTGTGAACTCCAGTTTCTCCAGCTGTGAAAATGATAGAACATCGCATGTTACTTATAAGAGAACTCCGTATGATCTTTATAAAGTATTTAGCGGAGTGACTACTCTCAATACTTCTCAAAGCCTAATTCCACAGGCAGGTCTTCTGACAGAAATCATCTTTTTTTTTTTTTTTTTTTTTTTATTTTATTTATTTTTTTTATTTTTTTTAAATAAATCTTTATTGCTCAAATTATTACAATTGTTTCTCCTTTTTCTCCCCCATAGCTCCCTTCCACCTGATTCCCACCCCACCCTCTGCCCTTACCCCCTCCCCCCACTATTGTCCTCATCTATAGGTTATACAATTTTAATCCAGTCTCTTTCTGCACCCCACACCCCTTTCACCCTGATAATTATCTATTCACTCCCTTTCTTTGCCCCTAATTCTATTATATTCACCAGTTTATTCTATTCCTGAGGTTTTTAATTCACTTGATCTTCTTCCTCTTCTTAAGTAATACCTTTCAGCATTTCATATAATACTGGTTTGGTGGTGATGAACTCCTTTAGCTTTTTCTTATCTGTGAAGCTCTTTATCTGCCCTTCAATTCTGAATGATAACTTTGCTGGATACAGTAATCTTGGTTGTAGGTTCTCACTATTCATCACTTTGAATATTTCTTGCCACTCCCTTCTGGCCTGCATGGTTTCTGTTGAGAAATCAGCTGATAGTCTTATGGGTGCTCCCTTATAGGTAACCAACTGCTTTTCTCTTGCTGCTTGTAAGATTCTCTTTTTGTCTTTTACCCTTGGCATATTGATGATGATGTGTCGAGAAGAATTTTTCTTTGGATTCCTCTTGTTTGGGGTTCTGTAGGCTTCCTGTACTTGTAAGTCTATTTCTTTCATCAGGTGAGGGAAGTTTTCTGATATTATTTCTACAAATATGTTTTCAGTATTTTGCACTCCCTCTTCTTCTGGCACCCCCATAATTCTGATGTTGGTGCGCTTGCAGTTGTCCCAGAGGCTCCTTACACTATCTTCAACTTTCTGGATCCTCTTTTCTTCTTCCTTCTCCAGCGGAGTGTCTTTTGGCTCTTTGACCTGATTCTTGTGTTCTTCCATTCTGCTGTTGGATCTCTGCATAATATTTTCCAATTTAGTCAGTTTATGTATGCTTTTTAGTTGGGTCTCATGAAGTTTATCGAGCTTTTCTAGGATATTGTTGCATAACCTTAGAACCGTAGTTCTAAACTCTATATCCTCCATCTCCTTTGTTTGAGATCTATTTCCTTGTCTCGGCATTATCACTATTTTTCAGAGTTGGTAGGATGGCTTTGTGTGTTTGGTGTCCTATATGGCCCAGTGGGTCAGCCTCCTCAGTTACCTGAGGTAGACACTCTTGGTGATCCCCTTTGTGGACTGCGTGCACAGCCTTGTTGTAGCTAAGTCTTTATTGTTGTGAATTGACCTTCAGGCCAATTGGATGTGGGTATCAGCTGTGTCTACTCTGGGATAACTTCTGTATTGGAGACAGTCTTATAGGATCAGACTTGAAAAACTGCAGAAGCCTCTGCTCAGCTTGGATGGGGCGGAGTCTCAGGGCTGAACTGACAGTCTTGGCTTCTGCCCTGCCCTTGTGCACTCGCCTGAGTTTCCGCCTGACCGTCCCAGTTTCCCCAAGAGAGAGCGTGGGTGCCCCAGGGGCTCGCCCTGACTTGGGCTGGTCTCTGTAGTCTGGAGCTTCTGACTCCTTCTGCTACAGAGAGGCCGCCATCTTGTACAGAGAGGCAGCGGCAGCCTCCGCGGTCAGACCTGGAGCTTCTGACTCCTTCTGCTACAGAGAGGCCACCACCTTGTACAGAGAGGCAGCTGCAGCCTCCTCGGTCAGACCTGGAGCTTCTGACTCCTACAGCTCCGCTCCGGAGAGGCAGCGGTCAGACCTCAGTGCGTACTTGCTCGCGTGCACGACTGTAGACCCTGCCGGCTGCGGCTCCGGTCCCGGTCTCCCAGTCTCTGAGTCTCTGAGTCTCTGAGTCTCTGGGTGCCTTTCTCTCTAGTCCAGACCACCCGGATGAGCCTGGGACCACGGAATTTCAGCCGGGGCTGGGGTTCAGTACAGTTGGAAAGGGTTCCGTGCAATCGGGGAATTCCTTCCCTCCCGCCAGGCAGGTATTCGGCGGCCGCGTGCACGAGCGTCTCCTACCTCAGCGCTTTTCGTCTCCCAGTCCGATCCGTGAGCCTCTCTCTTTCTTTCTAGTTGTAGCTATTCCACTCCGCCAGCTTTCCTGAGGTTTTGGTGAAGTCCTTTTTGATTTTAGTTGTTTTTTTAATTAAATTGTTGATGAGATGGCAGCTTAGGAGACTGCCTAGGCCGCCATCTTGGATGTTCTCCAGAAATCATCTTAAGCAGTGTTTATCAAGGACTCTGGCTCCCCTTTCTTTAATCCTTACTCAAATTAAAGTAGTTAAATGAACCAATTGCATTCCTTCCAATCCTGTAAGTACAAAAATAACTACCTTCCCCTATTAGGATTGCATGGACTACCATTAAGAACTGGAAGTGTCCCCAATAAGCCGAATGATACTCAATGCGAAAGATAAGTACTCCCCAACCTCCGCCACCCAGGACAAACTGAGCAATTCAATTGAGCAATTCAGTTTATTCAGCTTTGCAGGGCATGCTGGAAAGCTAATGCATGTGGATGAGCCTGCCATCAAGTGTATTTTAAGATTCATAATAAAGTTCTTTGGTCGAAGTGGCCCATAGGTCACACATGTTATTCAAATTTAACAGGCAAATTTATCTCAGTCATGTGCTATGGTGGTTTGCAATCTTTCTATCATAGCAGAACTCAAAAAGAAAAGCTAACGTATGTAGGATACTTTGGGTACTGTTGTAACCAGATACAGCTTGTCTAGGAGAGACAATATGCTCGAATGCTGGCTCCTCGGAGGGCTGGAAAGATCAGTACAGGAGATGCTAGTGACAGAATACCTGCACCAGCAGGTCTATGGCGCCCCCTTTTGGGAAACTGTGGGAAAAGACTCTCAACATGGCTTTGTCCAGAGCTGCTCAGATTCAGTGTTTTCTTATTTACCTTCCACATAAGCCTTCATTAACAGAAAAGTAAATTCTTGCATGGACTGAGCTTTAAAAAAAAATGGGGACTCATTGCTTACTGTTTATAAAAATGTAAATTCATAATGGGTACCAGACTTATAGTAGTGATCACTTCATAAGGTATTTATAAGTATCCTATATAATAAAAGGTTAATATGCAAATTGTCCCCTCGACCGGGAATTTGACCAGGGGGCAAGGTTGGTGGCCAACTCCCCTCGGCCCCTCCCCCTGACCAGGCCTGCCCGTCCCCCCCTCTGCCACCTGCCCCGCCTCCCGGTGATTGGGGGTGAGGCTGGCCCTCCAAACTGCCCTCAGCCCCTCCTTCCCTTCCCCTGGCTGGCCCAACCCGATCACCCTAATTGGGGCAGGCCAGCCCGACCCCACCCATGCACGAATTTTTAAAAATAAAAATGCACCGGGCCTCTAGCTTAAAAATAAAGACTGATTCCTTTTGTCATTTAAAAATAAATTGTAACTGAAATCATTTCATTGTCACGATAGCTGATTTTACTGACAATCTTAAAATAAGGACAGACAGTCATCT